>JANRMT010062821.1:16924605-17014132 GCA_026402145.1 Polypterus bichir lapradei | reverse complement strand
AAATATTTCCTTTTCTTTTTCATAACTTCTTTAACACACTACTTCTCCGCTGCGAAGCGCGGGTATTCTGCTAGTAACTTATAAAGCCTTAAATGGCTAAGACCCTGCTCACTTACGTGATGGCAATGTATTTAAGACTCTAAGGATTAACAAAATAACAGTGATAGGTCATGCTTTTAGTTACAGGGCCCCAAAGCTGGGGAATAATCTGCCTGTTAATATAAGAGATGTCCTTCAGTCTTCTAAATCCCTGCTGAAGACTCACTACTTTAGACTAGCATACCCTGACTAGAGCTGCCAATCAGCTGTGCATACTGCATTTCTGTTTGTTAGTCATTTTTACAAATATATAAGTATCATAATATTTTTAAACCGTAAATAACCAACCTCTATTCCATTTCTCTTCTTGGGCTAAGGCTGCTCTACTGTATATGGACAAGTCATCTCATATAAAGGGGCATTGAAATCATCAAATGTAAAGATTCTCTCATTAGACTGGATGACCAGCACTTACTACACTATAGAAAACCTAGGAGGGGGTAGGAGGCCATTTGGCAAAGGTCACCAGGACTGTGGCTTTTTTTTGACTTTCTCTTGTATGATTTTAGTCTTGACCATTGTCAACTGGCCATAGTTCATTAATTAACTGATGGACATATATTGTTGGTTTCCATTTATGTTTATTGAGTTCTACCAAGTTCTTTGTATATTAAAAAAAAAAAATCTGCTTTTATATGTTTATCAGTTCTATATTTCTGATTAGTATATCTGTATTTGTATTTTAACTGAGAATTGTTTGCAGTGCTATACAAAAGTATGTTGTTTTGTATTTTATTTTGCATTACTCATTATTATTGCAAAGTACAGTGAGCAACATTCATGAAAAATGTGCTATATGCATAAATAAATGGTGTTCTTTCATGGTCTGTTTTTGTAAAGTGCCATTTGTTGCTATTGTTTTGCTGTGAACAGTTCTGAGGAGACATGCAAGTTAGAATTTCACTGGAATTAATAAATATGACAAACTTGAACTTATTTGATAAACACCAGTCAGTCTAAAGATATACTCACAAGAAACTCCATCATCAGTTATACTGGGCCAAATAATCAAAATTGGTTTTAATAGAAATAACGGCTGTTTTTGGGATACTGAATAAAAATAAAGTACTAGGAGGAAATACGTGCAAGCATAGGGAGACACACCCATTCCAACCAAAAAGGAGTTAAATATTTATAATATCTGCTGTAGCCACATTGAGTCAGTCTATGATTATGTGATTCTTGCAGTGATTCCGTTTATTCTTACAAATTGGAATTGTTTAAAGAAGAGAAGGAGAAGGGAATGTCAGGTTTAATATCAGGGATAGTTTTTCCTAAGACCTATCTATGACTCTGTTAATAATCCCTGTGATACAGTTTGTTATGCAACATTGCCTGCTGTTTGTAAAAATATTTTACAATACTTTATAAATAAGATTAACCTTATTAGGTCCTCGGCCATATTGCCTGCTCAGAATCCATTTCTTCCAATAGTGTGTTCAGCTATCTTTCACCACTTTGAGTATGTATCATTGTCTCTGTTGTCTAATTTGGTGCAATGTCTGCATCCTACCAATTGCCCCTGGACAGTGTCCCCTCTCCATTACTTAAGAAGGTTTTTGATTCTTATAGACCAAGTATTGTTACCTCAATAAAAGCTAGCTTGATTTCTGGTTGTGTTCCTGTTGTCTTGAAACAGCCACTTATTAAAAACAAAATCTCAACCCCCCAATCTGCCAAATTTCAAGCCAATTTCTAAATTGCCCTTTTTATCTAAAGTCTTGGAAAAAGTTGTCCTTACTCAATTACAAACATTTCTGGATGAAAATAGTATTCTGGAACAATTCCAATCTGGATTCAGATCCTGTTACAGCACTGAAACAGCCTTGTTAAAGGTTTACAATTATCTCCTTCTAACTACTGACATGGAAATTCTTCCATTCCTGTATTCCTAGATCTTGCTTTCCAGGTTTTGATTCTGTGGATTATACAATTCTTATATCCCGCCTTGCAAAGTATGTAGGCATCCAAGTTAATGCCCTTAAATGTTTTAAATCATATTTAAGCTATAGAAGTTTTTCTATTCATTTGGGCCCCTCTTACTTGCAGGTTTCCATAGGGTTCCATCCTTGGACTGGTTCTGTTTTGAATATACATGTTACCTCTAGGCTTAGTTGTCAAAGAGTATGGCTTTTCCTTTCATTGCTATGCTGATGACACTCAAATCTATTTACCACTAAAATCAAAGTGGTGTGAGACAATGCAGACCCTCTATGCGTGCTTCAATGATATTAAAACCTAGATAGCAATACATTTTCTTAAACTTAATGAAAATAAAACTGATATTGTGGTGTTCAAAAGCTCAGAAACCTTGAGTGTCCTTGATGTTGCTATTGGACCCCACGAACCAATGTCTGATTTTTTACAGATAAATTCTGGGGTTAAATGCAGCTTCTTCCAGCTGAGACTTTTAGCTAAGGTAAAGGCTTTTCTTTCTTTTAATGATCTTGAAAAGGCCACCCAGGCTTTTATAACAGCGCGTCTGGACTATTGCAATTTTTTGTATATAGCTGTAGATCAGGCTTTGTTACAACACCTACAGCTAGTCCAGAATGCTACTGCTTGCTTATTGATTGGCTATTATAAGCATGACCATGACCAATTAGACCAATACTGACCAATACTTGTTCCATTGGCTTCAGTCCACTTCAGAATTGATTTTAAAATATATATTTTTTTAATATTTGAAAGGAACAGCCTCATCTTTCCTCTCAGAACTTTTTCACTTGTTTGTGCCAACAAGAGCACTGTAGTCTACTAGCCAGATGCACATAGTTTTGTCGAGGTCGAGGCTGAAGCAAAGGACAGGGTCGGGCTTTTACAGAGGCTACTCCTTTTCTTTGGAATGGCTTGTCTTATTTTATTGGGTCTGCAGCAGCATTGGCCATTTATAAGTCATCATTAAAGTCTTCTCTCTGGCATTTGACCCTGCAAAAGGTTCACATTATATTTGTATATGTTGGATTATAAACATTCATGATTATAAATATATGTGCATGGATATTTTGAGTTTTTTTATGTAATGCTTGGTTATGTTTGCTGTTCTGTGATGTGTGTTCTGACGGATGGCAGCCGGCGCCATTACCCAGCTGGGATGCCTCTGTAATGGAAGGACAGGAGGAGAGAAGTATGTTTTGTGCTTGGTGCTTTGAACTGTGTTGCTGTAGGGAGTATGAGAAAAGTGCTTCTCCATGGAAATAAAAGTGTGTGCTGTGCAACATTTGTGTCTCTGCCTGTCTGTGTAGGGTTAAGTTGGCTGTACGTACCCCGGTGGTCCACAGTATATACGAAGTGAGACACAAAAATAACCGGACTGGGCTTGGGGCTTCCCTGAAAAACTGTCTGGAGGTCAGCCAGACGTGAATCATAGAACTATATCCTCTCATACACGCCCTCTCAAACCGCCGACTGGGTAGTTATATCCTGTGAATAGCCCAGTCAGTATATGCACAACAATTGCTACACGAGTTGCCAATAAAATTTCGGATGAAACAATCGAACAGTGAATCAACATCAAATTTTTCACGAAATTGAACAAAACGGCCACAGAAACTTATGAAATGATAAAAACAGTGTATGGTGATAAACACAAACGTTTTGAGGAAGGACAAAAAAATGTGGAAGACATTCAACGCCCAAGTCAAGGTTTGGGTGCTTCACCAAGACAACGCTCCAAGGCACAATGCATTTACTGTGAAGCAGTTTTTAAACTAACAAAAACATTCCCGTCCTCGATCATCCTCCCTATTCGCCTGATTTAGCTCCCTGTGATTTTTTATTTGTTCCTGAAAATCAAAGGAACACATTTTTCTTCAATGGATGAAATGAAGACAGAAATGGCCAGCCTGTTGAAGAGCCTCAAGCAAGAAGACTTCCAGCACTGTTTCAATCAATGAAAGATACGTATGGAGCGGTGTAGAGATCAGGAGGGGGAGTATATAGAAGGTGACAATGTTTAGAATGCTGTAATTCATCAATAAATATTTTTTATTTTACCAATCTAGTTATCTTTGTGTCTCACCTCGTGTGTATATATATATATTTTTTTTTTTTTTTTAACTGCTGCTTTTTTTTACCCTTTCTTGTACAGCACTTTGGTTCAACTATTCTAAATTTGTTATATAAGTAAAGTTTGACTTGACTTTCCTTTATTATGATAATATATCTTAGTGTTAAAGATTGTGCTGCTAACATTGATTTAGTTCAGCTCTACCACTAACACAAAATGTAGCGTAAAACATTATCCTAAGATTTAGGAAGCTTGATCATGTTGCTCCAGTTTCTAAAAATCTTTATTAGCGTTATTAGCTAACAAAATAACATATGGTGTATTTTAAAATTCCAAGCAGATAAACTACCACAAAACAAAATATGTTGGCATATTCTATTCTAGTGAGTGCAATTGATGTAGCAATAAATAATAACTTATTGCTTGTTGAAATTTTGAATATCTTTCTCTGTCTTGGGAATGGAAGTGGAAATTGTAATACATAACATAAAACCCTTTACCAGTCTCCCTGGTGCCCTTTTAAATTGGTCCCTGTAAGACACTAATGATGCCCATATGCATTTCAGTACACACATACAAACACACATATACAGTATATACTCACACATAATGAAAGAATAAATAAATTCCTAACTATAAAGGCAATGCAGAATTTAATAAAAATGTTCATGGCCTTGATCCTAATAAAATAAAATACAATACATCTGATCAAAATCCTGGGCGAGCAGCCTTTTAAAAATTAAGTCTATATAATCCAAACACCATTTTACTCTAAACCACTTTTCTACTGTAGTACACTCATTTCCTCATTGTTGATGGATGAAGCCTTTTAACTATTAAAGAAAAACAGAACCATTTGAAAAATTACAGAGTACAAGCTACAATTTTCACTGAAAACAGTCAAAGACAAAATAACGTAAAGATCAGCAAATATTAAGAGAATTAATTTTAGATTTTCTTTATCTTTTGAATTGGTGAAAATACTAGAAGACTACCACTTACAAAAAATAAATGTGAAAAAAAAAAAAAAAAAAAAAAAAAAGGTATTAAAAATGGTAAACATGGAATGGGCTATTACAGAAGGATCTACATCTACTGAAAGCAAAACTGTGCAGAATGAAGAATCAGCAGCCAGAGAGGTACTTGAGAAGCAAGAGTCTTAAAAATTGTAGTTGTGATTGCCATAGCAGATGCTAAGCAATAAAAGAATAACATCCCACCACACTCACCTGCCTAAATCAGTCAGAATGATCTGTATTAAGTGAAGACAGGTTTATCCGTTGAATGGGTATATAGTGAGATATATATAGATATATATATATATATATATATAGATAGATATATATATATAGATAGATATATATATATAGATAGATATATATATATATAGATAGATATATATATAGATAGATATATATATATAGATAGATATATATATATATAGATAGATATCTATCTATCTATCTATCTATATATATATATATATATAATATACTAGCAAAATACCCGCTCTTTGCAGCGGCGAAGTACTGCATTAAAATTTTTATTAAGAAGAAAATTAAACCTTTTTAGACTGAGGGAAAATATGCCAATAATTATTTGTTAAGGATCTCTTTGTATACCACATTGTGAGTTCGGCCCTCCGGTTGTAATATGACCAAGCTGTGCGCTGAGCTTACTCTTGAGCATGCAATGTACAGTTGGCCATGTGAAAAATAATCTTGTCTCAAATCTCACAGCTTGGATTGCTGCTGTCATAATCGGTTTGAGTTTCATGGTTTGTTTCGATTACGACAGTATTTGCAGGACTTGTGTTGAAGTGACATTCCGCATCTATCAAGCGTTGCAAGCATACAACCGGTTTCATCGATAACTTCACATCCAGCTTTTGAGAGTTTAAACATTCATAAACATCAAAGTGTCCACTACTGAAATCGTCACCTGTGAATCTAAGATGTTTAAGAGGCATTGGCGGTTGTCCAAAGGTGTAAAATATTTGGCCATTTCGGTACACTTGAAAGCGACAACCTGAACAATTCAGCGGCAGCCATCAACTCACATGCAGAACCATAGGTGAAGGGCTTAAGCATTTCACTCTTATAGTGCTCCTGTGTAGTATAGTTATCTCCTGTACCGTCATCAGTCCACACCTTGAACCTGTCCCAGTCATTCAATACATAAGACACAATGTTCCTCCGGATATCAAGAGAGTGAGCTTGATATGGCCGTGCAATATGTAACAAAGAGAATGGAAAAGGCAGGTGCCATCTCCGGGCATGGAAACAACTTGATAAGTGACAGTTCTTTGATCGATGGTGATCACCATGATAGACATGGTAATGGGGGTACGGTTGGAATGATAAAGGAAATGGGTACCTGAACAATGTAAAGTAAGTCTAAAATACCTACACAATAACTATAATCGTAATAAACGAACAATAAAACAGCGGAGAAGCCGTGGATTAAACAAAAAGGCTGTAGTTATCAGCAGGGAGACGTGAATCCCGTGGCGAAGCAAGGAAGGGAATGTAGAGACCGGAGCAACGAACGGCCTTATATAGGCAGGCAGCCAACAATGTGGGAGGCGTTGGGATGGGGCCCAACACCGCCTCACACGGTGACCGAGCTGCAGGCTATGGACGTATATATGTATGTAAGTAAGATTTAAGTTAGCGTTGGAAACCCATGTACCAAATTTCTTGAAGATGGGCCCATAAGTAACAAAGACTGTTGAAAAGTTCAATATGGCGGCCGACAGTGGCATCACACCACCGAAATAAGTACATACATTGGTTTCGGTTAGCGCAGGGAAGCTGCCTACCAAATTTTGTGAAGATGGAGCCATAAATAGGAAAGTTCAACATGGCGGACGTTGTCGACCGTTATGCGTAGAATTTCTAAATGAAACCTGCTTAACTTTTGTAAGTAAGCTGTAAGGAATGAGCCTGCCAAATTTCAGCCTTCTACCTACGCGGGAAGTTGGAGAATTAGTGATGTTGGAAAGATCAATATGGCGGTCGACAGTGGCGTCATACCAACGAAATATGTACATCGGTTTCGGTTAGCGCAGGGAAGCTGCCTACCAAATTTCGTGAAGATGGTACCATAAATAAGAAAGTTCAACATGGCGGACGTTGTCGACCGTTATGTGTAGAATTTCGAAATGAAACCTGCTTAACTTTTGTAAGTAAGCTGTAAGGAATAAGCCTGCCAAATTTTAGCCTTCTACCCACACGGGAAGTTGGAGAATTAGTGATGAGTGAGTGAGTGAGTGAGTCAGTGAGTGAGTGACGGCTTTGCCTTTTATTAGTATAGATACTGTAGAGGGTATATACAATATATATATATTTACACAGTGGATTCAGAAAGTATTTAGACCCCTTCACTTTCTACACTCTTTATTGTGTTGTAGATTTAATTATTTTAAATGGATACATTTCTGCCCTTCTATCTGCACTCAACAACCAATAATGACAAAGTGAAAACAGTGAAAAGAAAAAGTGAAAGAACTGAAAATGTATTAAAAATCAAAAACTGAAACTCAAACCCTTTTCTATGAAAGGTATTATTTCAAGTAGAAGTCAAATTGAAACATCAAATGTGAAACATGTGATTCTTTAGTTTTACGAGTCCTTCCCTTTTGTTAGGTTTGTCCCAACTTTAAGATTCCTTCTATGAAATCAAATTTGGCAATTTAAAATGATTTTGAAATTCCTATAAAAGAGCATTTCTTGTTGCGTTTGTACTACTCTGCTTGATTCTGCCATTACTTATTTATGTGTATAAATGCAGATTTAGTTATTAAATTGAACTCGCTGTAGTAATGGGCATTACAATTCATTTTGTAAGTGAATTGATTTATTTCATTCATTTGATTCATTAACAGTGTCCAGACTCCCCCTTGGATCAACCTCAAACATATATTAAAGATTCTATATACCTGTATTGGTGGGTATTAAATTATGTATTAAACAGAGAGGGAACAAAGACAAAATATAGTAGAAAAATCATAATTAAAATAAAAAAAAGAGTCAGCTGCAATTCTGCTTAGTTGCATTCAGTCTCAATGCTGATAAAATTTTTAGTTTTGGGATTTGCAATGTCGTCTGAGAACTACCCGTCCAAAAGCCACGGGTTTGATTCCGTTCATTAAAAGGAGTAAGCACTGTGCAAATCATTTGTGGTAGCAGCATAACGATTTCATTAAAGAGTGAAGCTAAATTTGTCACAAGAGGTCCTTATGATTTTTGTTAGCACTAATTTAAATCCACTTACAAGGGTGTAAATATACTTACCACCAACCTTTTGATGAAAGCCCAATTTCTGTATGATTTTGACCACTGAAATTATATTAAGGAAAACAGATGGCATTCATTCATTGGCATTCATTATAATGTGTGTTTTTACAAAACAGGGGTTTGTGAGTTTTACTTGACTTATGTTTTCAGCATGCATGATACATGCATTTTCAATGTCTGAATCTACAAGTGAATCTATCCTTAATTAAGTTATCACAAAAATGCCAAAACGTCATCTTTTGATATCCTGTATTCCAGCCTTGTACTGTATTTATTGTATCAATGAGCTGTACAATGACATGCCTTACTGGATGTAGCAGAAGTTGAAAACTTCAGTACTGACTGAGTTTGTGGTTCATGAATATCAGCCAAATCCCGACCTTGACTGATTCTTTGACATTTGGTAACAGAGTGGTTATAGCATACTCAGTAGTGGTGTTGGTAACAAACATTGCTAAAGTGAACAGAGCTACCAGTGGAGTTTACTGTAATTTAGTGCAACACCGGACTTTTCAGTGCTGACATCATTCTCTGAAACATTTTGCAGTTCTGTTCATTTCCTTTTACTAAAACAAACTAAAAGGGTTGTTTGCCCAGGCATCATTCACACTTATCTTGCCATGTCCATGTTTATTTTTAACAGAACCTAACTACACAACTAAAAATTCAGTTGCTACTTACTAGTTGATATGTAACATCAAATGCTTTGAGTGGGCTTTGTCAAAGTCAAATTCACATAGCCGTTTTAGGATAAGAATACCTTTATTGACACACGTGTGGAGTCACAGCAAATACCAGAAAAGAGATGACTGGTTTACAGTTGTCAATTACACTTCGTAAATACAGTTAATTACACATGTACATGATTAGTGGGCATTTCTCATGTGCTTCCAAGTTACTAATAAACAGATTCTCGGAGTCAGCCCATTTGCTACTCTGACTTAAACTGGTTCTTATCGATACTTAACCTTATACACACAGTAGCAATTCAGCAGTGTGGCTGGGTAACAGGTCAAAAGACTAAGTTCTTTTTGAGAGTTCTAAAGGAAAATGGTACCAGTATAAAAGACGAAATAATCAATATATGAAGTCAGAAGAGGGAACAGAAGTGTTTACCATGATGTTGGTGACAGGTGATATAAAAAGGTACACATAGTACATTTAAAGATATAGTAGCACAACAGAATGAGGATGACAAAAGTTATTAAAGAAACAAATACTGCTTTTAACCAAGTCAGTCACAAAGAAAGAAAATCAGTAAATCAAATCATTAGTCAGTTCTGATGTTCAATCAGGAAGAATTTTATAGGCTAGGTCAAATGTATTATTAGAAGTGAACATTTCTGTCCTATCAACTTGCAGCTGCCTCCCTGTGCAGCTAAGAGCATATCCAGGACCATTGGATTATGTAAAGTCACAGGTCTTGTAGCCACCACCAAGAGTTCATGATGGGCCTCAGAGGGGAGATTGGCCACTAGTTGTAGTGCATCGACCAGTTCATTTATACATGCTCCAGCCTGAGGCTCTAAAATATGGGTCAGAAATATTGCTCTGCAAGCCATCACTGATAAGGTTTATCTGAGGAACTGAGATGGAGGCATGTTTAGCCAAGCAGGAGGCGGAACAGGGCCTGAATGAACAGTCACATCAGATGGAACATGTAACATGCTGAACACCAGTCAGAAGGCAGCCACATATAAGCAAGGCGGCCACAGACAAAGTGGATGTCGTTAGGTGCCTCATGTTTGTTGATGATCATAGCTAGAATTCAACTTCCAGAGAAGCTAGGGAAGTGTCCTAAATGCCCATGTAAAGTTGAGAATGAATTTAGACAGTTTTGAGATTTCCCAACAGCAGATTTAGGCTGCACACCTTTAGAAGAGAAGAAGTAGAGTGGCTTAATGTGGTTAGTAAAGATACCATTTTTCAATCAATGAAAGACGAAAGTTTGGGAATAACCCAGTACAGTTTAGTTTCTGCAGGTTAAACTTGTCTCTGTGGTAAAGTTTAGGAGAAGAATGCCAAGTGAAAATGTTACCATCCGCTTTAATATAGTCTAGTCGGTAAATAAACTAGAAAGATTATGCACTGGTTCACCACAGGTACGAGGGGCATCATGGTCACGCTCAGGTAGAAAGAGAGCACTGGTGACACTTTAATGAATGGTACCATTAAAGATGAACTATGTCAGATGACCCATGAGTGTCTGGCTGTAGTGGTATAAGCTGAAAAGGAATGGTATGTTTCAAGGAGTGAGGAAGTGCAAAGCAGGTATGGCAGTGTGAGACATTAAATTTATAGGCCCACATAAGAAAAGGTACGGAAGATGTTAATTCAGTGTATTCCATGCTCATGCAGTTGGTTTTCTGGTGGCATCACATATCTTTTGTTAAGGCTTAGTTCATACTGTGTATGCCAGTAAGAATAAAGAAAATGTTCACTGGATTACTAAAATAACAGTGGGAGGTCAAGCTTTTAGTTACAGGGCACCAAAGCTGTGGAATGGTTTGCCCGATACTACAAGAGATACCCTTTCAGTCTCGGCTTTTAAATCCAGGCTAAAGACTCACTACTTTAGTTTAGCAAACCCTGAGTAGAGTTTCTGATGAGTTGTGCATACTGTATGTATGTTGTTAGTCATTAGTACTAAAAAATAAGCAACACAGTATTTATAAACTGATACTAACCATTCCCTATTCCGTTTCTCTTCTCAGTATCCTATTGTGGCACTTGGTGTCACCGCTCTACTGTCAAGTTGTTTGCCTGCCATTAAAAAGTTACCTCAGATAAAAGAGCACTGGAATCACTGGGTAGAAGGGTCCTTCATGAATCTGGCCATCCCAGCGCTGACTCAGGGGAGTGACTTTTTGCCCAAGGTCTCCAGGAAACTGATTGTGACTAGCTTGTGTGACACCTTTTGTACAATCTGGCCATGATTCTGCAAGCTGATGGACAGATATTGTTATCTTTGATTTATGTTAATTAGTTTCTACTTTGTTTTGCTGTATGTGAATAAATCTGTATCCTTATATTTGATTAGCTGTGTAAGCCCGTGCTGTAAAAAGCCTGGGCTTCTAGAAACTATTGAAATTGTCAGAAAAAAAATTTGAAATGTAGAGTCAGCAGTTTTGTTTTGTGATTGCGCTTGCCCTCCTTGTCTATCAGCAGCTAAGAAAGTTTCTCTCTCCTCAGAGGTTTCGTTTTGCCGATGCGATCACCCCTCCTTGTCTATTAGCGGCTAAGTGAGTTTGTCTTTCATCGGCAGTTTTACTTTGGCAACGAAGTCACTTTCTTTCAGCTTCATGCTGTAGCTTCACACTTCTGGGCTGCCTCGCACTTCTGGGCCGGACAGACAGACAGACACATACAGGTTCAGGTTTATTTATTTGTCATATATAGGTTAACACAGAGTCAACATACAATGAAATGTGTATGATGAGAAAAACAAGTCACTCAGTCTAGTTCCAATAAAGCTAAAAGAATTAAAAAAAATAAAAAATAAAAAAAAAAATAGTTCGGTGTTTAGTGAGTGGTATAATCTATTCTGGCATTTTGCCTCAAGAATTGATGCGGCTCTCTGCATATGAACTTGGTGTGGTGGCAATGATAGATTGACCATCTACCTTCATGAAGAGGATTACTTGTGTTCTGTTTTCTGTATTGTACTGTATTTACCCCATGTTTAATTCCCATTGCAGGCACAACCTACTGGGAATGAGGTCTCTCTCTGAATTTCCTTTATAAGGTTTTTGGGACTTTTTTTTCTTGTATTCCTAGGGAGTCAAGGCTGAAGACTGTCAAAAAAACATTCCTTGTGTGATTTTGGACTATACAAGTAACAAATTGTTGTCTCCTGTGCCTTACTTGATCCACAGACAGGGTGGCTTTTTCCTCAGCCTTGGTAGTCAAAGGAAGGTCAGTCAGCTCAGTCACTGCAGGTGGTGCTGAAGCTGTCTTCCAGTGTGTATAGTGTACCGATTGTGGTATCCCTTAAAGCTTGAGAGCAGTGGTTGTTGTCAGCAACACTTGATAGGGTGTTCCTCCACATTGGATGCAAGCAATTTTTATGTCAGGAAACCTTCAAAAATACAAAATCACCAGGGGCGTCATGTATAAATGGTACGTACGCACAGAAATGTTGCGTAAGAATGTGTCCACGTTCAAATCGCGATGTATAAAACCTAAACTTGGCAAAAAGCCACACACAATTCCACGGTAACTCAACCTATCGTATGCAAGTTCTGTGCTCGGCGTCAAAGCAGTGCTACTGTTCCTGTGTGGTTATCCTTTCTTTTTTAGATCAACATCCCTGACGTGGCTTTACAAATACACTGAAATTAACCGCATATTGTTTATTAGTTCAATGCATCTGATTGTAATTAACCTGTAACAATATAATGGACCACAGAATGGTAAAACTATTCTAAATACCATAGCAGCTTTAGAGTTGTTACCCTCATTGCACCTTCTTTCAGCTGCTCCAGTTAGGGGTTGCCACAGCGGATCATCTTTTTCCATATTACTCTCACTGCACCACTCGGAGCAGCTGATCAGAAAGAGAATTATCAATTTACAGCATCAAGCACATGCTGCCTCAGCCATGCTTCCTATTTGATCTGCTTCTCACACAGCAAACACTTCAAAACCTTTACTGTGCGGACCTCGCGGTGCAGAAACAGTTTCATCCCAAGAGCTCTAAATGCAATCAGTCCATCAAGTGCTCCTTGTAGAACTGTTTGTACTTATTTGTACAATCACCTAACTGTAAACTTGTGATGCAGTTATAATATTGCACAACCTGAGCCACTTTATAAAGCGCATATTTACATATGATGACGCACCCTGTGCCCTAATGAGCTTTCATATGAAACTCAGACGGTGGGCTACAACTCGTCTTTTCACGGTGACAACTTCTTTTTTTATTATTTCGGGCACTGCGACTTTGTGAACTTGAGCTTTCGAGTTTTTCCGACACTCTGTCACTCGATCAACTTCCTTTTGTTGTTTATAGCACTGTTTAAACTAACAAATAGTACGTTTTTCTTTGTCTCCACTTGGTATTCGCTGAAATTCTATTTCTCCCCGTGCTTTTCCCATTGTCTTTTCACAGAACGCTGAGCTTAAGGGCTATTTATATTGATTTGCATATTCAAAGAGGCGTAATTCTGAGAGGAGTTGGGGTGGGGCAGCAGGCACGTGCACGAGCGTTACTTTTCACACTGACCGAGATTTATGTAGCGGAAGAACGTGGAAGCTGGCGAACACACAGATTTATGCATCTGGATTTTTCTGTGCGTAAGGACATTTCGGCTTTTGTGCTTATGTCATGTTATAGTGCGAAATCCTTAATTTATATAAAAACTAACCATAAACAACCAAGAAAACTTACCTTGCATGAGTGGAGTTCTGGCATGAAGGAAGTGAGTAGGAAGCTGGGTGGAGAGGACATTACAGTTTTAAGGTAAAGTCCCTCTGCGCAATGCATGTCTGACCGAGAACAATGTACTGTAAAGGGAGAGACTGAACATGTGCATAAATCACCGGCACGTACAAACCGAAAGGGAAACTGGCTTGTTCGTCACCAGAGTGTGTGGTCGTGAACAGATGCAAAAGTTTGCCGAACTTTTTGGTCATAACCCGTTTTGTACATGTTCCGAGACGTTCGTGACCCGAGGTTCCACTGTATTGGGATTGTGCTTGTGTTTGGGACTGGGTTGAGTACTTGTGGGAATAGGCAAGACATTGCCCACAAATAAAGAAACAAAAATAAAATTTTGCGTTTTTATAGGTGTGCCTCCTGCATCTGTCTGTGTCGGGTTAAGCACTGGTATAGCGTCATTGTCACAATAGATATACATTTATACTGTATTATAGGGAAAGTATTGTGTCAATCAAAATCTCAGCTTCAAATTTTCATTTTTTACACATTTTAGGCATCCTTAAACACAACCGAACACTTTCAGAATGGACTGTAGGAATGTGTGTGTTGTCAGGTTGGTAAAAATAATGCACTTTTTCATTGTTTGCTATTTTAATTATTATTTTGTTGATGTAATTGCATCGCCATTTTGTGTGTTTTTGAGCATTTGTTCACTTGGATATTAAGTAGTCGCTGGATACATGATGCAAGCTGTCATGTTACTCATGACATTTTGGTTGACTTTATTATAAAAGGTCACAGGGTTAAAGTTGTGTCTGAACGTTGTAGCTATACACAGGAAATACTTCACAAAAAGATGTGCTTTTGGGCACTACATGCTAGGAAATATCTAGTTTTGAATTCAAATTTAGATTAATCCCATTAACTTATCGCTTTCTTGTCTAATAGTGTTTAGACTTTGGCTACGGGCACCCACCCTTTTGAAGATCCACTAAATCTCTGCCACCCATTTTGAATAAAAGAGGGTTATCAGGATTGCAGGGAAAAATTGTACAGCCATACAATGTTTATACAGTACAACAGGGTGACATTTTAATGCAGAGATTATTACTCAAGAGAAACATGGCCCAGATATTACCACTATTAAATGCTATTTGTTTGGGAAAATGTTGTCAGGAAAGTTAGCTTTATAACTATAGCATATAGGTAGAAAGTACTATATTGTGATGGGGTCAGAATTTTGAGATTTAATGGATTTATGCAGCACATCTATTTGCATCCAAAATACATTTAAAGAGTTTTACATCCATACATTACAAATGTTAATTATTTTTGTTCCTCCCAGTATACCAAAGGCACTTATAAATAAAATATATTGTTATCAACTGGAGGAGGACAATTTAGCCCCAAACAGTAGCACAGCATGGGTAGGGATATATACATTAAGAAGACTGAATTCACAAACATCCCCAGAAGTTTGCATCATTCAAGTAAGAGGTGAGGACTTAAGACCAACACATTTTGGTATCTAGGTTCCTACCTTCTATGCAATGGCAGTAACAGCAATGGCGTGTGAGCAAGAGTAAATGCAGCTAGGCTGCCATGGAAAAAGTTACCTGGAATACTCTGTGACACAGAGTCAACTTACCTTGAATCTGAAATATAAAATCAAATCTAAAATATATATCAAAACAGTAATAACACCCAGTCACATTATACAGAACAGAATGCTGGCCAACCAAGAATTAGTTACATGTCACAGAGTTGTGTAAGCGCTGTTTGACGACAGGAATATCTTGACCTTACCATATTTACAATGACACAATTAGACAACGAATGGGTGTTTCACCAATCTTAGACAAAATAAGTAAAAGATGGAAGCAGTGGTTTTGGCTATGTTCTATGAGCAGAAACTGGTATTGTTGCCTATATATTGCCAACCACTTTATAATTGATTGCCAGCAGCTATGTGTAAAACCAAAACAATGATGGCGAGACACAATAAAAGGAGACATAATTGTCAATCTAAGCCCAGATAATGCATTCAATTGTTTAAAATTGCATTCTCAAATCCAAAAAGTGGACCTTGTACAAGCAGAAAAATACTAAGATGATGATCCTGTAAGCAAACAGTAAGTTTTTTGGAAACTCTAGACAAAAGGTAAATGAATAAAATGTGTCTTGATTTGGACGAACACCCCATTCATGATTAGCTCCTACTTTATGAGCTACAAAGATCTTTGAATCCTGAACATGAGGTTGCTTAAATGGATTGAAAAATTGGTAGATGTATCATTTGCTTTTAGGGTAATTATGCAACTTCATTTAAGACATTTCAGAACCTTTTAAGATGCAGAATTTACAATGTGAAACTGGTGGCATGCACTACACAAAGAGACGCTGCGTGGGCATGCACCATCACAGGCTGTCTGGCTGACTTTAGTAAGCAGTAAGGAATGAATGATATATTTATGGTAGCAGGTTTTCTTTTTGTTTTGTGCATCTCTACTTTTGTCACATTTGTCCATTAGCTACTCTGTAGCTTGTATATCTCTTCTTGGGAAAATGCTGAAATTGAAGAAGATGCTATATGGAGTTACATAACCAGGCCGCTGTGACATGGATGGGTATGACTCGGCTTTCAAGTTAAAGTTATACAAAAACATTATAAAGTAGGGACATTATGCATGGAGGAATATGATTTCATATGTTTTTAAAATGGTATAAAAAAATCTGCTTGTCTTTGGAATGAAAAAAAAAAAAGATAGATTAACAACAGCCACCACCAGTACTGTTAGCCAACAGAGTGCAGGGGGAAATTCTGCTATTGTTGGTTGAAGGAGCCAGAAGGGGACAGCATGTCCAGAGGCATGATGAGAGGAACAGGAATGTTAGGAGAGTGCATGTGAGGGTAGGAACTTTGAATGCTGGCAGTATGACTTGTAAAGGGAGAGAGTTAGCCGGTATGACGGAGAGAAGAAAGGCTGATATATTATGTGTGCAAGAGACCAGATGGAAGGGCAGTACGGCCAGGTGTATCAGAGGTGGGTTCAAATAGTTCTACTGTGGTGTGGATGGGAAGAGAAATAGGGTAGGGGTTAACATGAATGAACAGCATGTCAAGAGCGTTTTGGAGGTGAAATGAATGTCAGACAGAGTGTTGATGGTGTGATGAAGAATGTTATTATTGCATATG
Source organism: Polypterus bichir lapradei (assembly GCA_026402145.1). Classification (NCBI taxonomy): domain Eukaryota; kingdom Metazoa; phylum Chordata; class Cladistia; order Polypteriformes; family Polypteridae; genus Polypterus; species Polypterus bichir. The sequence continues at coordinate 16,997,150 of JANRMT010062821.1, read as the reverse complement.
CCCACCAAGTTGTGTGTACAATGGACGAGAAAGAATATTTCTGGAGTGAGTTGGATGAAGAAATGGAGAATGTACCCAAGGGAGAGAGAGTGGTGATTGGAGCAGATTTCAATGGACATGTTGGTGAAGGGAACATAGGGGATGAAGAGGTGATGGGTAGGTATGGTGTCAAGGAGAGAAATACAGAAGGTCAGATGGTGATGGATTTTGCAAAAAAGATGGACATGGCTGTGGTAAATGCATATTTTAAGAAGAGGAAGAAGAACACAGTTGGATTATATCCTATGCAAGAGGGTCACTCTGAAGGAGATTGGAGATTGCAAAATGGTGGCAGTGGAAGCATAATTATGCAGCATAGGATGGTGGTCTGCAGGATGACATTGGAGAACGAGAAAAAAAAAAGGAGACTGAGGGCAGAGCCAAGGATCAAATGGTGGGAGCTGAAAAAGGAAAACTCTAAGATTGAGTTCAGGGAGGGGTAAGCCAGGCAGTAAGTGTCAGTGAAGAGTTACTAGATAGTTGGTCAACTACAGCAATGGTAAGGGAGACAGCTAGAAGGGTGCTTAGTGTGGTATCTGGACAGAGGAAGGAGGACAAAGGAACCTGGTGGTGAAATGGGGAAGTACAAGAGAGTATATGGAGGAAGAGATTGGCGAAGAAGAAGTGGGATAGTCAGAGAGATGAAGAAAGTGGACAGGAGTACAAGGAGATACAGCGTAAGGTGAAGAGAGAGGTGATTAAGGCTAAAGATAAGGCATATGATGAGTTGTAGGAGAGGCTGGACACTAAGGAGGAAGAAAAGGACCTGTGCCAATTGGGTAACCAGAGGGACTGAGCTGGGAGAGATGAGCAGCGTGTTAGGGTAATAAAGAATAATGATGGAAGCATACTCAGAAGCAAGCAGAGTGCATTGTCCAGATAGAAAAAGTACTTTGAGAGGTTGATGATTGAAGAGAAAGAGAGAAGGTTGGATGATGTGGGGAAATGCAACAGATTAAGGACAAGCAAGTAGGTATTAAGGACAAGTGAGGACAGCAATGAAGAGGATAAAGAATGGGAAGGCAGTGCAGCTTTTAACGAGATTGTTTAATACAATCTTGGAAAGTGAGAGAATACCTGTGGAGTCAAGAAGTGTACCGGTACCTATTTTTAAGAATAAGGGTTAATGCAGAACTGTACTAACTACAGAGGGATGAAATTGAACAGCCACAGCATGAAGTTATGGGAAAAAAATTGTGGCAGCTAGATTAAGATGCCAGGAAAAAGCACTACAAATGCGATGTTTGGTCTGAGGGTGTTGATGAAGAAGTATAGAGAAGGCCCAAAGAAGCTGCATTGTGTCTTTGTGGAATTGGAGAAATCACATGACAGGGTGCCTAGAGAGGAGTTGTGGTATTGCATGAGAAAGTCGGCAGTGGCAGAGAAGTAAGTAAGAGTGGTACATTATATGTACAAGGGAAGTGAGACAGTGATGAGGTCTGCAGTTGGAGTGACGGATGTGTTTAAGGTTGAGTTGGGATTGGCTCTAAGCCCTTTGTTACTTACAATGGTGATGGACAGGTTGACAAGAGGAGATTAGACAGGAGTCCCTGTGGACTATTATATTTGCATATGAAATAGTGATCAGTAATGAGAGTAGGGAGTAGGTTGAAGAGACCCTGACAGGTGGAGATATGCTCTAGAGAGGAGAGGAATGAAGGTCAGTAGGACCAAGACAGAATACATGTGTGTGAATGAGAGGGAGGTCAGAGGAATGGTGAGGATGCAGGAATTAGAGCTGGCAAAGGTGGATGAGTTTAAAATACCTGGGAACAACAGTACAGAGTAATGGGGAGTGTGCAAAACAGGTGAAGAAGAGAGTGCAGGCAGGGTGGAGTGGGTGGAGAAAAGTGTCAGGAGTAATTTGTGACAAAACGGGTTCCAGGAAGAGTGAAAGGGAAGGTCTACAAGACAATAGTAAGACCAGCTGTGTTATATGGGGTTAGAGACAGTGACACTGACAAAAAGAAGGGAGACGAAGCTGGAGGTGTCAGAGTTAAAGATGTTAAGATTTGCATCAGATGTGACAAAGATGAACAGGATTAGGAACGAGTACATTAGATGGTCACCTCAGGTTTTGACAGTTTGGAGACAAAGCCAGAGAGGCGAGATTCTTTTGGTTTGGACATTTGTAGAGGAGAGATGCCTGGTATATTGGGAGAAGGGTGCTAGGGATGGCGATGCCATGCAAGAGGAAAGCCTAAGTGGAGGTTATGGATCTGATGAGAGAGGACTTGCAGGTGGTGGGTGTGACAGAGCAAGATGCAGAGGACAGAAAGGTATGGAAAAAGATTACCTGTTGTGGCAACCCCAAATGGGAGCAGCCGAAAGAAGAAGATAGATTTTTTTTCCCCCACTAAGGCCTTTTCTCAGAAATGTATATGAATGCTTAAGGAAGGGTTTTTTCTTTTCATTAAGGGGATGTTTATGCTACTTTTTATGCAGTGCCTGATTTTACTTTATAAGATGGCTGCCTTAGGAAAAGTTTGTGGTTCCAAGAATAAAAACACGGTTATGTAAGTCCCACTGTCTGAGATTTAATCCAAAAATTTGGACTGGGGATTTCCATGTATGTTAATGAATGTCTTCAGTGTCCTGGAGTGATTCAGCTTTTGCGGGATGTTCCTATGGGTACCAATTACTACTGGTCTGCAGTTTTTATGAATTAACTTTGTGTATGCATTGCATATTTCATCACATTTTAAAAATAAAAATTTACCAGGGATTTAAAAGTTATATTTTCATCAAATGCTCCTTGTCACATAATTGAGATTATTCTTTTATTTCACCTTATACAATTTCTTGTATTAGGAATTTGTTAGTTTTCGCATACCCCTTGGGGTCAGAGCACAGGGTCAGCCATTGTACAGCGCCCCTGGAGCAATTACAGGTTTAGGGTCTTGCTCAAGGGCCCAGATGGGGAGGATCTCCTTTTGGCAGTGATGGGGATTCAAACCGGCAACCTTCTGGATACCAGCACAGATCCTTAGCCTCAGAGCCACCACTCCGCCCTAGAGAATGAATTCATGTATTTCAGTACATCAATGCTAGTACTCTGAAAGATCAGACTATGTTTAATTACTGCAGTGAGTAGCCATCATGGAAATACACCAGAGGGCTTTAAATAGCACCTGACTGATTACGGTATATCATTTTTCAAACATAACATTTCTCTGTAAGTTTATGCAAATTACTCAAAATGAGTGCTCTTAATTTTTATAGCTTTGAATTGTATTGTTTTGGGCTCTGTAATGGTCATTTCAATTGATGCTCTTATAGCCCCGGACACACACAGGCATAGAGACACAAGTGCAAAATACACCATTTTATTTTCTTTCTTATTAGCTAGCACACAGTGCACAAATCACCAATATTGTTCAGTTTCTTTTTCTTCTTGTCTTTCTCTTTTTCTCACTTTTACCACCCTCACTCCACCACCTCCCGACTCTGGCTCTCTGAATGGAGTGAGTAGGCCTCTTTTATAGTGTACCCCGAAGTGCTCCAGGTGCACTCTGATCTTCTTCCGGCATCACTCCTGAGTGTGGCAGAAGTACTGTAAGGGTACCCGGAAGTACTCCACGTGTTCCTGGATCCTCTTCCGGCAGCATTTCCGAGTGTGGCGGAAGTGCTGCAGTCCATGGCTCTGGGAGTGTTCAGGTTCCCCTTGGCAGTGACTACAGGAACCAGTAGGGATGAGCTTCCAAGCTCCAAGCCCGTGAGCCCGATATAATCCAGGGGGGCTGCCCTCTCTTGTCCCGGGGAAGGTATTGTTGTGGATATACCCCCGGTCCTTCCACCAGGAGGACACTGACTGGGCAAGGCCCCTGGCTGTCTGTCACACTGTATTAAATTTCCATATTTACTAGTTAACAGCTGCGGTGGGCTGGCTCCCTTCCTGGGGATTTGTTCCTGCCTTGTGCCCTGTGTTGGCTGGGATTGGTTCCAGCAGACCCCTGTGACCCTGTGTTAGGATATAGCGGGTTGGAGAATGACTGACTGACTGATGACTGACTAGTAAACAGTCCCATAATAGTATTATACTCAGCAGATTCATCAAGACATTTCTTGCAAAAGATTTGTTTTTTATTTTCAGTTTCTTTCAGTCTAAAAAGACAAAAATCGACAAATGCAGGTTTGTGCAGGAGTATACCCTGAAAACAGGATGCATCCTCTTCAAGACCTGTCTTTACATGCTACCAGGATTACCGTATATACTCTAATATAAGCTGCATTTTTCAGCACCCAAAAATGTGCTGAAAAACGTCACCCTCAGCTTATATTCGAGTCAGGTCCTGCTGCCCCCTGCAAATTCCCTGTGCAGCAAGAGCAAGAGCGAGCGAGCGAGCGAGCGAGAGAGAGCGAGCGAGCGACACACACAGACACACGCAAAAGAGAGGCACACGCACGCACGCCAGAGAGAGAGAGAGAGAGAGACGGAGGGAGGGAGGGTTGGCTGCATAAGTCCGAGAAGGCAGTTAAAGAATGCACCGGGCTTGTTTTTAAAGAGACAGATTTGAGCATCGTTTTAACCTCGTATTTAATGAAGACTTTTTTCTATTGGATTTTAACCTTCACTTCTGTTTACAGTGATCCGTTCGTAGAGAGCATCGTTGCAATTTTACTTTTCTTGGTGGTTTATTAAATTATGGATTTTTCAAATTTTAATTTTTTTCCCTGTGCTTAAAACTGTTTTTAGCGAGCGGTTTGTAGCGCTATAGTGCAAACTCTTGCAGTGTTAGTTTTCACTGTTAATTCAAGGTTTTCTCAGTGTTATTTAATGTTTTTACATTTAGTTTACTATTACGCTGTGCATTATATGGTGTAATTAACTATATTTGTGCTTAATCTTAAAAAAAAATATATATTTACATGCAGTTTGTACGGTCTGGAACGGATTAATTGCATTTACATACAGTCCTATGGGGGAAATTACTTCGGGTCACGACCGAAATCGGGTTACAACCAGAGTTTTGGAACGAATTACAGTCGTGACCCGAGGTTCCACTGTACCTGGTTTGGTCTGCGGGCGGTAGAAGAACTGCTGCGGGCTCTGTGTGGTGCTGTGCAGCCTCTGTGAGATTCATTCCGGGCTGTGTGCTCAATTAATGAGCTGATGCAGTTTTATTGGTATTTATTTTGATTATTGAAACTTACCAGTAGCTGCTGCATTTCCCACTTTAGGCTTATACTCAAGTCAATAAGTTTTTCCAGTTTTTGTAGGTAAAATTAGGTACCTCGGCTTATATTCGGGTCGGCTTATACTCGAGTATATAAGGTAAATCCAGCTCCAAGAGAACCCTTGCTGTATAAAGGAAGTTAAGAATTGATTTAGTGGTCAATGATGGTTGAACACTGTTAGAAATTAGACACTGTCATAATGCAAACTTCAGTTTAATGAAGTCTTGTAAAATTACTCATTTGAAAATGTTACAAATCAAACAAAAGAATTCAGTTGCAGGTGACAGCAAATCGGAACAATTGCAGATAAATGTCTAGATAATGTCTAACAAGCTGAAAAGTCACTACTGGGCTGCATTTTAAACCATCAGTTTCATACTACTGCTGCTTATTGACCTATTGACCACTTGAGCTGACATACAAAAACAAATAAAGAATTATGTTAGAAATCACATAATGAAATGTAAGAATAGGCAAAAAAAAAAAAAAAAACCAAGTGACATTGCTGAGACTCTTCAAGTCCAGATTTCAGAGATGGATTCTGGAAGGCTCACTGACAGGGTGAAACAGACCATACATTAATAACATTATGGTGAACTGGTAAAGTGTTGAAGCCACTTCACCTAACAGACATGGCAAATAAGCCTGTGATAGCTTGGCTCAGTTGGGCTGCAGAGGTTCCGTTCATTTTGTTTATTTCTTTGTTAATTTGTGTTTTCTCTTGTTTTTTTATTTATTCTTAACAATTAAACTCATCAATTTATCAAAAATCATTTGTTCTTATGGCATTATGTTGGGTTTGTAGAGATGCCAGGGGGTTGCTCTCGTATTACATTTCTTTGAGCTTGGCATTTGTTACCTTTATTATTGAAATATGTAATGTGACATCTGCATTCTCACAAATTGTATTTGTGAAGAAAATTTTTGACATTGTTAAAAAAAAATCCATACATCGATTTAAAACCTGATATTTAAAACCTTCAGCACATTTGTAGAAAGAGTGTTCTTTAAAGATGGTGAATGCATATTAAAAAATATAATATACACTAATGTCTTGAGGCATTTTCAGAGGACAGTTAAATATACATTTTAAATTATTGCAAATCTGTTGGAATTATTTTTCTCTTAAACTTTTGTTTGAGATTTTATTGTCACTGCCATCTAATTTACAAAAGTCATTTTGGATCAAATGCAACCTGATTGAAAGTACTTTATTCTCCTTAAATGTCTAAAGTGAGAATGCCTCACTTTTGGACTTGGGTTATACAGTATATTTGTCTGTGCAAAGATGGCCTTAATTATTGTACTGCAATGTTTTAACAGCTTTAGTGAAGCAAAAAATGATGGAAATAATTATCAGTGACAGCCAAGTTTTGTTACAGGCATTTTTCAGGCTAGCATTAGACTGAAAAGATGCAACTTGTCAGCCATGGCAGTTATTGGCACTTCTTGTTCACATTAATCTGATCATCAGGCGCTCAAGTTTTAATGTACAGTTGTAAATGCTTGAGAAGCTGAGACTTATTTTTTAATGTTTTTATCTTTTGTCTTCATGCTTCTATCATTGCTTTAGTAGCAATATTACTATTTGGATCAAACTGTTTACATTATCAGAGCACCTTTACTAAGAGATGTACAAATTAACTTCAACCACAAATGAAAGTGTTCTTTCATTTAAAATAAAACTAGACTAGTGTTCAAGTATTTAGCACCATAGCTACAATAAAAACCTGTACATAGGTACGTAACCTTAACAAGTATCAAAATCACTTAGGCCTACCGTCTATTAAATCTCTCTATTATAAAAGGAAATCTTGAGACGAGACAAGACAATTTCCAAGAGATTTTTTTTAAGTCCTGCGAGATGAGGACTCAGCTCTTATAAATTTTGAAGTTTTCCTCACTTTAAGTTCCCAATAAAAGACTAATTATGTCTAAATCTTATTGAAGAATTTAATTCCGAAGGGTTATCAACAGAAGAAACGAGTACAAGGGCAATCCTGGCACAGAGAAATTATGAAGTCAAACAAATTAACGCGAAAATTGACGATTATTCACACCGCAAATTGGTAAAATGCGCATAAATAGACTATGCTGAAACAGTTGGTGGTGATGGTGTGGAAGATGAAAACATCAACTTACATTATGCTGTAGAATATCTACAACCTTTAACACTGTCTGGTCTTCCACCGGCCGAATTACTGTTGAAATGTTTCGTAATGTTATTGCATAATTTATGTATGAGTGATGGGCTATGCAATATAAAAGATTAGTTGCATTCAAAATTGGGTGAACAATTTTGACATGTAAAATTTTAACAGACAAGAAAGGTAATGCAGTACATCTTCCGCAGATAACATTAGACACCAAAGGAGATCTTGATATGCCATTCGTATTAAAACATTTACAGTTTCCTGTTAGAATAGCTTTTGCTATGACAATTAACAAATCACAGGGACAAACATTCAAAAAAGTTGGTTTATTTATTAGAGAGAAAGAAGCGATATTCACTCACAGGCTGTTATACGTTGCGTTGTCATGATGCAACTCCAAACACGGTATCAAAATTCAATTTAACATTGACGAAACGTTAATTCCAAATATTGTTTTTACTGAAGTTTTAAAGGTGCAAGTTTAAAAAGTATTTACGTGTTAATCTCAAAGCCAAACAGAACGAAAACATAATGCAATAAATTCCTCTAACACAACATGAAACACAATTTTCTTTCAATTTATTACGTTTTACAGTTTTTTACTATGGTTAATTACTCGCTGTAATGTGAAACAGTTAAGCCTTATATGCATATGTAACAATTCCCATGAAAATAACAATGTTTAAATTGTACATCCGCTTCCCTATACACGAGTGGCAGAGCTGCGAAGTGGCTAGCGGATAGTGCCCACCCAGGGGGTTGGTGAGCGAAGCGAGCAGGTGGCAGAGCCCCCTAAGTGAAGAGAAAAATAAAACTATCAGAGAAGCACACCACAAGGAAACCTTTGACAACTATTGTTCTTTTGCTACATAATACATTTGTTGTATATAAATCATAAGTTCTGATGGTTTAATTACGGTAATTTGAACAAGACCATTCGTTTTATGGATGAACGGCGAGTTAGTAAACTGTGCTATAAATGCAATGAGAGGAGTACTGCATGTTTTTCACTTCAATAAACATATAATGTTAATGCCTATTATATCATTGGATGAATTTCAAGATAACAAGGGCTAAAGTACAGTGTACTCCAATGTTTATTTTACAGATTAAGCTATTTTCTTTTGTTACAAACCTAATGTAGCTACTGCTTTAAGATATTTATTAATTTTAAATCCAATAACGTGCACTGAGTTGATCAGGCATGTTTTGCATGGATGTTCCACCTAAACTGTATGTTTTTGGACTCTGGGAGGAAACCATGACTCCTGAAAGAAACCCACATGGTTAAGGGTGAATATGCACACCCCAAGCAGAAGCATCCAGGACTTGTTTTTTATTGCGATGCAGTGAGTGAGCCACATCACATGAACATTAAAGCCCACTGCATTGTAGCATATGGATCAGCCCTCCCCTGTCAGCTATGAGGTCAGTGTGTTAACACAACAGCATCAGTTGTGGAAATAACTGACTCTGGGACTGAGCCTCAACAACATTCAGCTGTGCCTCATTCTGCTGCAGTGAGGTCTACCATATAGATGATTGGGTACTATCTCCAGTGACACACATTTGAAAATTGTCCCAGCTTCTTCGCAAATGCAACTTTTCCTAAAACAGGTTATTTATGTATAAATATTTTAGATAACTGACTGAATAAAACATTGTGTTTGCATAGACCTTTTGTTTTCTGTTTTGATATTGCAGTAATGAATGTGTTGAGTAAAAGTAGCTATTTCTGTTTGAAAATCTACTAAAGTAAAAGTAGACAGAAAATTTTATACTCAAGTGAATGTATTCTCAAGACATACTTAAGTACATTGTTTCTACTTTAATTACTGCAAAACACTGAGATTTCAATGAGTCTGGTTAGATAATGTGTCATATTTTGCTATTGAACTCTGCAGCTGATTATATACATATGATGCTTATGCACTATGAAATGGACTTTATTTTAATTTTATTGATTTTATTAAAATCAAATAACATTCCATACAAAATAAATCAAGTTTTACAAGAATAGATTCGAAACAAATCAACCCCACTCCTAGTTTATAGCATCTAGTAATTCTGATTTATCCAGTTCCTCTGCACTAAGAGTATCTATTTGTGGGATCTCTAATGCATCCAGAAATGCATTAGATTGTGTCTTGTCTTCTTTAAGCTCAGTAGAATATAAGGATTTATAGTAGTCTCTAAATGTGTGCATTACATTTTTATGTCAATGATTTTGTCTCTGTTTATGTTGGTGATTGCTGGGATTGCATTGCGAACTTCTTGCTTGTGGATTTGTTGAGCTAAGATCTTATTAGCTTTCTCTCCATGTTCATAGTATTGATGTCTTGATTTACAGTTTCTTTAGTTGTTAAGAGGTTGAGTTCTGAATGCAGAGCCTGCCTCTTCCTATGAAGCGCCTCACTTGAACACTTGGCATGTTCTTGATCTATTCTAGTAAATTCACTAATTAGCTCTGATACCTTCTTGGCTTCCAATTTATTTTTGTTGGAAAGATAGAAGATAATCTGCCCTCTTAAGAAGGCCTTCAGGGTTTCCCAGAGTATTCCTGCAGAAACCTTTGAGGAGGTATTTGTCTCTATGAAAAAAATGATTTGTTTGGATATAAATTCTGTACAGTTCTTGTCTGCTAATAAAAGTGGCTTAAGATGCCATCTGTGAGATGAATATGTGGGGCATAATGATTTGAGCTCCATGATCAAAGGGGCAAGGTTGGAGATAACAATAGCGTCATACTTACAAGATTTAAATCATAGGCAAAAAATAGTTATCTATAGAGAAATAATCTCTTCTTGAGTAGCAGTGATGCACTGGTGAGTAGAAGGAATATGTTCTTGAGTTTGGGTTTAGAAATCTCCAGGGGTCTGATAGTTTGTAACTGACCACAACCTATGTAATTGTCCTTACCATGTTAGTTGTCATCGTCCCTGTGGCAGGAGACCTTTCTAGGTCTAGATTTAAAACACAGTTTTTGTTGTTTTTTTTTTTTTTTAAATAGCGTTTTAATATATAATGTGCAAGCATACCCAACAAGCTGTTGTGTTTTTCTGTTTTGGTATGCAAAAAAGCCCAAAAAACAGTTTAGCTGCATTACACTTCTAGATGCAATTTGTACTTTTTTGGTTAAAAGCATGAATAAAATATGTATTTTAAGATTCTCAAAAAGCTGCACAGTTGTGAATTATTTTTTGTTTTGTCATTGTTATATGGAAGTAAAAGCATAATAGGTAGTGTCATGCATACATATCTGAGATTCACCTTCCGGGCTTGTAAGCACTACCATCCCGGGGTACTAGGGGGTGTGATCACTGGCTCTTATCTCTTTTGTCATTCACAGCTCAGAGCAGACACCCTTTGAGGGCAACTGACTCCAACCCTTTTCTTTCAGGACCTATAAAAGTGAGGTGATCCTGGAAGGTAGTGTCTCATTCAGGAGATGAGTTACAGTGTTGTGGCTCTCCAGAGCCTATCAATTTGAAGCCAATGGATAAAAGATTATTTCAGTTATATTTGCACTATCAGGCGCCTGTTATTTTCAGTTCTTTTACTTTACAGGTAAACAGAGTGGAACAGCTCACACCCCAACATTTCTTTTGAGTCCTGTCCTTCCCTTGACCGAAAGCAGCGGTAATTATTATTTCAAGGAGATGCTACACAAGAAGCCATTCTGAAAAAGGCATATCTCTTTCCCAGTAGTGATGTAGTTTAGTACGTCCACTTTAGCACCTAACTATTGTCTAGAAAGGACACTCCACTTTCTTGATTTTCCATTCCTGAATCTTAGCAAAATGCCTGAACCTGAAAAACAAAAATATTGCAGGATGAATTTTTTTTTTTTTTTTTTTTTTAATAAGGAAAGAATAATTTTGCATATCTAGTCACATCCTGATTATTTAGGACTATGAGGAGCTAGTGGCTATCCTGGCAGCAAGTCCATAAAGAAGAAATATTTTGGACATTCACAATAAATCTTAGGGTGAGCATAGTCATGGGTATGCTTAAAGACCAAGGATAATAATTAACTTGCAAAAGAGAGTCAGTCAATCTCTCTCTCTCGACAGTGAGCACAAGCAAGACAGAGAGCCATAACCACCAACTCACAGAGCCCCAACCGCCAACTCTAACAGAACCCTGCCCATGGGTTATGCACGAAAGAGCCACAATGCCCACTCTAACCCTCCTCCCACATGATGGGGAACGCAAGACAAGGCCCCGCCTGCCAACTCTCACCCTCCGCAGGCTTCCAAAATCACTCTCGAGGCAATTATATGGTGACATTGACTTCTCAACTGTTACTCTGGAACAACTCAGCACACAAGCTATATTAAGCGTCACCAACGAAGACTCACTACACCTTAATGAACAGGTGCTGAAACTTATCCCCCAACGACGAAGTAACTTTCACCAGCATTGACTCCATTGTCACAGACGATCCTGCAGATCAACTTGCATTCCCCGAAGAATTTCTTAATAGTCTTACTCCCACTGGCATGCCTCCACATAAACTCAAAATTAAAATTGGTTCAGTCATCATGCTTCTCAGGAACCACATGCCAGCAAAAGGTCACTGTAATGGCACTAGACTTTGTTACCAGCATTCACCGCAATGTACTGGAGTGTAAGACTATCACATCTGCTACCTCACAAACTGTCCTTATTCCCCGGATTTCCCTAATCCCATCAGATTCTAAATTGCCTTTTACTTTTACACGCAGACAATTTCCTGTTAGATTGGCGTCTGCAATGACTATTAATAAGGCACAAGGACAAACTTTCAAAAAAATATGCCTGTATCTGCCAAAACCTGTTTTCACTCACGGACAATTGTATGTTGCTCTCTCCAGAGTTCCATCTTTTCATGCACTGACAGTTGTATCCTCAAACCCTCCCCATTTGGACAAATGTGTCTTTCAGGAAGTGTTCACTCATCAATAAAGAATTATATGCAGCGTATGCTACGCCGTGGGTTGGCCAGTGCATCCGGAAAGTATTCACAGCGCATCACTTTTTCCACATTTTGTTATGTTACAGCCTTATTTCAAAATGGATTAAATTCATTTTTCTCCTCAGAATTCTACACACAACACTCCATAATGACAACGTAAAAAAAAGTTTACTTGAGATTTTTGCAAATTTATTAAAAATAAAAAAATTGAGAAAGCACATGTACATAAGTATTCACAGACTTTGCCATGAAGCTCAAAATTGAGCTCAGGTCCATCCTGTTTCCCCTGATCATCCTTGAGATGTTTCTGCAGCTTAATTAGAGTCCACCTGTGGTAAATTCAGTTGATTGGACATGATTTAGAAAGGCACACACCTGTCTATACAAGGTCCCACAGTTGACAGTTCATGTCAGAGCACAAACCAAGCATGAAGTCAAATGAATTGTCAGTAGATCTCCAAGACAGGATTGTCTCGAGGCACAAATCTGGGGTAGGTTACAGAAAAATTGCTGCTGCTTTGAAGGCCCCAATAAGCACAGTGGCCTCCATCATATGTAAGTGGAAGAAGTTCGAAATCACCAGGACTCTTCCTAGAGCTGGCCGGCCATCTAAACTGAGCGATCGGGGGAGAAGGGCCTTAGTCAGGCAGGTGACCAAGAACCCGATGGTCACTCTGTCAGAGCTCCAGAGGTCCTCTGGGCGAGAGGAGAACCTTCCAAAAGGACAACTATCTCTGCAGCAATCCACCAATCAGGCCTGTATGGTAGAGTGGCCAGACAGAAGCCACTCCTTAGTAAAAGGCACATGGCAGCCCGCCTGGAGTTTGACAAAAGGCAAATGAAGGACTCTTAGACCATGAGAAACAAAACCCTCTGGTCTGATGAGACAAAGATTGAACTCTTTGGTGTGAATGCCAGGCGTCACGTTTTGAGGAAACCAGGCACCGCTCATCACCAGGCCAATACCAGCCCTACAGTGAAGCATGGTGGTGGCAGCATCATGCTGTGGGGATGTTTTTCAGCGGCAGGAACTGAGAGACTAGTCAGGATAAATGGAAAGATGACTGCAGCAATGTACAGAGACATCCTGGATGAAAACCTGTTCCAGAGCGCTCTTGACCTCAGACTGGGGCGATGGTTCATCGTTCAGCAGGACAACGACCCTAAGCACACAGCCAAGATATCAAAGGAGTGGCTTCAGGACAACTCTGTGAATGTCCTTGAGTGACCCATCCAGAGCCCAGACTTAAATCCGATTGAACATCTCTGGAGAGATCTTAAAATGGCTGTGCACCGACGCTTCCCATTCAACCTGATGGAGCTTGAGAGGTGCTGCAAAGAGGAATGGGAAAAACTGGCCAAGGATAGGTGTGCCAAGCTTGTGGCATCATATTCAAAAAGACTTGAGGCTATAATTGCTGCCAAAGGTGCATCGACAAAGTATTGAGCAAAGGCTGTGAATACTTATGTACATGTGATTTCTCAGTATTTTGTATTGTAAATATTTTGTATTGTAAATAGTGAAGTGATTTGAGAATTACAGCCCAATTTGCATGGCCTGTTACAGAAATACCATAATTTGTACAAAGAATACAACTATTTAAAAATTTATGTAATCAAGCTTAGTGAATAAATAACTTTAGACTCATGTAGAAAAAGTTAAGAAAATAACTTCAAACTTTTCTCTCTTTTATAAAAAAAAAAAATCTGACGATACAAGACTTTTTTCCTGTGATGAGACGTGATCTTTGGAAGAAAGAGTTTTTGAAGAGAAACAGAGACAGTTTCACATCCCGCGAGACAGAAAAGTCACGTCATACTTATAACCTTTGAAAGCAAGTTTCGTGATACACATGCAGAGCAGGTTAGAGATAATGGAAGTAGGAAAATTTGAAAGTCTCAAAAAAGAGAGAGTAAAGATCACATTAGCACTAACAGAAAATATTACTCGGTGAAATAACAGAAAAGTGAAAAGAAATTGCATAGTGTTTGAGGATGTCTGGGGGACAAGGCAGTGATACAAAAGGACAGGTGCTGTACAGGCTTTTAAACGTCTGAAGTGCCGCATGAAATGTTGATCACACGGCACGACAGCAGCAACAAGCCAAAGAGGAGGTCTGAGAAGCAAAGAGGAGGTTTAAAAAAAACACTGCATTTGTTTCCCATTGTATCACAGTTTAAGAGGGGTTTCAGAGGAGCAGCCATGTCTCCTTTGTGTGCGTTCAGCTTTCGGCTTGCAGGGGGTGGAGGGGGGTAAGGGGCTGGTGAGCAAAGCGAGCAGGGGGCGAAGCCAACTAGTAAACACAAATTACAAAAACTGCATATGACTAACAGTTTGTGCCTACATGTGCTTTGCTTTATATTAAAAGCTGGTTCTTGCATGGGGCAAGGATTTAATTGCATTTGACTCACAAGTGACATCTATGCATCACTTAACATTAATAGTAATTTGAAACAGACTCATACAAGAACATTCAGGTAGCATTGCTGTCTCAGTTTTCCCAGTAAGATACTTTCAGTGATAATTGTGAACATGTTCTCTGTGTTTGGGTGGGATTTATATAGAAAATTTATTTTCTTACAGTTGTTCATAACAGAATGATTTACAACTCAGGATTGCCCAGGTGACAATGTACAGTATGAGTGCTCTGCAATAACCAGGCATTTCATCTCGGTTCACTTCCTGTTGCTATTGTAGAAAGACAGCTTTGCAAACATAATGTAGTATAAACATAGGCCAATTGAGGCAGTGAAATGAAGTTTGAACTAAACACTGTTTTTTATATTTCAGGTTGTATTCACACCTAAGCTATTTTTCACTATTTTAGCACTAGACTAGATGCTCCTAAACAACTTGAAAAGTTACTTGCCATTTTTTTCAATGACACTATTGACACTTTAGTATCTTAGCAGCAAGTTTTCAAAACATTTTCGGCCAAATGCTTGCTCCATTTAAATCAGTGGTAATGCTCATAAAATGCTGGTAAAAGAAAACAAAAAAAAAAAAAAAAAACACACATTTTGGAAGCATTTTTACAGGCAAACTGGAATAAAAAATGGTGCCAGAACTAGAGTCCAGAATTTTCCTCTTGATTCCCTTTGCTGAACAACAGGGTGAAAAAAATAGTTTTACTCATGACGCTGACAACAACTGTTCTTCAGTACTGTGATCACCAGAATTAAAAGCACTAAAAAGTTATTGAAGACATTCCGGAAACACAATTGCCTCAGAACAGGACATCTCCTCACAGCCAACAAAATGAAAATAATGTCAATCATATTTTCCCTGCAAAACGCTTCTATGAAAAACCCTCGAATAAAACTGAAAAGTACCTGAAAGACTTCAAAAAATGACTTTCAAAAGCTTGAAAAATGCTAAACGCTGGAAATGTACAACTCCTAAGTGTGAATGGGTCCTAATATTTATAAAGGATAATGCTTTTGCAAGTGTGAAACAAATTACCTGGTTAAAAAGCACAATTAGGGCCTCTCCTAACATCCATCCATCCATTATCCAACCCGCTATATCATAACAGCAGGAACAAATTTGCATCACTTTGAGATTTTTGAGCCAGTTAGGACCATTTTCCTGCTACGAGACGATTCATTAATTCAGACCCAGGAATCTATTCCTTGTTTTGAAAGATAATTATTGTTTTATTAACAATGTGCTTATTTTCCTCTTTTTTGTAAATATTCATGAGAGAAATGTTAGAATGGAAACAAAAATGTTTCCTATTTTATATTTTATGGACCTTGTTATTTGTCTATGTATGACTCTGCTGTCATTATCTCTATATATAATCTTCATTTGGATCTTGATCTTTGTTTGTCCGCGAATGCATTAGAAGAAGAAGCACTAGATGGCAGTAGAGAGACAGCTAAAACATTGCATTAAGAATCTCCTCCAGGCTTATACTACTGAAGACTGTAGTACGCCAGTCACACCTCAAAACACAGACATTCAAACTAAACAAATTGTTGTGCTTTAAATTAACTAAAGACATCTTCATTTAGGTCTCGATCTTTGTTTGTCTGCGAATTCCACGCATGCGTAGACCACCTTCCAGTTTAGTACGTTGTTGTTACTCACGGAGGTCAACAATGTGCTGGAATAACGAAAGGGGTGGTGGACAGTGTTACGCTGGTTAGCTCCTGAGGCCTGGTTAGAGAATGAGATTGCCGAAGATAAAAGGTACGTGTCTACGTAACATATGAATGAAAGAAAGACAGTGGGTAAAATGAATGACAACATAACAGCACATTCTGGAAATTATTGTTACGTTGTAGCCGGCGAGTGCTGCATGTCTCACAGTTGTACCGTGGCTTGCTCACATGTCAGTGAAGTGATCCCTATTTAAGCTTTAAAGAGCCTGGATACCTATGTGTCCCCCTTTTATAACCATTGCTCCATGTATATTGCCTTACTCTTTGGATTGCCACAAAGCAACCTGCGAGATTGGAGAAAGGTTGAGAAGAGATCGCGAGAGGAAACGACAGCGTCGTGAAAATGAGACTGACTGTGAACGGACAGAAGCAGAAATGCTCCTACACCACCACATAATTACTATTTGGACAGTGATTCCGAGTAGGCCGTTCCTATCGAATCAATGTCCAAGGGTTTTCTTTTGTAATTTTGTTTCCCTTATAAAAAAAATCATAATACTTTGCGACGAAGGGCCCAGTTCATGACTGGCAGCCGCGTTTAAACAGGGAGCCCTTCACAGACAACTTTAACACGCGCAACGTAGTTGGGCGCACATGGCTAGTGGTAGTAATAAATTGTCTTGGGTACCGATTTACTTATTTGGGTTCTCAGATTAAAAACTTTTAAAATCCCTAATCTAGAGGACCTCACTTTAACATAACAAAATGCTTTATCCAAAATAAGCTTTAATGGAATAAATAAATCACATTTTTTTGGTATATCACAATTACAATATTTTGGTGTATTCTTTAAACATAATAAATTTTACAAAAATACAGCTGTTCCTGAATAATATTGTTAAAGAAAAATGTTTTTCAGCTTAACACTGGCTGGTTTATACTTCACGCTGAGAATGCGTATGCGCACGCATCATGCCTGCCACACGTTCCCAGCGCTCATTTGATGTGTCCTCTGAACATGTTCTCAGAAATGAATGCAATGTGTGTGCAAGTTGCAGTACCACCAAAAAATCAGGGGGCGCAGTGTGTTCAAGTTGGAACGTGACTTCAGAGTTTTTATTTATCATCAATATGTGACTGCAAGCTGCTTTGCAGATCATACAGGATCAATGTGCTTGCTTCGATGTTTGATGAATGGTTTGATGTGGTGAAGCAAAATGTTGACATACAAATGTATTCATGGTGCTTTTCTTTTCAAGTGTCAAATATTCCCCATTGTAATGACACTACAGTAATCCCTCGCTATATCGCGCTTCGACTTTCGCGGCTTCACTCTATCGCGGATTTTATATGAAAGCAAAACTAAAATATATAACGCGGATTTTTCGCTGCTTCGCGGGTTCTGCGGACAATGTGTCTTTTTACTTCCTGTACATGCTTCCTCAGTTGGTTTGCCCAGTTGATTTCATACAAGGGACGCTATTGGCGGATGGCTGAGAAGCTAACCAATCAGAGCACGCAGTTAAGTTCTCCTGACTGAGAAGCTAACCAATCAGAGCACGCAGTGGAGTTCCTGCGTGCTGAATGCAGGGTTAACCAGGAAGTCTCGTCTCGCTCATTCAGCATCAACGTGTTTTGCTGTGTAAAGAGTTGTGCTCTTTTGTGTTTATCTTTGTGCATAGTCAAGCCCTTCATTATGGCTCCAAAACAATCTGCTACTGCTTCAGGGGCCGTGCCCAAGCGCAAGAAGAAGATGTTAACGATTGCCGAAAAGGTAAACGTTTTGGATTTGTTGAAGGCTACGATTCTTTTTATTTAAAAAAGTAGGAAAGGAATATAAGATCTACGGCCGCAGTGTCCTTTTAACCAGGGTGCAAAACGAGTTGTAAGTGGATGTAATAAGGCAGTAGTCTGGATGGAATCTGCTTTAGGGATTTGGATTGAAGACTGCCAGAAGAAGAACAACGGCGGTGCTACACAATCACCTGAAGTGGCTCCTTTACAAGGGCTGTAACGCTCTCCTTTGTTGTGCAGTAAAATTAAACTCATTGTTATCGGACAAGTCATCGTGTCATTGTTGGTGAGTAACCATAATTAATTTTCTTCTTACAGTGCTTAGTACATGTACGTACGTTTAGTGTCACTGTACACACATTTACTGTATACTATTTTTCTCGCATTGTACGTATTTATTGCTGGTGGCCTGTCTATCGTAATGGCTGTAACATATGTGATATCGGAGACACTCAATATCTTTAAAATATTTAGGTTTTACTGTATATAATCAGTGTGTTTTATATACATAATTTCAATGAATCTTACCTAATATGTAAGAGAATACAAAGGGATTATGCTGTATAACTCTGCGGGGAATATTTATAAACAGTGCGGGAGAGTTTATAAGGGCTTAAAATATATAAAAATAACCATACAAACATATGGTTTCTACTTCGCGGATTTTCACCTATCGCGGGGTGGTCTGGAACGCAACCCCCGCGATCGAGGAGGGATTACTGTATACTTTTTAAAGGCCTCACGTATCTTCTATGCCATCTTTTTTTTTTGCACTTTCACAACAGCATCAGAATGTACGGAAGAGTATTGGAGCCACAGAGAAAGGTCTTTATGATTAAAGTTGAAATTTCAGGTTTAATCTTGAAATTTCCACTTTAACCTCATTGTTTATTTTGTCATTAAAGTAGACTATCAAACATCTTAAAACCGACCCAGCTGTTAATCGCTGCATGCTTCTGGGGCTTCCTCCTGAACTGATAGCAGCGGCATGGAGCAATTGCCACACAGGACACATTAAATTTATGATATTCCACTTCTCTGCACATTTAGAATTTAGAACACTTTCATGATGAAATGCATTAATTTATATTACATTTTACAGATAAATTGTTAACTTAATTTACATAATGAATACTGTTAATTACACATGTAGGTGTGGCATGGTGGCAGAGCGGTAGTGCTTCTGCCTCGTAGCGAGTCACGTCCCTGGTGTTCCCTGCCTGGAGTTTCCATATTTTCCTGTTGGGTTTCCACAGTGTGCGCCAGTTTCCTTCCAAGGACATGCAGGTTTGGGGATTTGGTTATGCTAAAATGCTGCTAGTGTATGTGTGTGCTTGTATTCATCTTGCGATGAGATGATGCCCCATCCAGGGATTGTTTCTCCCTCACTCATGATGCTTGCTGGAATAGGTGCATCCCTGGATTGATGAATGTAATCAAAGATATTGTGACAAGGAGTCCTGGAAATGTAAGGGATGTTTTGGGCAATTCACAACACAGCAAAGCCAAATGTTGATTTCTCACCGTGATGATCTCGCACTGCCATTTAGTGGAATATTCCAGATTTACATTAAGTACGCGCGCAAGTATAAACAGTACACCGCTTAAGTAGTAGTAGCTGTAGCATCTGCAGGATCACATGTCACATCGCGTGAAGTATAAACCCAGCCTATTAGGTATACCTCTTCAACTGCTTGCAAATATCTAAATTAGCCAATCACATGGCAGCAACTCAATGCGTTTAGAATGCTTCTAAAGTTCAAACTGAGCATCAGAATGGGAGAGAACAGAGATTTATGTGACTTTGAGCATGGTATGGTTGTTCCGAAACTGTCGATCTACTGGGATTTCAAGCACAACCATCTCTAGGTTTTACAGTGAATGGTCCAAAAAAGGGAATATATCCAGTGAATGGCAGTTCTCTGGGCGAAAATGCTTTGTTGATGCCAGAGGTCACATAAGAATGGCCAGACAGGTTTCAGCTGATAGAAATGAAACAATAACTCAAATAACCACTCGTTACAACTGAGGCATGCAAAAGAGCACCTCTGAAAGCACACCTCAAACCTTGAACCAGATTAGCTACAGCAGCAGGAGACCACTCCTGATGCCACTCTTGTTAGCTAAGAACAGGCAACTGAGCCTACAATTTGCATGGGCTCACCAAAATTGGAAAATAGAAGATTGGGAAAATGTTGCCGGTCTGATGAGTCTCAATTTCTGCTGCAACATTCTGGTGGTAGGGTCAGAATTTGGCATCAACAACATGAAATCATGGATCCATTCAGCCTTGTATCAACAGTTCAGGTTGGTGGTGGTGGTTGGTGTGGAGTATATTTTCTTGGCACACTTTGGGCCCCTTAGTAAAAAGCTAAACTAAAAACCTGACTATTGTTCCTGACCATATTCATCCTTTTATTACCACAGTACATTCACCTTCTGATGGCTACTTCTAGCAGGATAACTCGGCATATCACAAAGCACAAATCGTCTCAAACTGGTTTCTTGAACATGACGATAAGTTCACTGTACTCAAATGGTCTCCACAGTCACTGGATCTCAATCCAATAGAGCACTGCTGGGATGTGGTGGAATGAGAGATTTGCATCATGGATATGCAGCTGACAATTGTGTAGCAACTGAGTGATGCTGTCATGTCAAGATGGACCAAACTCCCAGAGAAATGTTTCCAGCACCTTGTTGAATCTATGCCATGAAGCATTATGGCAGTTCTAAAGGTAAAAGGGGGTCCAACCTAGTACTAGCAATATGTACCTAATAAAGTGGTCGGTGAGGTTATATCCAAAGCTGTAACTAGTTTGACAGTGTGGGCTTTTCATAAACGTATCTCCCAAAATACAGTTTGTTGTAGATTATTAAAATAAACAGAAATGTGAATTGAAAAACAGTATCTTGAACAACATTATCAAACAGATTTTCATTCACTTCTGATTCAAAGAATCAAGTAATTCACTTGATTCAACAACATCTATTAACTCATAGACTCTTTTGCATGAGGAATTTTTAGAATAAATCACACTACAACAGAGAGATGAAATTTGTTCATCATAAGAGACATTTCATGTGAAAACCCTTCAATGGAAGTCCTTGGGCAGGTTTTAACCTTAATGAATTTAACAGAAAGAAGCAACTATGATGTTAGATTTCATGATAACTTATCTTTTTGGTGCCTGAAGTAGATATTAAAATATTAAATTCAGAAATGTAATGAAATCCTTCATTGCCATTTCACTTTTTCAGCCTCAAGTATACACTGTCACAATAATTTTTTTTCATATGAGAATGCTTACATAAATCATTCTACCTTCTGGCTGGGAAAGCTTGTGGAAGACATTGGCAGATACATGCCTATCATAAATAGTGAGCATTTTTGGACTAGAAAGTAAAATTGCATCTTATAACAAAGTCCCGTAGAAAAAATAAACAATTTCACACTTTGCTATGACACCATCTTGCACATGAAACCTGAACGGGTGTTTTAAGTGCAGATCAAAACTCGGTTCTCTGCATTGATAATTGCAAAATTAAAGTTCATAGTCACAGTACAAAGAATTGTATACATCATTCATTTAATTTTTTTTAACCATCTTATTCTAGTGCAGCATTATATGGACAACAGTGTATACTGTGTACACTGGGCAAAAATTTAAAATCTTAGGGATTCAAGAGAATATTAATCTATTAAAACTTTGGACATGATTAAGAAACCATCAACTATCCTGCAGAATTTTCAAAGATACCACAATCTATCTTCATATTAGGAAATCAAGAGCCTCCTATTTGTCATCAAACAATATTGAGCTGTCCATTAAAATGTAATAGAACCAAATTAAAATTAGACATCTTGTTAATTTTGTCAAAACTGAAAAATATACTAGACAAATTATTATATTCCATGAGCACTCATACCATTGACAGACTTTCCAGTAAATTTTAAATATGCAATTTCCAATTCTATTAAGCAATGCAAAGCTAAAGCTCAGGATAAAACTTTCAATATCATGAGATTATATTGGGTTTAAGCAATCACTATTATATGTGGACTCATCTGTAACATTTTATGTTAGAAATCATTAACAATGATTGCACATTTTGTAATTTAATTAAATAAATTAGTATGGTTTAAAGTTGAAAATTTCTTTCATTTATATATTTCTCGTGGGTCATAAAATATTACATATTTCAGGGGCACATAAGCAAAGCCAGCAATGGTGTTTTTGCATAAAAACTCTGGTGATGCCACACCAGACTTGAGAGAGAGAGAGAGAGAGAGAGAGAGAGAGAGAGGCTGTGAAGAGTGTATGTATATATTATGAGACAAAGACACACAGTCAAGCAATTAAACAGCAGAACTTACAAAACTTGCTCCACTGTTGAAATACATTAACCTTGGTTCATGGCTGTATCGATCTCAGGAGGAATCCTTGCTTGAATTGGCTGTGAATGAAGACTGTATTGCCTCTGAGCCCAAGTTAACAGTACAAGGATGAGCCACCATCATGAATTTACAAGTGGAGAATGCAGCACAAAAACAAAATCATTGGAGCCACATGCAGATGGGGCTATGGAAGACTGAGTGGTGGCAGTGGCTCTGGAGTGTAGCTATGCCAATTGATGACCTCCAGTAAACCTCAATGAGGCAGTAAGGGAGAAACACTGCATTTCACAATGTACTAGGCTACCAGCATCACTAATGAACAAAGTTAATATAGTTTTGGCTTTGTAGCCTCCTTAGCATTATGTTTACCCTAGACAAATGAGCTACTGAAAAACACGGTTTGTTGTTTTCAACAACAAAAAAATGTTATTTGTAACAGAAACATGTTAATACTAAAACACCAACAATACCATAGGAAAGCTATGTCTAGTGTCCACTGTTGTACTGATGTAGATTTTGTAAATGTCCTTTGCGTGATATGTTTTGAAACAGTCACCAAGAGCATCTGTACTTTACCTAATAGGAAACACTGGATGAGCAGGGAGGTCCAAGACTTAAAGGAACATGACATTGCTTTCTGTACGGGAGACCCAGAGGCCTACAAAACATCTAGGTCCAATCTGAGGAAAAAGCATTCAGGAGGCAATGCACTGCCATAAAGTCAAAATAGAGGCACATTTTAACAACTCTGACCCTCGATGCGTGTGGCATGGCATTAAGTCCATCACATACTACAAAGGGTAATACCTGTTCAACCAATATTGGAAACTCATTTCTTCCTGAGGACCTTAATCACTTCTTTGCACAAGTTTGACACAGATAGCAATCAACCTATCACCAAACTAACCCAGCAAGAGGCTCCACTATGCACTCTGACACTGAATACCCATGAGGTGAGATGGGCTCTAGGTCACATTAATTCTAATAAGGCAGCTTACCCTGATGGGGTTCCTGGATGGGTCCTGAAGCAATGTGTGAAACAGATGACAGCAGTCTTCACCAGCCTGTTTAGTCTCTCTCTCTCTCTAGAACAGGTCACTGTCCCCACTTGTTTCAAGTCTGTTTCAATTGTTCCTATTCCAAAAACAGGCAGTTGCAAGGTCCCTGTGCAATTTTCGCCTGGTGGCCCTGAAACCCTTATTGTTATGAAGTGCTTTGAGCAACTTGTCCTCAGACACATTAAGAGCAACATCCCCTCTTCTCTGGACCAATACCAGTTCGCTTACAGGGAAAACAGGTAAACTAAGGACGCTGCCTCACTTGCTCTACACACTGCACTGTCACACCTGTAACAGAGGGACAGTTATCGTCATTTCAGTGCAAGAGCAGATTGGCAGGTTGTCGGCAGTGGAGCATCAGCAGCGCGAGCAAGACCCCACGAGTTTAAGAAGGGAGATCATGTGCTGGTGTTGATCCCATCTGATCCACATAAATTTTGGGCCAAAAGGCAAGGGCCGGCAGTGATAGAAGAGCGTATGTCCCCTGTGAATTATAAAGTCAGAATTCCCAGGCGGCGGAAACCCATACAAATTTTGCATGTTAAATCTTTTTAAGGAGTGGCACAACCATCACAAAGTCCTGGTCATGGCTGCAGCGGCCCCCAAGACTGAGGTCACTACTGGACACCCAGAAATCGGAATTGCTACCACTAACCGAGAGGAATGTCGAGGTCTTCTCGGCAATGCTTGGGTAGACGATGATTGCAGAACACAGGATTGTCACTTCACCTGGTGTTACTATACAGGTGCCCCCATATCACCTACCAGAGGCAACAAGGAAAGTGATACACGAGGAAGTCCAACAGATGCTCCAATCAGGCGTTATTCAACCAAGCAAAAGCGAATTGCGGAGCCCAAGTGTACTCATTTCAAAGTCCAACAGTTCTGTTCTGTATTGATTTCCAAGTTTGATGCATACCCGATGCTGTGTGTGGACGAGTTGTTAGAAAAGCTCGGGCAGGCTTCATATAGCTTTACCCTTGATCTCACAAAGAGAGATTGGCAGGTCACCTTGGAGGAATCCAGTTGTGAGAAAACCGCAATTGCCACTCCGGATGGGTTGTTTGAATTTACGGCACTCCATTTTCGCTGACCTTTCAGCAAATGATGGAACAGATCCTGTGTCCATTCCATGCACACAGAAATTCACTATCTGGGATATTTCATGGGGAAGGGTTTGCTCAAGACTCAAATGGACAAGGTGGAGGAGGTGCTTGCATATCCCCGTCCCGAAACAAAGAAGCAGGTTCGTGCCTTCCTTGGGTTTGCAGGGTATTACAGGCGGTTCATTCCCAATTTTGCATATCAGGCAGCCCCACTCACTGACTTGACAAAGGGCAGAAAGAATGTAGTGTTGTCTGGACCGATGCCTGTGAGAGAGCTTTCACAGACCTAAAAGCTACTTTATCATCATTTCCGGTTCTACGCAATCCAGACTTTTCGAAGGAATTCATTCTGCAAACGGATGCCAACGCTTTCAGTTTAGGAGCAGTGCTCTCACAATATTTTGAGGGGGAAGAACACCATCACATTTCTCTGCAGAAAGCTGCTACCCAGGGACAGTAATTACTCGACAGTTGAAAAGGAGTGCTTAGCGATTAAGTGGGAGCCCTCCATTACTATTTCTGGGGATGATGGCTTACCCTGGTGACTGAGATGTAAGGTTTCTGAACTCTTTTGGGACTCCCTCCAACAGGACAAAACACCAAAGAACGTTCCGAAGCGCGATCACCGCGTCTGTGGAAGACAGTTTCAGTTGCAGGGGCAACCGTGGGCTCCCAACGCTTCAATCACGGTTGCGCTATAAGCGCTTGCCTTCGATTGGTAATGCAAAGAACATTATAAAAGCAGGGAACAGTATTACTTGGCCACTAAACTGGCCACGACCCTGCCTGATTGCTGTGTCTGTGCATAGGGGAATGGTAGGTTCCGCTATAATAAACAACCGTGTTGTTCCTGTTTCAAGCTGTATAAAGTTGGTTTTGCTACAGTACTGAGACTCAGCCTTGTGTTTTGGGATGCAAGACAGGGGCTCACACATCACAATGGGCATTATTGGACACAAATGTATCTATATATATCTATCTATATCTATATGTGCATGAAAGAAATGTACTGCTTTTTGTACATCTGTTATTGTCATGTTAAAAGGGTTGTGCTAGGTTCACATACTGCTCAGCTGATGGATTGACTGTTCAGTGTCATGGAGGGTCTATTTTATCCACCCTAAACTTAGTCTCTTACAGTTTAATTATGTGACTGTTCTGTGTACCCCATTGTGGGGCAAAAAAATAATTCTGCCTTTCTCACGTTCTGTTTTTTTTATATTGCCATGCATACTATTTAATCTTCTCTTCCATCCTAGCACAACATGCCCAAATTAACAATTTCTTGGAAAGTCCTGGGCCTAGAATCAGTTACGAAACATGCTGCTTTGCTTGACTAAGGCGTAAAGGAGCAGATGAGGTCTTCGTACAAGAAACAAAAGTATTGCCGTGCCATCTGAGCGGCGTGGGTAAAAAATAGGTCCACAACAAAGAGATATCTGTCAGGAAGTCTTTAATAATCAACTAAACGTTATTCAGAATTATTCAGCAATACATTTACATTGAATTTAATGGAAAAGATGCTGCTTAACGGGTCGTTGTTCTAGCTCAGAGTATGGAGCGCTTTTAGTGTGCGTCCATACACCAAGCCTGTGAGCAAACAACCACCAAAAAAACCATGCTTTACCTATGCATAACAACCAAGATAACTCACCACGTGTCAAAGTCACCCTGAACTTTACAGCCATTAAAACAACAGCCCTGAACTTTTTCTGGTCACTACAGTATTAAAGGGCACAGTCAGACTCTCTAATAAGTGGTATAACACAACTGGATCTGCTTTAGCCAAATCCAAGAAACGTGGGGTGAGAACTCATATTCACTATAGATATCAATCAAAGATACAACAAACCGGTTCTGATAAATTTAGTAGATTTTGTTTTCAGGTAATTGAAATTGGACAAAGAAAAATGCCCTTTGTTCCATCTACTACCAATCTCCATATAATAATACTTACATTACTTCACATACTGTTAGTCAAATAGTACAATTTAAAGACTGACATTATACTAGGAACTGACTCAAAAGCATTCATAATCCCACTACTTGATAAATTTCCTGTTCCATTTCAGTGCCATATTTCTCATTCAACCGGCTCATTGGGTAAATTAGCGGGGGGTGTTTGTTTTATCTACACTTTTCACATTTGAAGCTTTAGTAAAAACTTTGATTATTGTACTGAAGAAGGTGGTGTAGTATCAGGTTTGCTTTTTTTGGTAACAGACCTATTTATACTTGCATACTAAAAAATTGATCACCAAAAATGAAGATTATATTCATTTTTATTTAGAATTATAGAAGTTTTGTTCTGTATTTCTCTACAGGTCATTGCCAATTAAGGAACCTTCATTACTCATTTTTCTCAGTAACCAAGAGTTCAAGACAGTTGCTGCTACAGATGTTTTATTAGTGCTGAATTAGTGCTGATAAGAAAGTTACTATTTACTCAAAAATATTTAACCAAACACCTACCTGGAGCATTGCATCTACAACACAGGGAAAAAACACAATTTTTACTTTGTTCTTTTGAAGAAATTGTTTTTGAAGAGGCATGGCTTAAATTATGAGTGCACTTAAAATAAGGCGATCTAATACTCTGAAAGTCATCACACTCCTCCAAACAGCTTACAATGGTTCAACCAGTAGGTGGTTATCTGAAATTAACTATATGAGTTTACAATTCTGACTGGAGTACAGTTAGGGGAAGTAGCCTTTCCACTGATTTTCAACATCATAATCAACAACATCATGAGAAAAGCATTCCAGGACAGATGTGGAGTATAGTATGACAAGGACCAGTTTGTGGCTGACCTCCTGTTTGCAGACAATGTCAAGGCCACAAACATACTCTATATTGCTCATATAACCCAGTCGTAAGGCATAAAAATCAATAAGGACAATACCAAGGTGCTGACAAAGGAAGGATTACAGGCCACTGTCCACCTCGAGGATGTCCAGATCAAGCAGATGCATGACTTCAAATACCTAGGGTTGCTAGTGCAGGAAAGAAAATGGCATCCATAGCAGAATCAGACAAGCGGCTATGGTGTTTGCCTCCCTGAAATGGTGCCTGTGGAAGAGAAGCAACATCTCCATGAAGACCAAACTTTGCCTCCTCTGATACCATTAAAATTGAGACTGATAACTCCAGATACCTGCTTCCTTTTATTTACAGGAAGGTACCAGAAGTACAACCAATAGGCCATATCAGAGTGGTGCAATAGAGCTTGGTACCATCCTTCAACAATTAGAAAATCTGACGGATACTTTTGTTGTAATTTGGGGTTTAAAGATTAGAAAGGAGAACCATGAAGCACAAAAAGGTAAGATCATATTTATTGGTTTAATTGTTGCCTACTCAAAGACAGGAGTCAAAAAGGGAAAATGCAACAGTCAAAATGCTAAGCAATGCAGAGACCAAAATGCCAAAAAAATAAAGGTCAAGAGATATAAAAGGTCAAAATACAAAATATGCCAAATAATTCTTAAAGGCGAAGCAATCCAAAAAGCCAAAAAATAAAGATTGGGTAAGGAGATTACAGCAATTGTCCTTAATGCCAAATATAGGTAGGGACATACTATAGAATCCTTCATAGCTTGATGACATTCTTATCTCACTTGAAACCAGAGACTCACCCTAACACTTAAGCTAACAACCACAAATGATATTTTTTTGACAATCTTTTTGTCTTTTAATTGATCTTAATATGCTTAACACTGTTGCTTTTAGAATACTGAAATATATTTAAAATACAGTACATATTTAAAAAAAATACATTACTACTTCTATGATTGCTGTGGTACACAGTGACTTGTAGAGTACATAAAAAAAGTATGAGGTGTCAACCCAGCCACCCCGTTTAATTGTGAGGCAACAAAAGTCAAAATATTTTAAGGAAATAAACAGGTTCGGTTTCAATGGGTCTGACAGGAGTGTTCCTTTCAGTCAAAGTCTTACATCACAAGTAAGATGCCTCCTTCTGGGCACGGCCATTTTTATATGCTTTGGACCGGAAGGGGCAGGACCTTTTGCAGTATTGAGGATGTGGTCAATCGCCCTCCTGGGGTTTTCTCTGAACTGCAGTGGAAAGAGACAAGACAGTTTGAGATAGTGCCACTCTCTTCCTGGGGTGGTACCACATACCTGAACAGAGCTGGCAAGGTGATCATCAGACGCACATGTGCAACCCTACATTTAAAAGTAGTTATAAAATAAACATTTTACAATATCTTGCTGTATACTGACCTATAATATAGGTAACTTAGTCATTTTTGTATATTGCAATATATTCTCCAAAAATATATTTCTTAATATTGTCAGGGTTGGCAGAGACACCTACTTGAAGGAAGGCTTTTGAAGGGCGCAATCTACCACAAACTACTAGTTGGCTGCCCTCCTGGGATGCAATGGCACCTTGGATTCCAACAGGGCAGTATGGAAATTGGTGCTTTCTGGCTCAGCCCTATTGGATTCCTGGATTTGGTGTAGGGAGGAGAAGGAGGATGACAACGCTTGCCAGGAGAAGTGAAGGCAGAAGAAGGCGGAGAGGAAGACATTGCTATTTATTTGTGCATGGTGACTGTGAACCATGCTTTGTACTGTGTTCTAGTGGTGTGAGACACCTGGAGAGCGTTCCCACAGGAAAATGTAAATGTTAGGCAAACTTGTGTCTGCCTGTTGTGTTAAGATGTTTGAGGAACTGGTAATAAAAATATATATTAAAATGTGCCGTAATATATTTTAAATATTTTGTAAATGTTAGTTATAACGTACTGTAAGATAGACACTCAAAAGTATTTATTTCAAGATCTTTGTGTTTGACAGTACTTGGTTAAAAAAAAAAAATTAACCTGGCAATCTACTAGGTATCTCATAGGTATTTCTCATATTGAGGTATACTCTAGATCAAATCCTACTTTGTCACAGCACATATTATGATTGGCGAAATTGTGCTTAGCTTTTCCAGGTAAACAGTTAAGGTACTAATAATCTGGCAAAGTTCTGGATGAACACAGTACACTGCATGGTTTATCTATACTAATAAAAGGCGACTGACTGACTCACTCAAATTCTCCAACTTCCCGTGTAGGTAGAAAGCTGAAATTTGGCAGGCTTATTCCTTACAGCTCACTTACAAAAGTTAAGCAGGTTTCATTTCGAAATTCTACACGTAACGGTCGACAACGTCCGCCATGTTGAACTTTCTTATTTATGGCCCCATCTTCATGAAATTTGGTAGGCGGATTCCCTGTGCTAACCGAAACCGATGTATGTACTTATTTCGATGGTATGACGCCACTGTCAGCCGCCATATTGAACTTTCCAACGTCACTAATTCTCCAACTTCCCGTGTAGGTAAAAGGCTGAAATTTGGCAGGCTCATTCCTTACAGCTTACTTACAAAAGTTAAGCAGGTTTCATTTCAAAATTCTACACGTAACGGTCATAACGGTTGACAATGTTCGCCATGTTCAACTTTATTTATGGCCCCATCTTCACGAAATTTGGTAGGTGGCTTCCCTGCGCTAACCAAAACCGATGTACGTACTTATTTCAGTGGTATGATGCCACTGTCGGCCGTCATATTGAACTTTTCCACGGTCTTTGTTACTTATGGGCCCATCTTCAAGAAATTTGGTATGTGGGTTCCCAACGCTAAATGAATCCTACTTACGTACATATATACGTCCATAGCCTGCAGCTCGGTCACCGTCTGAGGCGGCGTTGGGTCCCCCATCCCAACGCCTCCCACGTTGTTGGCTGCCTGCCTATATAATGCCGTCTGTCGCTCCAGTCTCTACATTCCCTTCCTTGCTTCGCCAAAGTATTCACGTCTCCCTGCTGATAACTACAGCCTTTTTATTTAATCCACAGCTTCTCCGCTGTTTTATTGTTCATTTATTACGATTATAGTTATTGTGTAGGTATTTTAGACTTACTTTACATTGTTCAGGTACCCATTTCCTTTATCATTCCAACCGTACCCCCATTAACATGTCTATCGAGGTGATCACCATCGATCAAAGAACTGTCACTTACCAAGTGGTTTCCATGCCCGGAGATGGCACCTGCCTTTTCCATTCTCTTTGTTACATATTGCACGGCCATATCAGGATCACTCTTGATATCCGGAGGAACATTGTGTCTTATGTATTGAATGACTGGGACAGGTTCAAGGTGTGGACTGATGATGGTACAGGAGATAATTATACTACACAGGAGCACTAGAAGAGTGAAATGCTTAAGTGTACCGAAATGGCCAAATATTTTACACCTTTGGACAACCGCCAATGCCTCTTAAACATCTTAGATTCACAGGTGACAATTTCAGTAGTGGACACTTTGATGTTTATGAATGTTTAAACTCTCAAAAGCTGGATGTGAAGTTATCAATGAAACTGGGTGTATACTTACAATGCTTGACAGATGCCGAATGTCTCTTCAACACAAGTCCTACAAATACTGTCGTAATTAAAACAAACCATGAAACTCAAACCGATTATGACAGCAGCAATCCAAGCTGTGAGATTTGAAACAAGATTACTGTTCACATGGCCAACTGTACGTTGCATGCTCAAGAGTAAGCTCAGCGCACAGCTACAGCTTGGTCATATTACAACTGGAGGGCCGAACTGACAACGTGGCATACAAAGAGATCCTTAACAAATAATTATTGGTATATTTTCCCTCAGTTTAAAAAAGGTTTAATTTTCTTCTTAATATAAATTTTAAGGCAGTACTTCGCTGCTGTGAAGCGTGGGTATTTTGCTAGTGCATAATATAATGGAAATATGTTTGTTACCATACTGTATATAAAAGGAAATAATTGGTTTCTTATAATTCAGATAGATCTAAAATATGTTTGAACTACATACTGTATATATTACATTGTTATTGAAAGATGTAACCAAATATTTCTTGGGTATCTGGCAAAATTTCATTTTCTAAAGGTTGCTTAACATTACTAAGGTGGATTGATAGTATTTACCCCTCCCAAACATGCATTTGGGTTGGGTTGGTACATGTGTCAAGTTAGGCATAATCAAAGTAATAACTAATATATCTGTGGATGTAATTGCTGTGTTGCAACACTTGGGTGTAAATAAAAATAAAAAATTTCAGTTCTGGGAAAATCCAAGTACCGTAGATCCCGGAATACAAGCTGACTCTGTATATTAGCCGATCCCCTTCTCTACCTACTAAATTACATGTATTTGCCGATGACTGGTATTTAAGCCGACCCCCTTCTCCAAGCAAAATTTTCTAAATTTCCTTAAAAGTGTCTTTCAGGTATATTTATCATGTTTAAATCAGCGAGAATTTGACTGCCGGCATTTTTGACCAGGAAGTGATTGTAGAAAAGTTTGGTAAAATGAAGCCTGTGTGTTGAAACTATATATGCAAATACGGTACATCGGCGGGTGGATTTCCGGAGACTTGTTATAAAATTTGACTAACTTAAATACGCAATACTGTGGACCCTTGACTTAAGAACTTAATTCGTTCGCGAAGGCTAACCCATAATTCGTTCCGAACCTCCCACTGCAACACTTACTTAACCTTTTCATAATAAAAAAAGGGTTGTATAATGTGCCTAATTTACCAAAACACCAATAATCTTTCTAATGTACTAACCAAAAAGTTATAAAAACTGCCTAGCCTACCAGAAGTAGGCTAGATTAAGCTAGGAGCATGGTGGTGCGCAGCGGCTCAGGGCTCTCCTTTTCACTGCACTTTTGTTGTTTTTGTACTTTTTTTTTTTCCTTGTTTGTGCACGATCGGTTCGGCGAACATCCGCTACACCTGTCAGAACCTGTTTCGAGTGTTTTTCATCACACGCACAACATCCCAGACAACATAGCGAGACCAGCGGGCTCTCCGTGGATTGTTGTCGTGTCTAGGAGACGATGCAGACGGAGGAGGGAAAGAAAGCCGAAGCGGGGCCACAGATCCGGCGTTATGCTAAGGCTAAAAAAACAACAACCATATACAGAACTTTTTTTCTGCACTGAAGGAGCTGGTTCTAATCTCATTGTAGATGTGTATAGTGACAATAAAAGGCATTCTATTCTATTCTAGAAACAACAATTTCATACTGTAGTCAACATTTAATTTGACATCTTTGGGCTGCAGGGAGGAGGAGGAGAATGCAAATCTTTTCTTTGTAAAATTGTCGAGATGGTGGATTTCGACATGCTGTACATATTAGCGAGATCGGCCACACGAACAGCACTCTCATATTTCCACACAATTTCCATCTTCGTTTCAATTGTGATCACTTTCTTTACCTTCTCTTCCTTCCTTACAATTGTGTCTTGCTTGCATGGTCTTAGTGAATTATATATATAGGTAAATCACTGCAATGACCGAAATTACATCCACAAACACATGTATCTGGGCTCCAACGGACGCTACTAATGCTTTCGGTTGTTTGTTTACAATCGCGCAAGCGGATACATGTGACCGCATTTGGGTCGTAACGCAAGATGTTCGTCGTAAATCAAAAGAAAAATTATTTTAAACTTCCCGATAATTATAAATTTTATTAATAAATCCACAACTAAAACACTTTTTTGAATAAATTCTTTATTTAATTTAAAGTACTGGCATGCAAAGTTACTTCATCTGAAAGATGGCTCTGTGGTTTCGTCATTATTTACTTCCGTATTGATCGGCAAAACCGGTATTGCGCTGGAAATCTTGAATCTGAAACTATGCTCGTTGTATAAACCGACCCCCAAACTCCAAGCCAAAAATCTAGGACGAAATTCTCGGCTTATATTCCGGGATCTACAGTATGTACATGTTCATTAAGGAAATATTATGAACTTAACTACAAACGTCTTATGGACTTACAAAAATGGAAGACATTAAATAAAAATATTAATTTCTTTCTCAGAAAAGCATTACGTTGAATTAAATTTTATTTATTAAATCATAACATTATGAGATATAATTTTTCTGTTTTCAAGTAAAAATGGATATTTTTGGAGCTCCTAGCAATATTTATTTTTCATTAATTTCTTCTGCAATGTATTTTTTATTTAGGTTCCACTAGGCTGGCTTTGTTCCCAGTGTCTTTAATTTAATAATCATTATCACTGGATGGAAAAAGCCAACCTCTGAACCACTACTTCTAAATAAATTCCAATCTAGTCTGAATCATTCCTTCTTTTTAAACAAAGAAGATATTTGTTTTTATTTAACCCTGGACCTAAATAAGTACTTTATATGGTTGGAAGGATTAAAACAAAATTTAGGTTTTATCCAATATGAAAACAGTAAGTTGGAATTTTGTGTTTTTTTTTTTTTTTTACTTGTTAGCAATAAATAAAAATCAAAACATATAAAAAGAACATAAAAGAAAAGCTATTATAAAATTAATCACCCAGGATGGATCAGGAAAAGATGCTGCAACAATGTATACAAATGTGCAGTATATAGTGCGAAAACCATGATAATGATCCTTAAAACTATATGCATTATTATTATCATCATCATTGCTTAAGCAGCCATTTTCTGTGTTTACCCATGTTAGTTGTGTCCACAAAGTCTTTTCCCTTCACTCTCCACTGTCTTGGGTGTCCTTCAGGGTTAGGCACTGCATTTTCAGATTATATGACAACACATCAAATACATCTTCTTTGGCTCCCATCTTGGCCTCATCCTCTCCAATTTGATTTTAGAATATTTCTTCACCTAGTCATCTTCTGACTTTAGCTCCCCATGCCCATAACACCTTAATCTGTTTCTCCTCAGCAGTCTTCCTCTTAATTCAATATGCATGTTCTTCTCACTCCATGATATTCAGAACATCCTTCGGATCATTCTTATTTCTATTCTTTCCAGCTTGCTTCATGCTTCAGTTACATCAGCAATGTCTCACTTCCATAGAGCATATTAGTCCTCACACGTTTTTCATAAACTCTATGCTATGATTACTTTAGAAGTAACAGTGAATTACAAATCCCAGTTTCTTCCATGTACCTCTCCCTTTGGAGATCACTAGTGTGCCTGCACCTTTGCACTCAACATGTCACTTAAGTAGCAAAACGTCTCTACTTTCTCCAAAACTATTGTTGATATCTAAATTTACACTTACTATATCAGCATTCTCCACCCCTCACACATTTTCCACAAACAAGGGTTGCACTTGCCACCTGCAGACTAACCTTTACACCTCTACATCTTTCATGCATCCACTTCTGGCAAACCCTGCTGAAGCCCAATCTTGACCTTAATTCCTTCACAATCACCATCCACTGTCCTGACACAGTTCATATTTCCACATACATTAATATCCCTGCAATACACACATTAACCATTCATTCACTCCCAACTTTCTCAATGCCTATCTCACCACTACTTTGTCATGTGCCTTCTCCAGATCTACAAATGAATATTGCAGCTTTTTCCCCCTTTGCCCCTTGCATTCTTCCTGTATTTACCTAAAGACAAAGATCTAATCTGTTTTCCCTTCCCAGGCAAGAAACCAAACCACATTTTGCTAACTTTTTTGATCCATGATTCTTTTCTCCTACACTCTCTAAGCCATCTTCATTATCTGCTCCAAAAGCTTGTTTAATATGCCCAACACTATATAGGTTCACCCTTACCTGGAATAAGCAAACCTTTTGTAATCTTCAGGAATCCTTTATTCACTGATCATCATGTAACACAGTTCTCTAGGACATTCCATTGGACATTCTATGTCTCTAGGGCATTCCATAAACTGGTCTCTATGACATTCCATTCCATACACAGGTCTCTAGGACATTTCCAACACCTCCATTTGAGCCCAATGCTTTACCAATCCTAATTTTTTCACTGCTTTTGTAATGTCAATATTCAAAAAATGTACAGTTTGTGCTTTTTTTCTCACCAAAAGTACCATTATCCCATTTGTTCTCCTGATTCAGTAACATCTCTATAATTGACACTGCTACATCACCTCCAGCCGAAAGCAAAAAAGTGGGAGCAAATGTGCAAGCAAGTCGGGCTAAGAGAACTCGTTAATTCCAGAAGATTCATTGAAACTGAAAATGGCCTTACCATCTGCATTGTCAACTACTCCCTACAAGCCTGTAAAATTGACTCCAACTGGGCCTCTCACTTCACTCGCAGAGCACGGAGAAACCAAAACGAATCTGTCCGAACTGAAGGTAATGATCGCCGCAATGGCCACTGCTCAAGTCATAAAGGAGATGAAGAATAATATAAAGAAAGAAATAAATGATAAGGAAAGAAATAAAGGACATATACAAGACAAATGAGAAGCTGCTTCAGGATATTAAAACCCAGGAAAACATTTAAGTATTTGCTTGGAGGCAACTTTTAAAGGTATGCAAGAAAAAATGAATTCAAAATGTATTTGCGTCCATTCCCAATGTGAACACTCATAAAATTATAATGGCTGAGGACTTTGTTTAAAATTCAGACCTAGATATGTCTCCTGCCACAGGGGTGATGAAATCTAACACCGCAAAAACAATTACAGTTTGTAACTGATCACAATTTATCAGACCCAAGGAGATTTCTAAACCCAAACTCAACATATTCCTTCTACTCACCAGTACATCACTGCTACTCAAGCAGAGATTATTTCTCTACAGATAAATTTTTTGCCTAGGATTAAATCTTGTAAGTATGACGCTATTGTTATCTCCAACCATGCCCCTTTGATCATGGAGCTCAAATCATTATACCCCACACACTCACCTTGAAACTGGCATCTTAACCCACTTTTATTAGCAGAAAAGAACTGTACAGAATTTATATCCAAACAAATTGAGGTCTCTGCAGGAATACTCTGGAAAACACTGATGGCTTTCTTAAGGACAGATTATCTCATATCTTTCCTGCAAAAATAAATTGGAAACCAAGAAGGTATCAAAGCTAATCAGTGAAATTACCAGAATAGATCAAGAACAAGCCAGATGTCCAAAGGAGACAATTCATTGGAAAAGACAGTCTCTGCATTCAGACCTTAAACTCTTGACAACTAAAGAAACAGAACTCATTTTTAAATTAAGACACCATTACTATGAACATGGAGAAAAAGCTAATAAGATCTTAGCTCATCAAGTCCACAAGCAGGAAGTTCGCAATGTAATCCCAGAAATTACCAACACAGACTGAGACAAAATCATTGACCATAAAAATATAATACACACATTTAGAAACTACTACACGTCCTTAAATTCTACTCAGCTTAAAGACGACAAGACACATTCTAATGCATTTTTGGATACAGATACCACAACTGGATACTCTCAGAGCAGAGGAATTGGATAAATCTCTGGCACTATCAGAATTACTAGATGCCATAAACACACTTCAGAGAGAGAAAACACCAGGCCCTAATGGCTACCCTGCCGAATTTTATAAAAAGTTCTTAAGTTAGATCCCCTCTTATTAGCAAGATTTACAGAAGCTACAGACAATAAAATTCTACCTCAAACTTTTTGCCAAGTATTAAATTACCATCATTCCTAAGCAAAATAAGGACTTATTACAACATGGATCATAGACTAGTTTCACTTCTGAGTAATGATGTTAAGATACTCTCCAAAGTCCTTGCTAGAAGGATTGAGAAAGTGCTTCCTTCAGTAATATCACAAGACCAAACTGGATTTATTAAAGGCACTTAGCATCCCATCTTCGATGCCGGTTTAATATATTCACCCACAAAGTATAACACCCCGGACAGATTATTAACGCTGGATGCAGAAAAACCATTTGTTATGGTTGAATGCAACTACTTTTTCACTACATTGGAGAAGTTTAGGTTTGGCCTGAACATTTGTGCATGGATCAAACTCCTGTATACCAGTTCAAAAGCTTCATTTTGTATTAACATTATTTCAGACTACTTCAAACTAGAACGTGGTACTACATAAGGATGCCCTTGTCACCACTGCTTTTTGCAATCACCATTGAGCCACTGGCAGTTCACTGTCAAAATGCTTCTGAGATAAAGGGGATTATCAGAAAAGGACTTGAACAGAAAATATCACTACTGTATGTGCAGATGATATTGTACTATGTATATCAGATCCACAAAATACTGTGCTTGCCATCCTAGCAGCACTAACAGAATTTCAAAAGATTTCTGGTCTCAGAATTAATTTAAATAAAAGTGTACTCTTTCCAGTGAACTCTCAAGCACACAATATTAGATTGGACACCTTCCCTTTTATCACTGTAGATTAGTTTAAATACTTAGGCGTAAACATCACAAGTAAACAAAGCTCTTTATCAACAAAATGTTGCAGTCTGTATAGAAAATATTTCATCAAGACTTGCATAGAAGGTGTACCCTCCATCTCACTTTAGGTGGAAGAATAAACACTGTCAAGAATATCCTTCCTATGCTTCTTTTTTCTATTTCAAAACATTCCAATATACATCAATAAATCATTTTAAGAATTTAGATTACATTATAACCTCATTTATTTGGAATTCAAAAAACATCCACATATCCAAAGGGCAACCCTACAAAGACCGAAGGCAGAAGATGGCATGGGTCTACCTAACTTTCAATTTTATTACTGGGCAGCAAAATGTACAAGCTATAAAAATCTGGAAACTGACACAAATAAATTAACATACACATGCTTGGTCTGCAATAGAAATAAAATCCTGCAGTACTTCTTTATATTCCTTGCTTTTTATCCCAATAACTACAAGTTATCGCCAATATACTAACAACCCAATTGTGCTTCATTCACTCAGAATATGGAACCAATGTAGGAAGTACTTCAAGATAGAGAAGGTTTTATCTATGGCACCTGCACGATAACCACCTTTTTCCACCCCTCAAACATACGCAGTTTTTAATGTCTGGAAAACATTTGGGATTAAATCACTTAGACATCTGTATATAGACAACGTCTTTGTATCCTACAAAGAATTACACTTCAGATTTAACTTTCCAGCAACACATTTCTTTCACTGAAAACAAATTAGGAACTTTGTTAAACAGAACCTGCCCAATTTTCCTCACCTCCCACCAACCTCAAGTCAAGTCAAGTTGGGGAGCATGCACTGGTACAGTGCGTTGCCACACCAACTGCACAATGAAACAACTCGGGATCCTGGTTTGCAACCCCCCAGGCAGACACACAGTCCATTCCCACCCTCCGTAAATGACCCTCTACCTGCCGCAGCCAGGTGTTACGTGGGCGACCCCTTGGCCTGGTCCAGCCACTCAGGTCCCCAACAATGAGGATCTAACGAGCCGGATCACCCTCTGGGAAACGTGCCACATGGCCGTAGTGCCGTAACTGACGCTCCCTCACAATGCAGGCAATGTGCCTCATTCGGGACTCCATTAGCAACCGCTCATTTGACACAAAGTCAAACCAACAGTACCTAAAACAGAAACAGTACCAAAGGAATCCAGTCTTCGTTTCAGGTCACTGGATAGAGTCCATGCCTCACAACCATATAGCAAGACAGGAAGCACCAGGACTCTAAAGACTTGGACCTTCGTCCTTTTGCATAGATATCCGTGACTTCATGACCCCCCCCATGCTCTCCCAATCCATCTACTGACTTCATAGGAAGAGTCACCAGAGACATGAATGTCATTGCCAAGGTAAGCAAACTTCTCAACAAGGTCAACACTCTCTCCGCAGACAGAGACACTGCTGATGACTGTGCCCAAGAGGTCATTAAAGGCCTGGATCTTGGTTTTTATCCAGGACACTCAAGCCCAGACACAGACTCCTCACTTAGTCTCTTGAGCTCCCCGATCAGAGCCTCCATTGACTCCGTGAAGATCACAGCATCGCCAGCAAAGTCAAGATCCGTGAATCTTTCTTCACCAACAGATGCCCCACAGTCGCTGGACCCCATGACCTTGCCCAACACCCAGTCCATACAAGCATTGAACAGAGTAGGAGCAAGAACACACTCCTGATGAACCCCAGAATCAACTGGGAAAAATGCAGAGGTCCTGCCTCCACTCTGCACAGCACTCAAAGTACCAGTGTACAGGCCGGCCATGATATCCAGCAACCTTGAGGGGATCCCGCAAATCCTCAGGATGTCCCACAGTGCAGCTCGATTATCTGAGTCGAATGCTTTGTGAAAATCGACAAAGGCTACAAAGAAACTCTGCAGATATTTGCGTTTGCGCTCCGTGAGAACCCTCAGTGCCAGGATGCGGTCGATGGTAGACTTCTTAGGCATAAAACTAGACTGTTCTGGTCGCTGATAAGTTAGCAAGTGATCACAGATCCTATTCAGGACGACCCTAGCAAGGACCTTACCCGGCACAGAGAGCAGTGTTATCCCCCTGTAGTTGTTGCAATCCAGGCGATTACCCTTCCCTTTCCAGATAGGGGCGACAAGTCCCATTTTCCAATCAGTTGGGATGATGCCAGTCTCCCAAATGTAAGCATAGTTTGCTTGCAATGCCAGGATGACAGCCTTACCACCAGCCTGGAGAAGTTCACTCCGGATACCACAGATCCCTGCAGCTTTTACCCCCCTCAGCTGGTTCGCCACCTGTGCAATCTCAGTGAGACTGGGTGGTTAACAGCTAATTGGAGGATCAGCCTCAAGAACCGTGGACCCAGAGATATTCAACGTCCTAGCCAGAGGATCAGCTTTGAACAACTGCTCAAAGTAGCCAGCCCAGTGGTCCGTAAGG
Organism: Polypterus bichir lapradei; assembly: GCA_026402145.1. Taxonomy (NCBI): domain Eukaryota; kingdom Metazoa; phylum Chordata; class Cladistia; order Polypteriformes; family Polypteridae; genus Polypterus; species Polypterus bichir. Next base: position 16,956,700 of record JANRMT010062821.1, on the reverse strand, counting down.
ACCGTTTCATCAGCTGCCCTGACTGCGACTCTCAGAGGAACAGATTCAGATGTGCGTAATGCTTCAATTCCTCTGTAAGCAGGACATGTGTCGCTAGACCACAGATGGTGTGTGACTTGCTCACAGATTCCTCTAACAAACGCCTCTTTATCAGCACTCAGAGCCCTCGCAGCTGTCCTTATCAGTTCCAGGTATAGACCAGAGTTGCCATTAAGCCATTCACTATGACTCCTCTCAATGATATCCAGGATGCCCTGGGAACTGAGAACACCGGTAACACCAACACAACCCTGCAAACTCGTTAGAAACACCCTGGTCTCGGAGTCTGGCCAAGTCCAGGCTCATTTTCCTAGTAGGTGGTAACCTACTGGACCTAAGCTGGACCCTAAGAGTAGTAACAACAAGTCTGTGGTCAGAATTCACAAACTTGGCACTTCTGTAGACCCTGCAGTTTTGTAAAAGCCTTCAGCGTCTCCCCACGAGGATGTGATCGATCTTCTTCACCGCACCACCAGTATTGGAGTACCAAGTCCAACGATGCGGTTCAGGGCGCTGGAACCAGGATCCAGCTATTCGCAGCCCCTGACCTTTTGCAAAGTCAAGGAACATAGAGCCACTTTCACCATGGTCACCAGACCCATGGGGACCGAGACAATCCAGTGGCTGCACTAAAGTCACCCATTGCCAGAGGAGTGTTACCTCGTGAGCACCCATCAACCACCAAGCAAAGCTGCGAATAAAATGTCTCTCTCTCGGAGACATCACTCACAGCGGTTGGAGCATACACCGAGAAAACAGACAAGGCACCCAGGCAATGCTGTAGTCGGAGTCTCATAACTCGCTCGTTAAAAGTAGTGACATCGGACAGCCTTCAGAGCAACCAGACCAATAAAAGGTGTATCCACCTGCAGAGATCCGGCCAGTCCCCGGTCTGCGCACCTCAGAGAGTGCTGTCACTGAAATGTGGATTTTACGCAAAACCTCTATTCAGGAAAAAATATTGATCAGTCTTGAGGACTCAGACAAAATTTCTGTAATATATAAACACCTTTTAAAGTCCCTCTCTTTCAAAAATCCCAGAGTACAGTGGGAAAAGGATCTCTCAGTCAACATTTCAGAAAAGGAGTGGAAGGCAGCCATGCACAGAATTCACTTGACCTCTATATGCGCAAAGCATACAATTACCCAGCTTAAAATGATATATCGAATGCATCCGTCTCGTTTAAAATTGTGCAAATTGTTTCCAGGGCAAGAACCAACCTGTGAACGTTGCAATCAAGTTCCAGCCTCATTGGTCCACATGTTTTGAACCAAAATCTTTAAATGCCTTTTAGACGGGCATGGAGTCACAAACACCCCGAATCCACTAACAGCTGTGTTTGGTGTACTTCCAGATGGGCTTAAAGTGGAGAAGGACAAAAACTGTAATTGCCATTATTTCAGTATTTGCATGTGGACTAATCCTTGCTCAACTGGAAGAATCCTAATTCACCTATTTTAAGTCAGTCAGTGGATAACTGATGTTCTATATTATCTGAAATTAGAAAAAAATCTAATTCTCACTTAGAGGATCTGTACAAAACTTCTTCAAAACCGGGTAGAATCTAATCGATAACATTTTAGAACAAGTATTTAAATTAAGGAAGCTGATTCTCTCTTCCCTTTTTTTATCTATTTACTTATTTTTCCTAGTATTAAAGTTTAATTCTGTTGGCCTAGCTCTCTTTTGATTTGTTTTGAACCTAGTTTTGTAAAACTTGACTTGCTTGTATGGAATATTGTTTGATTAATAAATTCAATAAAATGTTTAAAAAAAAAAAAAAAAACCTTAAATAGCCATGGTCCTGCTTATTAATCTGAACTTATTACTTACAAACTATAGTACACATTGAGATCTCAACATGCTAGCCTACTTAAGATTCCAAGGATTAATAAAATAACAGTGGGAGGTTGAGCTTTTAGTTACAGAGCCCCAAAACTGTAGAATGATCTGCCTGCTATAATAAGAGATGGTCATTCAGTCTCAGCTTTTAAATCCAGGCTGAAGACTTATTACTGCAGTCTAGTACAGTATATCCTGACTGGAGCTGTTGATTAGCAGTGCATACTGCATCTCTGTTTATTAATCACTTGTGATGAAATATAAACATCACAGTATGTTTAAACCATTATTAGCCCTTCTCTATTCTGTTTCTCTTTTCGGTATCTGAATATTACATTTGGTGCCACTGCTCTACTGCATATGGAAAATCATCTTGCATGAAAGAGCATTGGAATCATCAGGTGGAATTATTCATCAGATTGGGCAGTCAGTACAGGCTACATTATGTAAAACCCAAGAGGGCACAGACAAGGTCTACAGGACTTTGACTTTGTTTTTAACTTTCTCTTTTATAATTTTAATACGCTTTGCTGTCAACTGATTATAGTTCATCAAGTAATTAATGGACAGATATTATTGTTTTTCATATTTTATTGTTGGTTTTTCATGTTTAATCAGTTTCATCTTTGTTCTGTGTGTGCTTTAACAAATCTGCATTTATATGTGTTCAAGTTCTTCATTTAGTAATTAGCATAAAGTGTACTTGTATTTCAGCTGAGAACTATTTACAGAACCTGCATTCAATGAATAGTGCTATATAAAAAAAGGGGTTATAACCTGTAATATTTCATTCATATTGCTTGCTTCCAATCCCGTATAAAAAATATTTATCAATCTGAAATCCATATAAGTTTGCTGACACTTTCAATAATATAATTTCTTGAATAATTTTCAAAATGAAAATACTGAAACTATTTCTTCTGTATTCTCCAATATATCCACAAAAGCTTATCACTCTTTAAAAATTGAACCCTGCCAAAACTGTCTATCAGATTCTGTGACCAGGCTTAGAGTCTTCTTTTCCAGAACAGAAACCAGCGCTTTAATTCTCGCAGTTCTATAACTGATCTCCTTTCATAAATGTAACAATATGTAATATCCCTTGTGTCCCTGATGTTTTGGATACAAAATGCTTTATTTTAGATTCTTTTAATGTAATGAATCACATTACAATGAATTAGACATAGAATAAAACAAAAAGTCAATGTATACTACTTCCATATATTAATGTTTCATATCAGAATAAATCAATATCAAAACCTTTTGATTACCCAATTCAGAGAGTTGTGAATAAAAAGCCGACTCTACTATAGTATATGCTGAAACATCAAAAAGCTTAACAGAGGCCAATCTTTATTTTTATGTAACATTAATGAATTTTAGGCCACATTCTTAAAAAAGTTTTGGCCTATTCCATACACAGAAATTGAGAGTTTCTACTTTTACTTAATATATGAAATATTTTTCCCATTGAAATAAGGGCAAAATAGATGTATAGAGTGTATAGCGTGATCATTGCTGTGCAAAATATCAAAAATGATTTTTCTTCACTTTTGGAATTACTCGAAACAATGGTTTTAGAGGATTTGGAATAGTTAGATCCGAAAGTATCTGACAAATACATAGAGATTTTCCCAATACAATGAAATATTTAATAACTGTGGCCATCATTCACATTATGTCTCATAATATATTTTCATTATTCTTATTTGAGACAGATGAATGCAATGTATAGTCTTTAACTGAATCACACCATGTTTTGCACAAATAGAGAATAGTGTATCTGGTTCATGGTTGATTACCATTCATCATTGAAAGTTTGAATTAAAAGGTCATATTCTCACATTTCTCTTAGATCATATAAAGATGCATACTTTTAGACAGATAAACTTCGGAAATGCTGTCTGTATCTTTATCATCACCAGAGAGTATAGTTCCAACCATGGGTATTGATGGAAGATTAGGAAATTTGGGTGGATTTATTTTTGTAAAGTTTTTATCTTACACATAATAAAAGTTGTGTGCTACTTGGAAGACTATTTAAAACATAATTGTTCAAAGGTGACTACAAAAATCAGCAGATGCCCTGTAAACAACCAGAAAGGATGATTACTGTATGTACAGAAAAGGGTGGTAGCTCAGCTCAAAAGGTATAAGAACCAGAATATAATATAATACATTTTACTCTGGTTGATTCATTGGTTTAAACCCAAATGATTTATATAAAATAAAAGTGTATATATTGATTGACATTGTATGTAAATTCAAGTTTATAAAATTAACCCCTATTCTTTGTTTCTCTGATCATTCGGACAATGCTGTAAACAGTCTGCTTTTGAAGAATGCTCCCTCTAAAGCATTTTGCTGAGGAGTAATTAAAAGATACAACGAACAGCTTTTCTCCTGCCTGATAATTGATTTGTCCTGTTAGAGGATGTTTCTTTAATAAGATGTTAAATTTCTACCACAGTAATTAAAAAGAGTAGGAATGGTACAAAGCATGGAAGGATGAGAAAATTCCTAGTTGAATCTTAGGAGCAATAAAATGGAATAAATAGAATAAAATGAATGACTGGTGCACATATTTAAGGTTTAAAATACACGTCAACATCCCAAAGTGAACTGCTGCAGATTAGCAGCTTCCGCAGATAAAGAATGAATGCCTTAGAAACAAATGTAAAACTCCTCAGATCAATTCAGTTGATTCCGAAGATAGAAATAGGAAAACAATTATTAGACTTCCATTCATTGCGGAATGTGCTGAATGTAAAAAATCCTATGAAATTCAATACAATCCCGGGAGACATCAATAAGGAAAACACTGCAGATAAGTTTTTATTACTTACCTGTTAGACATTCTCAAAGGACTTTTGTTGTTGTATTTTACAAATTCTAGGAATGTGTGCTATGCTATGCAAGAGAGAGAGATAAGCAAATTCTGTTTAGGAATACTTAGCTGTAGATCTTTCCGCACTTTTCTTTGACAAAAATTAAGATGAGGACTGCATTTTATTCAGCAGTTTTGTGCCGTAAGTTTCTGTTTTTCAGTTCATATATTAAGAGGGACTGATGGTCAAGAATTTTAAAATACTTTCAAACTACCTTCAAATATTTTTAAAGCCTGAAAAGGGTCTGATTAAGGAACAGAAAACATCGTATGAGTGGCTTTGCCAAACTAAGTTGTGGACAATACTCTGTCAAAGGGAAATATGAGAAATAATTTAGCTAAAACTTCGGAAACAATTGATTATCACTACATGTAATAGGTACTGTAGTATTATTTATTATTAATAACAATATATTTTATTTATAGTTTTTTCCCATGCTCAAGGCGCTTATTTAAACAGCATGGTATATTTTAATATTGGATACAAATATTATCTGCATAGAACACAAAACAGATAAATATAGGATATACAAAGCAATAAATAAAATTTTAATTTTATCTGTCATGTGTTATGTCTGGATTTGGCTTTTTCATTACAATTTTGCTTATACTTTCTACTATGACTTTTTCTGTTTTTTGTTTTTCTTTTTTGCTTTGCTATTATTGCATTATTATTTTAATATTCCAATTATTATACTGTATTTTTAATTATCTTCTCACTCTTATCTAATCTCACCTCTCTTTACTATCCTGCCATTCACCTGCTTAACATTAAAATGTACTAATACTGAATATCTGTTGTAATGTCTCATTTCTGCTCTTTTTATTTTTATGTTTATATATAAAAAAGTTAAATGTTATTGTGTGAATTGTTTCATCATTGCATTTCCAAGTAAAAACCCACAGTTTAGTATTATTTAAATACTACTTCAGAAGTGTGCTTATTAAAAGTATTTTTAATTCTTAGTAGTTATTGACATCTCATCAACTTTGGCCACTACTGCTGGAGGAAATGTGTGCCTCTCTTGTGCCATGCATTATAAAATTACTTGTGACAAGAAGAGGGCAAGCAAATCATACTTATTCGAATCTCAAAATCATTACAGGCTGAGGGTGCAGCAGACAAAACTTCCTGAAAATTCCAGGGAGATTAACAAAATGTTATTTTTCTGTTTCTGACTTGAAAACTTTGAATGTTAAAAGGTTAAGCTATGAACTGTAGTGGAAAAAGTGCTTCCACATCTCGGCACTTTGAGGTCAGGTATAGTATTTTGCATGGGCCTTTCATTGCAACTGTTATAAAAGACCACAGGATTGTAAATTTTGATTCACTGACAAAATATCAAACTTGAACAAAAAGTGTCCGCCTAGGATGATTATATGGTGTTCTATAGTATACTACTGCCATACATATTGAAACTTTTGAAGGTATACAGTACTAGAGAAGCCCCGTGTCCAGACTTAAAAATTGACTAAGAGAGTACTTTTTTACATGAGAGGTCTTGCATATTATAAAAAAAAAAAAAAAAAAAAAAAAACACAAACCTGGATCACTTGCATCTGATTTGTCTCTGTTATAATTTGGGCCTAAGATCTTAACCGGCAATGCCAAAAGGTGAAGGAAAAAATCAAAATCCCTTGCACAAAATGAATTAAATCTATTTTAAAGTTAAATTAAGGTTCCAGAATTTATAAAAGTTACAAAATACAAAACAATCTAAAAAAAAAGAAAAAAGAAAAAACAAAAAAGGATGAAAAATGAAAAAAAAAAAAAAAAAAAAACAAAATCCAGGTTATAACACTCACAAGACTTCAAATATCTAGGAGCTATAGTTACAAAAAAACATTAAGGATTTATTTAAATTCTGCTTTTGCAATTAAGTGTATGAGTAAACTATGGCAGAAGTTATTAATGTTTATCTCTTCATATCACCATAGGCCAGAAAATGATTATTGTTAAAAAGGATATCCTTCTAAAGTTCATTTATCTTTTCCAGATTATCTCTATACCTTATTAATTAACAAACTGTTATTTAAAATATTGCATACATTTGTTAATTTATTAATTTGGAACTTAAAAAGCTACATATAAAAAGGACAAATTTTGCCAAGATCTGAAGTAGATGAGAACATGTGACAATGTAGTAGTTCTGGGCTACCACATTAATTACATACTTAAATATTAATTTTACTGATGATTACAAAAAATCCAGGATGATGATGCCCACAGTACAGGGCAGAAATTTTCAGTGAATTATTTGGAAAGAAAGAAAAGGATGTAAAGTACATGTCATCAATATTCCAGTCACCAGAGATCTCATGTATAACGCTGTTCATAGAATTCACACTAAAACATGGAGTATGGACAAAAACAAATGTGTGTACAAACAAAAATCCAGATGCATAAATCTGTACGTACACCAACTTCCATGTTCTTCCACTACATAAATACTGGTCAGCATGAAATGTAATGCACGTGCCTGTACCTGCCACACCACCCCTCTGAATATGCAAATCAATATAACAGCCCCTTAAGTTCAGCGTTCTGTGTAAAGACAACGGCAAAAGGAAAGGAGAAGAAGAATTTCAGTGAATACCAAGTGGAGGCAAGGAAAAACATACTATTTGTTGTTTAAGCAGTGGTATAAACAAAAAAAGGAAGTTGATCTAGTGACAGAGTGGCGCAGAAACTCAAGTTTCAGTTCAAAAATTCTCACAGTGCCCAAAATAAAAAAAGTGGTCAGATATCAAAGTCGCTGTGAAAAGGCAAGTCGAAGTGTAATATGGAAGTGTATTAGGGTACAGAGAAAACATAAAAAAATAGGGACACAGTGGGGGAAAAAAAGGTTGAAATATCAGCTATAATCTCAAAATTTCCACTTTAATCACATAGTTTATTTCGTCATTAAAGTGGAACGTCAAACTTCATTTTAAAATCATTTAATTTACTAGTTTCTTAAATCCCATCGTAACTAAAGTAGCACGTTAAATGCTTCGTATTCTATGTGCTCTGTGTGTGTGTATCACTACTTGCTTCTTAAACTGGCTCTCTTATGCCGACAGGACACAGAATACATTACATTCATGATATTACAGCTCTCTGAACAATTTAAATACTAAGATGTAAACTTGATATCATTTTCATCATGATAAAAATTACAGCATGTATAAAACATGGGGACATGTTGGCCTAGTGGTAGCAACGAGCTGGTGCCCCGTCCAGAGACTGTTCCTGCCTGCTGCACCATGTGCGACCCTCGAAATGATTTGTTGCAGCACTACTGTCTCTTTCAAACGTACTAATCAATTCCTGTCCTTCCTTTTCTTTCTCCAAGTAACCAATCGCCACACAATTAGGTTTGTAATAAATGTTGAGACATCTGTAAGCTTAGAACGATGATTCTTCAAAACTTAAGGAATATGGAAATATCTTTGTAGTACATGTTTAAATCATTCCATCCGTCTATCCATCCAGGGTCACGCCAGTCCCAGCAAGCATACAGCGTGAGGCAGGAAGAATACCTGAACTGGGCGCCAGCTCATCACTATCGCTGCGCAACCATGACCGCAAGTTTAATTATTAACAGTGTACATTATTTAAATGAAGATAAAACATGTATCTGTATAATGTAATATACATACTTTATTGAATTTCATCTTAAAAAAATGATATCAAGAGCTCCATGAAGATTGCACTTGGATATCTAAATCAACTTAGAAGCCAGTCGTCATTTATAAATACACTCTCTCTTGTAATGAATTGAATTCCTTCATTGTTATTGTATGGTACAATGAGATTCAATATGCAAATCCTGCATAAACTTATTTTCCTATAAAATGCTAAAACAACAACAATTTTATTATTATTATTAATATGATAAAAAATGAAAAATATACAATATGAAAGGATACGTGACTTAGGTTGTGTAATATTACAACTGTAGTGCGATTTTAAAGTGTTTTAATTGTACTTATAAGTACAAACAATTCTACCAGGAACACTTGGACTGATTGAGTGCGTTTATAGCTCTTGGGATGAAACTGTTTCTGAACCTCAAGGTTTCTACAGGAAAGGCTCTAAAGCATTTACCGAATGGGAGATGTTCAAGTAGACTGTGCCCATGGCTGAGGCAGCGTGTGCTAGATGCTGTATCCCGATAATTATCTCCGTTCTCAACAGTCTGCCATAGAGCTTTCTGATCACCTGCTGCACAGCTGTGATTCCATACTCAGATGCAGTGGGTTAAAATACTCTGAGTGGTGCACGGAGAGTAACAACGCTAAAGCAGCTATGGTATTTGGAATAGTTTGGCCATTCTGTGCATCATTATATGGTTATAGGTTGATTACAATCAGATGCCTTAAACTAATAAGCGATATGTGGTTAGTTTTAGTGTATTTGATAAAGCCGCATCGGGGATATGATTCTAAAAATTAAAGGGAAACCACACAGGAACAGTAGCACTGCTTTGACACTAGGTGCCGCCAGTTTGCAAAACCAAGCCGAAAACTTGCGTATGGAATGGATTGAGCTGGCGTGAGAATGTGCATGGCTTTACGCCAAGTTTAGTTTTTATACATCATGTGAGCATGAAAACGGTCGTACACAACATTTTTGTGCATACACACCATTTATACATGAGGCCCCAGATCTCAATTTTTTAGCGCAATTATAAGAGATGCTTGAGTAGCACGTGAGAAGCATTTTCTACCTCAACCATCAAAACAGCAATGAAGAATGGAGACTGACTTCCATGTGTAGTTACATATCTTTGCTGAATATTAGCATTTATCATGGTATTTTGTTTGTTCTCTTAGATACCAGTATATATTTATGAATATTTGCATGAACATATTGCAGTGTAATTTTGCTCTTGTTGAAACATCATATTGTTTTTAATTTTAAAATGTTTGAAACTGTATGCAGTGTTCTAAAGTTGTAAATGAAAGTGTGCTGCATTAACTTGTTTTGATTTGTACAGCTTAAACACCACTTTACATCAAACTAATCTTTCATAAAATATATTTCATAGTTCCAATTTATATATTATGGACAATATATTAGGATTAAATACTTGTTCATCTTCACCAAGAATTATAGTAAGGAGATCAAAGTACAAAAAAGTGAGAGAGGCATAAACAAAATGATAAAACAAAGTACAAAAGAACGCAGCCAAAACAACAAATCCTATATTGTTTATATGACCAGTATCATGTGTACAGTGAAATTCTTGGGGTAATGAACATGCAAGACATCTCCACTCTCTACTATTGCCGCCTCCATGAATGTTAATCCCTGTCTAAATTACCTGTTCAAGTGATACTGCTATATGTCTGACCTTCCTCTGTCAGTGTCTGTTTCCTCACACAGGCAGAATACGGGTGAGCTACCATGGCCAGTACCTGTTCCTCTTCCTTTCTCTCCTTCTTGATCTCTCAGGGTATCGTTTCACTCTTTTCTGGCTGGAAACCTTAGCCAACCAGGAAACCCAACCCAATGTAATTAGAACTTAAATGCATTGACAATCAGTTGGAAGTCTTTTTTTAGAAAACAAATAAATATAAATAAGACATGTAGATGGCAATCTGAATAATTTCTAACCTTCCTCTACAGAACTCTATTTTTAGTCTTGCTGCTTTTCAATATTAAAATGTTAATTTATATCACTTTATCTTTCAAATACTCCCCGTTTGCCTTTGCCATGCTTGAACAAAACAAGCACTAAGATTTTAAACGGCAAACAGGAGAAGCAGCAAGGACAGAAACAAAGTAAAAACCGAACCGAGATTAGAAAAACTAGAGACCAAAACCAAAAATTCAAGATAAAATTCGCAGTCAGTAAAAGGTCAAGTCAAGTTGGGGAGCATGCACTGGTACACTGCGTTGCCTCACCCACCACAAGACGAAACAGCTCAGGATCCCAGTTAGCAACCCCCCAGGCAGACACGTGGTCCAGCCCCATGGGAAATGGCCCATAAATGATGTTACGTGCGTGACCCCTTTGCCTGGTCCAGTGACTTGGGTCCCTAACAAAGATCCTACGAGCTGGATTATGCTCGGGGAAAAAGCCACGTGGCCGTAGTTGCATAACTGATGCTCCCTCACAATGCAGGTAATGTGCCTCATTCGGGACACTTTGAGCAACCGTTCATTCGATCCCCAAGGGTTTTCTAGAGAGACTCAGTACCAAAGGAGTCCAGTCTTTGTCTCAGGTCACTGGATAGCATCCATGTCTCACAACCATATAGCAAGACAGGAAGCACCAGGACTCTAAAGACTTGGACCTTCATCCCTTTGCAAAGATATTGGGAGCGCCACACACCCCTTTTCAGTGACCTCATGACCCCCCCCCCCCATTCTCTCCCAATCCATCTACTGACTTCATAGGAAAAGTCACTAGAGACATGAATGTGCCAAGGTAAATAAACCTCTCGACAAGGTCAAGACTCTTTCCACAAACAGACACACTGCTGATGGCTGTGCCCTAGAGGTCATTAAAGGCCTGGATCTTGGTTTTTATCCAGGACACTCGCAAGCCCAGACACTCAGACTTCTCGCTCAGTCTCTCGAGCTCCCCAATCGGAGCCTCCATTGACTCCGCGAAGATCACAGCATCATCATCACATAATATGATTTGGATTTATTTAGAGTCCTGGAGTGCTACATTTGAGTACCAAGAAGAGAAACAGAATAGGTGAGGGTTAGTAACAAATTATAATTATCATGTTACTTACATTTTAGTGCTAATGACTAATGACAGAGATGCAGTATATACAGTTAATCAGCAGCTCTATTCAGGATATGCTAAACTGAAGTAGGGAGTCTTCAGCCGGGATTTAAAAGCGGAGACCGAACAGGCATCTCTTATAGTAGCAGGCAGACCATTCCACAGTTTAGGGGCCCTGTAAGAAAAATCGACCTCCCACTGTTATTTTATTAATCCTTGGAATCATAAGCAGACCAGCATCTTGAAATCTTCATGTACGCTCTGGTTTGTAAGTCAAGTTCAGACAAGTAAGCCGGACCTTGGCCATTTAATGCTTTATATGTTAAAAGGAGGATTTTGAAATCTGCCCTAAACTTAACCGGGAGCCTGTGTAAGGATTTAAGAACTGGAATTATGTGTTCATATTTTCTTGTTCTTGTAATAATTCTTGCAGCCGCATTTTGGATTAACTGGAGGCTGTATAAAGAACAGTTTGAACAGCCAGTGAACACCACATTGCAGTAGTCAATTCTACTAGAAATAAATGCATGAATTAATTTCTCAAAATCCTGCTTATTTAGAAAGCACCTTAATTTCCTAGCATTTTCCTAAGATGGAAGAAACATGATTTGAACAATTTTGTAATATGCACTTTAAATGACATGCTAGAATCAAAGATAACTCCTAGATTGTGGGCTGATTCAGTAAAATTAATGGTGATTCCAACTGAGTAAAACGATGACAGAATATTGTTGTGATCAGCGTCATTCCCTCCAACAATTAACATCTCTGTTTTATCTGTATTTAAAGACAAGTAGTTCTCATCCATCCACTCCTTTAATTCACTAACACAACTAATTAAAGACAACATTGGAGAAACATCATTTGATCTAAATGAAAGGTATAGCTGGGTGTCATCTGCATACGAGTGAAAATTAACATTATGCTTCCTACTGATAGATCCCAGTGGAAGCATGTAAAGTGGTAACAGTAAAGGACCCAGTACTGAGCCCTGTGGGACACCATATCTCACTTCTGTGTATAATGATGGAATGCTGTCAGCACATTTCTGTACATATTGAAATTGATTTGATAAATAAGATCTAAATCAAGCGAGCACAGTACCTGTAAGGCCAACATCATTTTCTAACCTGTGCAGTAAAATAGAATGGTCAATGGTGTCAAATGCTGCACTTAAGTTTAACAACATAATTACAGTGGAGTTTGCTTCATCAGAGGATATCAGAATGTTGTTTACAACCTGCGTTGGTGCCATTTTTGTGCTTTGACCAGTGCGGAAACCAGACTGGAATTTCTCAAATAAATCGTAAAGCGTAAGGTGTGACTGAAGCTGATTCGTGACTACTTTTTCTAGTATTTTAGAGAGAAAGAGTAAATTTGAAAATAGGCCTATAATTATTTAGCTCTGTTGTCCAGGGCTTTATGCCCCGGGTAGGGCCACCCAAGGCAAACTGGTCCTAGGTGAGGGATGAGACAAACAGCAGTTCAACATAACTTCCTATGAAGAACAAAAAATTTGGACAGCGTTTTCCCTTGCCCGGACATGGGTCACCGGGGCCCGCTTCTGGAGTCAGGCCTGGAGGTGGGGCTCGATGGTGAGTGCCTGGTGGCCGGGCCTGTACCCATGGGGCTTGGCCGGGCACAGCCCGAAGAGGCAACGTGGGGTCACCCTTCCCATGGGCTCACCACCTATGGGAGGGGCCAAGGAGGTCGGGTGCAGTGTGAGATGGGTGGTGGCCAAAGGTGGGGACCTTGGCAGTCCGATCCTCCGTTATAGAAGCTGGCTCTTGGCACATGGAATGTCACCTCTCTGAAGGGGAAGGAGCCTGAGCTGGTGCGCGAGGTCGAGAGGTTCCGGCTAGATATAGTTGGGCTCACCTCGACACACAGCTTGGACTCTGGAACCAATCTCCTTGAGAGGGGCTGGACTCTCTACCACTCTGGAGTTGCCCCCGGTAAGAGGTGTCGAGAGAGTGTGGGCATACTTATTGCCCCCCCGACTTGAAACCTGTTCATTGGGGTTTACCCTGGTGGACGAGAGTGTAGCCTCCCTCTGCCTTCGGGTGGGAGGACGGGTCCTAACTGTTTGTGTGTATGCACCACACAGCAGTTTGGAGTACCCACCCTCTTTGGAGTCCCTGGAGGGGGTGCTAGAGGGCATACCTTCTGGGGACTCCCTTGTACTGCTGGGAGACTTCAATGCTCACGTGGGCAATGACAGTGAGACCTGGAAGGGCGTGATTGGGAGGAATGGCCCCCCCCCCCCCCCCCCGATCTGAACCCGAGCAGCGTTTTGTTATTGGACTTAAACACCATGTTCAAGCATAGGGGTGTTCATGTGCACTTGGCACCAGGACACCTTAGGCCTCAGTTTGATGATCGACTTTGTGGTCGTGTCGTTGGACCTGCGGCCACATATCTTGGATACTCGGGTAAAGAGAGGGGCGGAGCTGTCAACTGATCACCACCTGGTGGTGAGTAGGCTTCGATGGTGGGGGAGGACGCCGGTCAGGCCTGGTAGGCCCAAACGTGTTGAGGGTCTGCTGGGAATGTCTGGTAGATTCCCCTGTCAGAAGTAGCTTCAACTCCCAACTCCAGGCAGAACTTCGACCACGTCCTGAGGGAGGCGGGGGAACACTGAGTTCCGAATGGGCTATTGTTGAGGCGGCTGACCGGAGCTGTGGCCGTAAGGTGGTTGGTGCCTGTCGTGGCAGCAATCCCCGAACCCGTTGGTGGACACCGGCGGTGAGGGATGCCGTCAAGCTGAAGGAGTCCTACAGGCAGGCCAAGCGGAATGCGGCTTTGGTGGTGGCTGAGGCAAAAACTCGGGCATGGAAGGAGTTTGGGGAGGCCATGGAGAACAACTTTCGGATGGCTTGGAGGAGATTCTGGTTCACCATCTGGCGTCTCAGGAGGGGGAAGCAGTGCAGTCTCAACACTGTATATGGTGGGGAAGGTACGCTGCTGACCTCGACTCGGGACGTTGAGTCGGTGGGGGGTGTACTTCCAATGCCTTCCAATGAGGAAGCAGAGCCTGGGGACTCGGAGGTGGGCTCCCCCATCTCTGGGACTGAGGTCACCGAGGTGGTCAAAAAACTCCTTGGTAGGGCCCTGGGGGTGGATGAGATATGCCCGGAGATCCTCAAGGCTCTGGATGTTGTAGGACAAGTCCTGGTTGACACGCCTCTGCAACATCGCATGGACATCGGGGACAGTGCATCTGGATTGGCAGACCGGGGTGGTGGTCCCCATCTTTAAGGGGGGGGACTGGAGGGTGTGTTCTAACTACAGAGGAATCACTCTCCTCAGTCTCCCTGGAAAAGTCTTTTCGGGGGTCCTGGAGAGGAGGGTCCATCAGATAGTTGAACCTCAGATTCAGGAGGAACAGTGTGGTTTTCGTCCTGGTCGCAGAACAGTGGACCAGCTCTACACCCTTAACAGTGTCCTGGAGGGTGCATAGGAGTTTGCCCAACCAGTCTACATGTGTTTTGTGGACTTGGAAAAGGCGTTCAACCGTGTCCTTCGGGGAATCCTGTGGGGGGTGCTCCGAAGTATGGGGTACCGGGCCCCTGATAAGGACTGTTCGGTCCCTGTACAACCAGTGTCAGAGCTTGGTCCACATTGCCGGCAGTAAGTCAAACCCGTGTCCAGTGAGAGTTGGACTCCGCCAGGGCTGCCCTTTATTACCGATTCTGTTCCTAACTTATGGACAGAATTTCTAGGCACAGCCAGGGCATTGAGGGGGTCCGGTTTGGTGGACTCAGGATTGGGTCACGGCTTTTTGCAGATGATGTTGTCCTGTTTGCTTCATCAGGCCGTGATCTTCAGCTCTCTCTGGATCGGTTCATAGCTGAGTGTGAAATCCGAGACCATGGTCCTCAGCCAGAAAAGGGTGGAGTGCCCTCTCAGGGTTGGGAGCGAAATCCTGCCCCAAGTGGAGGAGTTCAAGTATCTTGGGGTCTTGTTCACGAGTGAGGGAAGAATGGAGCATGAGATCGAGAGGCAAATTGGTGCGGCGTTTGCTGTGATGCGGGCTCTGCATCAGTCTGTCGTGGTGAAAAAGGAGCTGAGCCATAAGGCAAAGCTCTCAATTTACCAGTCAATCTTTGTTCTTACCCTCAGTGGCCTATGGATAGTGACCGAAAGAACGAGATTGTGATTACAAGCAGCTGAAATGAGTTTCTTCTGCAGGGTGTCTGGGCTTTCCCTTAAAGATAGGATGAGAAGCTCAGTCATCCGAGAGGAGCTCAGAGTAGAGCTGCTGCTCCTCCGCATCGAGAGGAGTCAGATGAGGTGGCTCGGGCATCTGACCAGAATGCCTCCTGGATGCCTCCCTGGTGAGGCGTTCCTGGCACGTCTAACCAGGAGGAGGCCCTGGGGAAGACCCAGGACACGCTGGACGGACTATGTCTCCCGGCTGGCCTGGGGACGCCTCGGGATTCCCCCAGAAGAGCTAGAAGAAATGGCCGGGGAGAGGGAAGTCTGGGCATCTCTGCTCTGCTCAAGCTGCTGGTCCTGCGACCCGATCTCGGATAAGCAGAAGAGGATGGATGGATGGATGGATTATTTAGTATGTGTGGATCTAGTCTGACTTTTTAAGTAATGGTTTAATGACTGACACTTTTAGTGCATCAGGTACTGTGCCATGCAATAATGAACTATTGATAATGTTTAGAATAGGCGCTGCAAGAACATCCATTGCACTTTACTAGTTTTGTTGGCACTGGATCTAGGGAACAAGTAGTGGGTTTTAGAAATTAAAGTTAAGACTTCCTGCTCAGTTGCATGATTAAAATTACTGAATTAATTATTATTATTTATTAATTAAAGTGCTGAATGCAATGTGAGGCAGGGTCTGCTAAGCTAGTATGCAGTTTGTACTTTGATGCTGAGATCTGGGATCTTATATTTTAAATTTTCTCATTGAAGAAATTTATAAAGTCTTTACTGCTAATATCTGTTGGTATTTTGCACTATAGATCTGAATTCCCATTCGTTAATTTAGCAACTGTTCAAGACAGTACCCGAGGATATTTATTATAGCCATCTATTATTGTAGAATAGTATTCTGAGTGAGCTTTAAAAGAGAGCTTTTTTTATATTTTTTTAACACTCTCTGTCCATGCAATTTGAAAGACATGTAGTTTTGCTGTTCTCCACCTGCGCTCCAGTTTGACACTCTAATTTAAGAGCTCGAGTGTTTTCATTAAACCAGGGAGAGTTTCTATGTGCTTTGATCACTTTTGTTTTAAGGGGAGCCACTGCGTCCAGAGCATAATCTAAACATTAGCAACAAGAGGTTCTTAAGGAATCCGTGTACCCTGATATGTTGACAACTTTGAGATACCCTATTATCCTGCCACATTGTGGTTAATGGTTCACAACCTCAGAGGACATGCACCTAGTAATGCAGATGCTGCCGTAACAGGAGATGAAAATGGTGCTACTGATAAACAAAATGGTGATAGAAATGGAAGACAATTATATGCAAATAAAAACTAAACCAACAGGTGAAAAACGGGACTAACCACTAGAATCCTTGGGGTAGAAAACTCCCAAAACACCATAAAGAGAAAATAGGGACCACTAGCAGTCCCATAAAAAATAAATACAGATATCCTGACAGTTTTACACTTTTCCTGACTAGATAGGGCCTATTACATTTGAAGTCAATGATTATAGTCCACTTCTAACACAGATACAGGTTTGCAAGAAGCTATAGGTCTTTTCCAACAACATTAGGAACAAAGGAAGTACTGTGGAACAAAGCTGGAACCAAATAGTGGATTACAAAAACACAGAATACATGACCTTAATAATCCCAGGTAAATTTAGACTTCTCCATCTACTTAACATGCTACATGTTAGGGAAGTATTAGTTAACCAGCATAGAAATATCCTATGTTGAGCATATGCAAACTGCAAGGAAACAGTGACTGTGGCGAGTATTAAGTCCAGATCCCTGCATGTGAGACAGTAGCAATAACCTTTGCTTCATTATGCAGATTACATAAATGCAACAAAATTTCAAAAAGTATGTTATTTGGAATTAGAATTTGATAATCCTTACATACACTTTATTATACTACTATTGCTGTGCTCATAAATAGATTATTCAAGTTATTAGACTGTAAGTCAGTCTCAGTTCACCCAGATGTCAAACAATCTTTCTCAGAGGAACAAGTATGACTTCAAAAAATATCTCAAACAGAAACATATCTATTTAAAGGCTACTGAGAAAATAGTAGATTGGGAGATAAAATATCACATAAAAGATATTGACATAGCATTTAAAAAAGAATGTCCATTTAAATGCTGTCATACTTTAAAATGAAATGTTGTAGTGCTGGTACCAGAATGGATTTTCTGCTCTTTATATGGCTCTTTAAGTAGCTCACTGTCCTTAAAAGGACTGGTTGTATTTTTCTGCACTATTTGGAAAAGCTTGCAACATTGCAGGTTTGACATTTTTAGATGCCCCTGCCTTCTTGCTTTGAATCTGCACATTTGCAATATGTAAAGCTAGCTCATACTATACAGTAATCTGTCAGTTATAAACCAGCAGGCAAACTTCCTTGAGTGGAGGAGTAAATGTACCAGTCTCTGAGCGGTCTCTCTTTTCCTTTACTGAACTAATGCTGCAAACAGCATTCCAGGTCCAGCTCTCAGCTTTGAGACTTTCCTTCCATGGCTACTTTATAAAGCCTCTGAACTATGGCTTGTCCTTTTCCTGCTTAGTTTTGCCACCATTCCTCCTGTACATGACTCTCCTGGGGCCAGTGACAATTCGATCTGCCGCACATTTTCCCAGCGTCATGAACCAGAAACTCTATTGGCACTCATGTGGCACTTGGTTCCACTGCTCATCTCAGATAAAGTAGCACTGCAATCATCGGGTAGAAAGGTCTTTTCATCAGCTTGGCCGGCCTACAACTGACTCAGCTATAGAATGGCCAGTAGGGGTGAGGTAGATTGTTTGCCAGGTCTACAGGAATCTGACTTGTTTTTTCCAATCTGGCCATGGGGCTACAAATAACTGATGGACAGATAGTTGTTTTTTTATTTATATTAATTAATTTCTGCTTTGTTTTTAATGTGTTCGAACAAACCTATAGGATAGTTCTGTATATAATGATTAGTATAATCTATTCTTGCATTTTGCCTTGAGAGTTGGTGAGGAACGCTGTGCAAGGACAAAGTAGTTAGTACTATTGTATTGTATTTCTAATTGGCAATGATAGCTCTATGAAGAGGATTACTTGTGTTCTATTTTGTTTATTGTATTTGCCCTATTTGACACCCATTGCATGCCCAACTTACCTGGAAGGGGGTCTCTCTGAATTGCCTTTCCCAAGATTTCTTCCATTTTTTCCCTACATTTTTTTTGGTAAGTTTTTTCTTGTCTTCTTAGTGTGTCGTGGCTGAGGGGCTGTCAAAAATAGGGCCTGTTAAAGCTCATTGAGGGTTATGCAACCAAAAATTGTTGTGAATGTTATTATTGGCATCCATGAATCCAGGCCAATAGCCCTTTCCAGATGGAAAAGCATCGGTCGACAGTTTCTCAGCTGTCTTCCATTCCTGAACCTCTGTTGCAAACACCTTTCCAGATCCTGGATCCCAGCCTCAAGACTCTCCAGGAGATCCTCTGAAGAGACAAGCAGATCCTTTTTAGCTCTCCGAGGCACTCAATGCTTTGCTAAATCAGACTTAGGTCTTCTTGTCCAGGTTTGGGCACCAACATATCACCAGAGCTGAGTGCCAGAATGGATTCTCTGCTGTTTACATGTCTCTGAGGTGGCTTTCTATCCTTAAAATGATTGCTTGCCCTTTGCCACACTAGTTGGACAAGCATGTGATATTGCAGGCTTTCTATCTGCATATTCGACTAGCATAATGTAACACTCTCAGACCTGCTTAATCCTATTCAGATTCACATGGAAGCAGCTTTAAGAGAAAGATGGAACCAACCAAGGGCAGGGTGTACTGCTAGTCCATTATATGGTCAGCTCACGATGACTGGGTCAATTTGCAATTGTCAGTTTATTTAAAATACATATTTCGGGGGTGTGGGAGGAAAAATGGAGTACCCGAAGAAAACATGCAGACATGGGGAATAAGTACAAAATCCCCATAAACAGCAGCCAGGTGTGGCATTTTGAACTGAGGACACTGGATCAATGAAATTTCAGCATTTACTAATGCACCACTATCCTGCTAAAATTTTCACACAAAAAAATTGAAATTTTACTGCTAATCAAAATAGTTGTTGGAAATTTGTGTTACAGCTATAGATAACAGAAATATGGAATTCAGCATATCATATACAATATATAACTTCATTACAACTGATTAGCGAGCTCCATTTATTCACTGAAAGTTTGACAATACAGGTATAACAAAACTGGAACTTCCCCGAAATCTGCAAAATACATTGAAGTCAATGGGGAAGGAAGAGCCGAAATAGTTTTGAGTGAATTGTAATTGTGCAATGGTCTTATGTGTTTGAGGGCTAGAGAAGCATCTGCCAACTATGCAGAACTGATAATAGCAGCCAAAATGTGATCTATGCTGTAAGACAGCAGTGCTAGCTACTGCACCACTGTGCCTCAAACAACACAGATGCCAAGAATACCACAACCAAAATACAACAAAAGGCCACAGTCTAGCAATAAAGTAAATAAAATGTATTGTAGATAACTGCGGAATTCCAGTCTTGGAGCACACATTGGTCTGTCACAAAGTTGCAGCATGGGACTGACTTTCTCTATTGTTTGAAGTTGTGGCTCCAGGCACAGCTTGAACATCTTTTTTGTTGTCCATGTATCCGTGCAAAAGCATTACACATGTTTCTTCCATCAAACAGAAAGAAACACCTTGTAAATAGTAATAAATGTCTCATTATTATCATCAATATTATTTCACAGGGTCTCCTATGTTTTCTGATGATTGGATGGCAAAGGGGAGGCACAGTGAGCATACAGGGATCAGCATTATATATCTAGTGGCAGCTTTCATAATATTCTCATTATGGTCGGCTAATGTGCACCTCAAATAAAAAAACTGCATGTTTTTCTTTTGATGCATCTTCTTTCGGCCGCTCCCATTAGGGGTTGCCACAGCAGATCATCTTCTTCCATATCTTTCTGTCCTCTGTATCTTGTTCTGTTTCACCCATCACCTGCATGTCCTCTCTCACCACATCCATAAACCTTCTCTTAGGCCTTCCTCTTTTTCTCTTGCCTGGCAGCTCTATCCTTAATATCCTTCTCCCAATATACACAGCATCTCTCCTCTGCACATGTCCAAACCAGCACAATCTCACCTCTCTGACTTTCTCCCAACCGTCCAACTTGAGCTGACCCTCTAATGTACTAATTTCTAATCCTATCCATCCTCGTCACACCCAGTGCAAATCTTAGCATTTTTAACTCTGCTATCTCCAACTCTGTCTCCTGCTTTCTTCTCAATGCCACTGTCTCCAACCCATATAACAATCGCTGGTCTCACTACCATCCCGTAGATCTACCCTTTTACTCTTGCTGATACCTGTCTGTCACAAATTAAACCTGTCACTCGTCTCCACCCATTCCACCCTGCCTGCACTCTCTTTCACCTCTCTTCTACAATCCCCATTACTCTGTACTGTTGATCCCAAGAATTTAAACTCATTCACCAACTTTGCTCCTTGCATCCTCACCATTCCACTGACCTCCTCATTTAAACACATTTATTCTGTTTTGTTCCTACTGACCTTCATTCCTCTCCTCTCTACAGCATATCTCCACCTCTCCAGGGTCTCGTCAACCTGCTCCCCACTATTGCTACAGATCACAATGTCATCAGCAAACAGTCCATGGGGACTCCTGTCTAATCTCGTCTGTCAACCTGTCCATCACCATTGCAAATAAGGGCTCAGAGCTGATCCCTGATGTAATCCCACCTCCACCTTGAATGCATCCATCACTCCTACAGCAGACCTCACCGTGGTCAAACTTCCCTTGTACATAGTACAACTCTTACAAACTTCTCTGCCACTCCCGACTTCCTCATATAATACCACAACTCCTCTCGAGGCACCCTGTCATATGCTTTCTCCAGGTCCACAAATACACAATGCAACTCCTTCTGACCTTCTCTATACTTCTCCATCAATATCCTCAGAACAAACATTGCATCTGTGGTACTCTTTATTGGCATGAAACCATACTGCTGCTCATTAATCACCTCACTTCTTAACCTAGCTTCCACTACTCTTTCCCATAACTTCATGCTGTGGCACATCAATTTTATCCCCCTGTAGTTATTACAGTCCTGCACATCCCCCTTATTCTTAAATATCGGCATCAGTACACTTCTCCACTCTTCAGGCATCCTCTCACTTTCCAAAATGGTTAAAAACTCCACTGCTATCTCTCCTAAACACCTCCATGCTTCCACAGGTATGTCATCTGGACCAACGGCCCTTCCATTTTTCATCCTCTTCACAGCGGTCCTTGAATCCTCCTTGCTAATCCGTTGCACTTCTTGATTCACTATCTCCGCATCATCCAACCTCTTCTCTCTCATTCTCTTCATTCATCACCCCCTCAAACTACTCGTTCCATCTGATCAACACACTCTACCTCGCTTGCGAGTATGTTTCCACCTTTATCACCCTAACCTGCTGCACATCACCCAGCTCGGTCCCTCTGTCTAGCCAATCGGTACAGGCCCCTTTTTCCCCCTCCTTAGTGTCCAACCTTTCATACAACTCATCATACGCTTTATCTTTAGCCTTCGCCACCTCTGTTCACCTTATGCTTTATCTCCTTCTACTCCTGTCTACTTTCTGCATCTTCTGACTATCCCACTTCTTTGCCATCCTCTTCCTCTGTATACTCTCTTGTACTTCCCCATTCCACCACCAGGTTTCCTTTTCCTCCTTCGTCTTTCTAGATGTCACACCAAGCACTCTTCTTGCTGTCACCTTTACTACTTCTGCTGTAGTTTCCCCAACTGTCTAGTAACTCTTCACTACCACCCAGTGCCTGTCTCACCTTCTCCCTAAACTCAACCTTGCAGTCTTCCTTTTTCAAATTCCACCATTTGATCCTTGGCTCTGCCCTCACTCTCTCCCTGTTCTTGAGCTCCAATGTCATCCTACAGACCACCATGCTATGCTGCTTAACTACACTTTCCCCTGCCACCACTTTACAATCTTCAATCTCATTCAGAATGACTCTTCTGCATAGGATGTAATCTACCTGCATGCATCTTCCTCCACTCTTGAATGTGGAGGAACTCTATGTTCCTCCCTCTTCTTAAAATACATATTCACCACAGCCATGTTCATCCTTTTGGCAAAATCCACTATCTGGCCTTCTTCATTCCTCTTCTTGACACCATACCTACCCATCATTTCCTCATCCACTCTCAGGTCCACTCTATTTACTTTCCTCTTCTCCTCCTGACACATCTCCCCCTCTTCTTCTTTGGCCAACAGTAGCCCAATTTCTGCCAGCACCCTGTTGGCTAACAGCACTGGTGGTGGTCATTGTTAACCCAGGACTTAACTGATCCGGTATGGAAATTTGTATTGTTGTCCGCATATTGATTTGGCAAAATTTTACACCGGATACCCTTCCTGACGTAACCCTCCCCATTTGTCCGGGCTTGGGACCAGCAAGAACACACACACTGGTTTGTGCATCCTCTATGAATGGGTTTTTCTTTTAATACATGCAAGGCAGAAATTTGGGTAAAGAATTGATCATGAAGCCAATCCACAAGGATCTTACAGTAGACATATGTGAAAGTTCTGTGCACGACTGGTACTGCTATGTGACGTCATATCAACCTCATAAAGCATCATATAGCACTGGGAAAAAATGTTTGTATAAGTCGGCCGCAGGCAAATTTCCAGCTAAATATTCAACGAAGAAAGTTCAGTGATAACTTTGTTTAAAAACCCTTTGGTGAGATTCACCAGTCAATCACATTAGATAAATCAGTAGAAACGATAATATAGTGCACTTTACAAAATAAATACTGTAAGTAAATAAAAACAGCAAATTAGTAAAGCAAGACCAGTCTTTAACATGTAACATACCAAAGGCAATACCAGTTTACTGCTGTATGGATGATTTTGTTAATTAATGGCAATTTTCATTTTAGTTTTTGTTAATAAAATCACTGAGTGCAGAATCATGTTTACCACATCAAGTGATTTATGTACATTAAATATTTTATCCATGGTTGTTAAACTTTAAACAAAAAATCTTATTAGATTTAATGAAAAATGAGTATATATTAGCTGAGAATTCTAAGAATTATCCGTTTGCTTCATCAGTTCCACTAACAAACCTTTGTGATTGTTCTCATTCTTTTAAAACAAATGCATCAAGTTTGTTTCAATCTCATTTTCCACTTGCAGCAATATGGGTATAATTCAGTCACACATCTGCCAAGTTGAAGGCTTATCATAGCAGATTCATATTTTGGCAGATCATCAAACTTACATTTCACATTTCATCAATATCTATACTCTGCTGTATGTGGTAATCATTATGTGTAAGAAAGTTAATATGATTACTCCCGCTTTGAAGCTAACTCTGTTATTTTTTTTTTGTGCACAAGCTGTGGGCTAATAAAAATTCTAACAACAAGAGCATATGTGAGGCTAACTGAAAAGGTATCTGTAATATAATACAGCAACAGCAATAAAGAATTCCTAAATATACAGTATAACCTACTTTTAGCACACATCTTTCCATTCTACACTCATTTTGTAAACCATGCACATTTTGTGTATGCATCTCTATGTTTAACTTATTCTCAGTTTCAAAAGAACAGATTTTAAATAAGCTTTGAAATTCCTAACTATGTAGTAATCTGCTAGAAACCTAGGGGTAGTTTACTAGGTGTTGAGGCTTGAACCATCCTAGAAACTATGGATTTCACATTCCTGATTGACCACAATGCAAATCACTCCAGGGTGTATCAGATTACCATGCCTTTCAAAATTACAAGTAACGATTCAACTAATGTAGTTTAAGAGAACACTGTATATTTTATTTGTATTATACTTGTCTATTAATTCACTGACTGACAATCATGTATAGTCATGTGAAAAAGTATGTACATTTCTCTTTCACTATGGTTTTAAATTACAAAACATAACTGACAGTCAAGTACTCAAGTCCTTTAATTAGATAAATGAAATCTTTGGTGACAGACTCATTTTGCCCTATTTTTTCATTCAGCAGAAATCAAGCCAATATGCAAAGTCATGTCTAAAAAATTAGTACATTTAAAGATTCAGTAGCTTGCAGTACCTTGCAGTATCTTAAATTTGTTTTCTGTAAGAGTTTATCATTATCTTACATCATATTGGAGGAATTTTGGTGCACACCTCCTTACAACCAATGCTTATAATTTTGCTGTTTACCAACATTTTTCTATGCTCACATCTGTTAAAAATCTTCTTACAGCATCTAAATAAGACTGAGGTCTGGTTTGTTGACTTGGCCTTTCCAAAACCTTGATTGTTTTGTTCAATTGCATAATCCAATTTTAACTAAACTTGAGCTATTAGAAAGATGGCCTCAGATTTTCTCCTGCCCTAGAGGAGCTCTTGGTGGACTCAACAGCTGTAAGATGACTCAGTCCTGTGGCTGCTAAACAAACTGACTGCAGAATTACCTCAATATCATTGTGTTTGAGAGTTAGTATTATGTTCTTGTCATAAAGCATTAGGTTTGGTTTTTGCCAAACACATCAATGTGCATAAGGATCAAGCAACTCCACTTACATTCTTCTTCAATATATTACAAAAGTATTGTGATCTGTGCAAGCTCAACTTTGCAATTCTAAGACATGGTGCCATATTCTCTTTAGAAAGAGAAATCCTTTCCTCGCTATCTTTGAATAAGTCATACTTATTTTTTTGATAACAGAATAATATACTGTAGCACTTCTAGGAAGACTGATAGCATTCTTGAAAGTTCTCTATTTGTAAATAATTCTTTTCACTGTGCAATGATAGACCAATAATTGTTTGCAAATTACCTTATGATCATTGCTAAAAATTGTTTCTGAGGTGACCACAGATGTGTTTTCTCTTTGGTATAGTGTTACCATAAAGATTAATGTCACATCAAATTGTCAAAGGTTCTGCTTCTTTTATATATGGGGGTGATGGCACTTTATCAAGAACTAATTGAATGCACATGAATAGCAGCACCATTTCCCATTATACTTGATGTTGAAGCAGTAAGAAAATATTTATTCTGTTCCAATACGGCTTCCGTATGTTGATTTGTTTTAATTGAAATAATACCTAAGTAAAATGTATTTTGACTTCAGTAATTTAAAAAAAGCCATCAATTGGCTATTTGTGTTGTTGGACTGGGGTGAGTTGTTCAAACTAAGGTACAATGTTTGGCTCTGTTGTAGTACAGGCAAATATTTTTGATCAATCAGCTGTCATTTATGTTGACTAATACATCCTTGTTGTACTTACATTGCCTTCAGAAACACCTTCAAGAAAAATTCAAAGAAGCAGTTTGACAAGAAATTTTGGAAAATGTGGATAATTAATTTCTCAGGCATAGACAATTAAAATTAAGATGCATATGAAGGAAGGTCACAGGAGTGTATATTTTATAAAAATGATTGTACCTATTTTGATGTATTTGGGAATTGTTCAACATTATTTCCTATGTGCCTTAAATGTGCATCTTATTACTGATAATGCACTTAGACATTAAAAATTTAGTATGCCCTCTTTCAAATTATGCTTTTAATTGGAGTATTAGGACATAATGATGCAGTTTTCATTGAATCATAAAATTACATACACCTTACCTCTAGTGGCAAGCACCACATGACATATCATAATATTTAAATCAAAAGAAGTCAACATACCATCTATGTATTGAAGCTCACCTGAAGCTAAGCTTGTTTGGACAAGGCCAGTACTTGGATGGGAGACAAAAAAAAAAAAAAAAAAAAGATTAGGTAGCTGCTGGAAGAGGTGTTGGTAAGTTCAGCAGGGGGCACTTTCCCTGTGGGCTGTGTGGTAATTCCAATGCCCCAGTGCAGTGTAGGGAACACCACACTGAAAAAATGTTGCCACCCTTTGAATGTGATGTAAAACTGACGTCCTGACTCTCTGCAATCATAAAAAAGATTCCTGGACATCTTTCGAAAAAGAGTAGGCGGTTTCCTAATCTCTTGGCTAAATTGCCCATCACAGTCTTGTCCATTCTGGCTCCCAAATCATCTCCTGCTTCCAAGTGGCTGTCTTTCTCTCCCCTTCACCACCTAATAGTTAATGTGTGGTGAGCATACTGGAGGTAAAATGGCCACCATTGCATCATCCAGTTGGATGCCACACATTGGAGGTTAATGTGGCTTCCCATTGTCTATGTAAAGTGCTTTGAACAGCTAGAAACACTCTTTAAAAATGTAATTAATTATGCATTCATTTTCTAACCTGCTTTGTCCTGAACAGGGTAACAGAGATGGCTAAAGCCAGCAAAGGGTGCAAGGCAGGAACAAACTATGGACACACCAGCCACACACTAAGGCAATTTAGCATTGCCAGTCCATCTTATTTGCATATTTATGCACTGTGGGAGGAAGCTGAAGCACCTAGAGGAAGCCCATGCAGACATGGGAAGAAAATGCAAACTCCAAGCAGGGAGAACCTATGGCACAAACCTTGGTCTTCTTACTGCAAGGCAGCAGTGCTACCACTGTGCAGCCCTAATTATTGACTATTACAATTACTTTGAATTAGTCTAGTGCAAATAAACGTGGGTTTTGATAGACTTTTGCCCTGGTAGGTAGGCTCCTGGTTTTCTCCCAAAACAGTTGCAATAGGTTCTGAATAAATGACAGACTGGATATAGTGATAGGAGTAATTCAAAATATACTCTTTAAAGGAGCAATGTGATTCTAGGATCTGGTCACTTCCCAGTACTTTAAAAATCGGTTTCTTTGTAACGGCCGACCCCTTTACCCAGCCAGCAGCTACACCTCCAAGACCTGTGGCCTGGATAATTTACTGAGAAATAATCTACCTATCAAGCCGTACTTCTAATCAATTAAACTTTTCTCCACAATCGACGGTGTAAATATAAGTACACAAAAGCAGGATGTAAAATTAAACAGATTAAATGTATTAAATGAAACAAGACATGCAAAAAAAAAAAAAAAAAAAAGATATAAATATCCCTCCACCCCAGCAACAACAAGACACCACCAAATATAAATACAACAAAAACCCTCCCTTGCCCCTGTAACATATAACACGAATAACAAAATGACTGATAAACTGAATGATTGTGAACTTGAGTCCGGTTATAAAACTGTCCTGAATACGGATGACTGAACTAGAGGTAAATGCGTTGTTTGATTTTACCGGCGATTGGAGCAACCTCACCGTGATTCCTCGGCGTATGGTGGATAGTGAATCGACCCCGGGGTCTCAGTAGATCGAGGTTGAAAAACAGTCCGGCAAAATGAAAAGCAAACTGGTGAAAAGGCGCGATGTGGGGGAAAAAAACAGCAAGCAAGTTGAAAAGTGGGTGAAACAAACTGGTCTTCCTTTGTCCCCTCTTCTTTTTCTTTTTCTCTCTCTCTCCTGATTACTTAAATAGTATGTGACGGCTGTGATTGATTAATTAAGAACAGGTGTTTTCCAGGTTTGCGGCTGTGGTCTCCTTCCATCATCCGTCCTCCTTTACGGGGACGGCATTAACTGCTACACATATACAGCAAACGGGACAATGAGACGAGACGCACTCAGAACTGACATTTAACACTAACTATGTTGCCCCGCTACATCTTTTCAGTTGACTAAGATAGAGTAAAATGAGCGATAACGTGGAACTGTTAAACAGCAAGTAAAAAGCAACATACCAAAACATATGGTAACTGACTAGAGCCACAGAGAACAGTACATACTGTACATTCTATGAAAACACAAGGAAGAGGGACTAAGCTTGCTTGTGAAGGAGGAGGTGGAACGAGAAGGAGAAAGAAAAAAAGTTCTTTGGAACTGTGTATCAGTGTATTATACAGTGCTGCTGCGGGGAGCGAGAGAAAAGCGCTTCCCCACTAGGCAAATAAAACGTGCAGAGTGCTGCAGTTGTGCCTAGTGTCTGTTTGTGTTGGTGTTGGGGTAGCTGGAGTGCCCTGTTATGATTCACAATATTGTGATGTGTGGGGCACAGACTTGCACAAGAGAGAATAGGTGAGTCCAGATTTCTAAAGAAAGATCAGTTTTATTGTCATCTCAGTTATGCAAATGGGAGCTGTCTCTTCAGCACTCACAAAAAACTACTGTATGTATGCAGTGGCGCTCTTGTCATCTTACAGTTGCTCCTTTCTCAGCTTAAAAGAGTAGACAGGTTTCAAGCACAAGTGAGAAAACAGAAAGTGAACACAGGTTAGCGGTGGCATCCAACCAGCAGGCGATAAATGCATTATGAGGGAAACGTACAAACTTGCAGTTGCATTGGCAGCGACAACCAGTCCCTGCCTGTGTTAATTGAGTGTCAGTGCACAGCACAGTTGGGGGATTGTCAAGGTGTCTTGCACCTGAGAGAAGACGCTGAGTCCAAAGCCTTCAAGAAAACCAACTTTATTCAAATAGGCTACCACTTCAATACACACAGACACAGCAAACAAGCAGTGACGGGACCAGCTCAGTGGCCAGGTTAGAATGTTCCCTGCATCAACCAATTAGGCGACAGGCATATTAAGTGGTGAGGCTGTGAACCTGCAATTGCCTTGGTGGCACCATGAACCTGTGATTGTCTTGCCAATGGACAAGCAATCCTCAACAGATGCGTCAGCCACGTTTCAGTGTGCAGCACAGTTGGAAAGGGTCTCAAAAATCTTATATCCCCACCTCAGTTTTGTTCACACTGTGTGAACAAAGCAACAGTCTAGGCTGGAGTCAACTATACTTGATGTGCACAGAACTGGGATGGTGGCGAACATCAAAAGCAAATGGCTGCAAGCTAATAAACCACAGAGTAAGCTGGGTATTCACATCCTCCTGTCTATACAGCCACTGGAGTGGAGCGTGGTCCATCACCAGAGTAAATTGCTGATCCCATAAGTAGTAGCGGACTGTTTCCACTGCCCACTTAATTACCAAACATTGTTTCTCAATGGTTGAAAAATTACGCTCCATGGGGAGCGATTTCCTACTCAGAAATATGGGTTATTACACCCCATCAAAACAATGAGAGAGCATTGTCCCCACACCGAAAATACTCACATCTGTCTGTAGAATGAATTCCTTAGAAAAGTCCAGATTCTGCAGAACTGGGAACAAGGGCAAAGCGGCATTTAAGTCTGAGAAGGACCTGCCATAATCAGACAATGCTGTGATTCTTTCTGTCCTTTGTCAAGTCAGTTAGAGGGGTGGTCCTATGAGCAAAATTTAGAATAAACCTCCTGTAATAACCAGCGAGACTGAGGAAAGCGTCTGCGTTCAGAGATGTGGATACACAAGCATCTCCCCCACCTTGTTCAACTGAGGTTTAAGCAGATCATTCCCCATGGAATACCCCAAATAATGTGTTTCCAACATACCCAATTTGTACTTCTTAGGGTTAGCCATCAACCCAGCCAACCTCAATCTGTCAAACACTGTCTGCAGACGGTTGAGATGAGAGCTCCAATCATTTCTGAAAATTACCACATCATTGAGGTACACACTAGCGCAGGGGTGGGCAAAGTCATTCCTGGAGGGCCACAGTGGTTGCAGGTTTTTGTTCCAACCCAGTTACTTAATCAGAAGTACTTATTGCTCAAGTAACACTTCTCCATTTTAGTTGTCTCGCTCATTAAGATTTTGAACCCTTATTGCCTATTTTAGTCTTAAACAGCTGTATTCTTGGTTTTTAATTGCTCCTTATTAGCAATAAGATGCAAATGACAAAAGAAACTAGCATTTCTCCATTTAACTTGTTTCCATTTACACCTGTGTGTATTTAATGTGAACTATTTGGTTTAATTAAATACTTAGAAGGAAAGTGAAGAGAAAAAAGTAAATGGCTGAGAATTACTCCTCAATTTTAGACTTCAAATAATTTTGATGATATCCTTAGAAAGGAAAAAAATCTAGGATATGAGAATGACCTGACATGGCAGATGTAAAGCGTTAACAAGTCATGAAATTAAATTATTAGCAAGGATTATTTTCTAATTAAGCAACTGGGTTGGAACAAAAACCTGCAGCCACTGCAGCCCTCCAGGACTGACTTTGCCCATCCCTGCATTAGCGTATGTGGAATGGGGTTACAGAATTTAGTCAATCATCAACTGAAAGTCAAAGGCGCACCATGGAGACCAAATGAGAATCTGGTGAATTTGAACAACCCATTTGGGGTGACAAATGCGGTCTTCTTGCAACTGGACCACTCCAGGGGCACCTGCTAGTACCCCTTCATAAGACACATGGTGGAAATATACAAGACTTGCTTGAGTTTCTCCAATAACTCATCAATATGTAGCATCAGGTAAGCATCAAACTTGGAAATCTTATTTAAATGTTTAAAATCTATACAGAACCGAACCAAGACTTATTGTTTTGGAACCAGAACAACTGGGTTTCACCACTCGCTTTTACTCTTATGAATTAAACCCAGCTCGAGTATCTGCTTAACATCCTGATGTATCAACTTCCTCGTCACTTCTGGAAGATGATACAGGCGCATCTGTATGTTAATGCCGGGTTCAGTTACAATCTTGTGTTCATCAATTTCAGTCTAGCCGTGCTCAGCCAAAAAGACATCAGAGTTCCTTCCGGTCACTGACAGCAACTCAGCCTTCTGGATATCTGTCAGATCATCACCAATTAGAGACTGTGGCATAAGTGGCCAGCACCTTGTGAGGTTCATGCCACTCCTGCAGAAGATTAACATGCAAGATTTGCATTGGGGTTTGTCGGCTGGGTATTATGACCTCATAATTCACGGGACTCATACGTTCTTCCACTATTGGTGAAATTAGCCACTTTGCCTGAAAGTTATGTGGGTCAGACAGAATCAACACCAGTACCCGATTGCCCTTTTTGAATTTGTGAAATTTGCTGTTCTCATCATAATTAGATTTCTGCATCTCCTGTTTGTGCTGTTGATGCTTTGTCACAATAGAGGACAATCTAGAAATCTGTTCTTGGAGCAAAACCACCTGGTCAACAAATTGCACTCCGTGAGTTGCATTGTGAACCCCCGATCCATTCCTCCTGAAAAAAGTGAAACACCCGTCACAGTTGGTAGCCAAATAACAATTCAAACACACTCAAGCTAGTAGATGCCTGGGGGGATTCTGTAATAGTGAACAGGAGAAAGGACAATACAGTGTTCCACCCGCCAAATCATCTGTTTCAAAGTATTGTTAAATCATTCAGTTCGGTCATCCGTCTGCGGATAATAAACAGTGATGCTCAATTGTTTAATTGCAAGGCTCTTACATAGATGCTTCATGACATGGGAAGTTTCTCCCTTTTAATTTCAGAGGGAGTAAGTTAGTCACACATGTATGTATGTGTGTGTGTGTGTGTGTGTGTGTGTGTGTGTGTGTGTGTGTGTGTGT
>JANRMT010062821.1:16775792-16924595 GCA_026402145.1 Polypterus bichir lapradei | reverse complement strand
TGTGTGTGTGTGTGTGTGTGTGTGTGTGTGTGTGTGTGTGTGTGTGTATGTATGTACAGTACAGGCAAAAAGTTTGGACACACCTCCTCATTCAATGTGTTTTCTTTATTTTCATGACCATTTACAGCACTCCATCACTCTCCTTCTTAGTCAAATAGCCCTTACACAGCCTGGAGGTGTGTTTGGGGTCATTGTCCTGTTGAAAAATAAATGATCGTCCAACTAACCTGACTTCTGCACAACACAACTGCTGGTCCCAACCCCATTGATAAAGCAAGAAATTCCACTAAATAACCCTGATAAGGCACACCTGTAAAGTGAAAACCATTTCAGGTGACTACCTGTTGAAGCTCATCGAGAGAATGCCAAAAGTGTGCAAAGCAGTAATCAGAGCAAAGTGTGGCTATTTTGAAGAAACTAGAATATAAAACATGTTTTCAGTTATTTCACCTTTTTTGTTAAGTACATAACTCCATATGTGTTCATTCATAGTTTTGATGCCTTCAGTCATGAAAATAAAGTAAACACATTGAATGAGGAGGTGTGTCCAAACTTTTGGCCTGTACTGTATGTATTGTAAGAATTGAATTTGAATCCTGGTCCAATGTGCACCTAACATGTGTCTGAGTCTCATATCCTTCTGAGGTTATGCTTAAAAGCTGATGCTGTTATTTTATTATTTACTATGATAAAATATATTTTTTATATATTTTATATAACCACTTAAGAGAAAATGTTATATTTTATGGCATAATCATGTTTCTATATTTTTCGCTTATTACTAAGTTTCCTATTTTTGTACACAGCTGGATCATAAAAAAAATTAGGCCATAGTTCCTTTCTTTGGAAAACAAGATACCCCTGCAAAAAATCGCGTCTCCTAAAATAAGAATAAAAGTAATACATTTAAAAAGTCACATACACCCTAAACTAACAAATTATGGTTATTTAAGGTATCAACGTTTGTCATGTCCCATTAGCAACTGGGTATAACCAATCATGTTAAAAGTTTTCTGATTATGTAATTAACTCCTTTTTTGAATAGTGAACTAATCAATGAATTGTATAAATATAGTGCAGAGGACACTTTTTTCTTTGTAACATGTTGCTAATAAGATATGCACTTATTGCCTCTTGCAAGATTAAGATAAAGAATAATGATTGACGCTTTCTCCTGCCTGTGCTTTATTGCTTAAATTGGGGCATTCTAGTGGGGGGGTGTCTGTTTCAAATACATTTTCTTCTATGGTATGTATGTATGTATATATATATATATACACATACACACGCTTACTGGCCACATTAGTAAGAACACCTGTTCAAGTGCTTGTTAACACAAATATCTAATCTGCCAATTACATGGCAGCAACTCATTGCATTTAGGCACGTAGACATTATCAAGACAACCTGGTGAAGTTCCAAGAATCAGAATGGGGAAGAAAGGTGATTTAAGTGACTTTGAAACTGGCATGGTTGTTGGTGCCAGATGGGCTGGTCTGAGCATTTCAGAAACTACTGATCCACTGGGATTTTTATGCATATCCATCTCTAGTGTTTACAGAGAATGGTCCAAGAATGGGAAAATATCCAGCGAGCGTCAGTTTTCTGGGTGAAAATGCCTTGTTGATGGCAGAAATCAGAGGAGAATGGCCAGACTGGTTCAGGCTGATAGAACGGCAACAGTAACTCAAATAACCACTCATTACAACCAAGGTATGCAAAAGGGCATCTGTGAATGCACAACACATCAAACTTTGAAGCAGATGGGCTGCAGCAGCAGGAGACCACACCCGGTGCCACTCCTGTCAGGTAAGAACAGATATCTGAGGCTACAATACTCACAGGCTTACCATAATTGGATAATAGAAGATTGGAAAAATGTTTCATAAGTCTTGATTTTTGCTGTGACATTCGGATGCTACTGCCAGAATTTTGCATCAACCACATTAAAGCATGGATCCATCTTACCTTGAATCAACAGTTCAAGCTGGTGGTGTTGGTGTAATGGTGTGGAGGACATTTTCGTGGCACAGTTGAGTCCCTTGAGGAAGTACAAATTGATTATTGTTTAAATGCCATGGCCTCCCTGAGTATTGTTGCTGACCATGTCCATCCCTTTACAAACACAGTGTAACCATCTTCTGATGGCTACTTCCAACAGTAGACTATGTACCAAACCAAAATTTTGAAGATGGATGTACCTTTGTTTTTTTTTTGTTATTTTTACTTCAGTTTGAACAACAATGCCACCTGAAGGCTCAGAGCAAGTGAAACAGTAGAACACACTGAAACCACACTAGCTGACAAATGGACCAGGACTTAAAATTACTTACCTATGCAACACCAGGTGCTGATTCTAGTCTAATACATTATGTCATTAGTGTAAAGATATTTTAATAACAAATCAGTTTAAAAATGTATCTGTTTAACCACTACTGCTGCACACATGGGTACAGCTTATTCAGATTCCAGTTAAGGACTGGATGGACTATTTAATATTGTAATTACCACTTAACAAAGTTTGAACATCAGGATTGAAGCAGAAGATCAAAGTAAACATTGTACAGAGTAAATGTCAAAGTGAATTTAAGTAAACTTCACAGCAGAAAGAGAAAAGGTCAAGCAGATAAAGTAGGTGAGGTGCTTAGGTTCACTCATATTAGAGCTGCAGAAAATGTGAAGACAAGATTAAAGTCATAGTGAAGAAAACTAAATATGTGTTTAGGTAGAGATTAGAGCTATTAATTAAGGGCATGGAAAGGAATAGCAAGAATAAATTCATTATAACAGTAATGTAGAGCATTACCTTATACAGTTCCTGTGAAATATTTAAATAAATCTCCCTATTATAAAATAATGTGACGTGATCTTTTCAAGAGAGACAGAAAGACTCTTTTTTATATCCCACAAGACGGACAAGTCACAACATACTTACAACCTGTGGAAGCAAGTCCGTGATACACATGCAGAGCAGATTAGAGATAATGGAAGTTGAAAGTCTCAAAAAAAATGACAGTAAAGATCACAATAGCGCAAACAAACAGAAAATATTACTTGGTGAAATAACAGAACAGCGAAAAGAGATTGCATAGCGTTTGAGGATGTCTGGGGGACAAGAGAGACAAGGCAATGAGACAAAAGGACAGGTGCTGTACAGGATTTCAAATGTTCGAAGTGCCACATGAAGTGCAGATCATGCGGCACGGCAGCAGCAAGCCAGCAGCTGATCAAGCAAAGAAAAGGTAAAAATAATGTATTTGTTTCACATTGTATCACCGAATAAGAGGGGTTTCAGAGGAGTAGCCGTGTCTCCTTGGGGTGCATTCAGCCCCCCTCTTCACAAGGGCATGGGGTGAAGGGGCTGGTGAGCAAAGCGAGCAGGGGGCGAAGCCAACTAGTAAACACAAATTACAATAAATACACAGTGAAACAGATGAATAATTAATATAAACAGACAATATAAGGTTCAATAACATTATAATTGAATTATGACCAGAGGACACCAATGGAGAGGTACACAAACAAGTTAACATCATTTTTAGGGAAATTAAAAACTGCTTGGGGGGTGTGGCATTAGGGGGCAGTAGTGCTCCCTTGAACCCTCAGGGATGACTCCAGACACCAGGTAAAAGTCCAAAGACTCTTTATTTTCTAACAAAGTGCACAAAGCACCCTCCACACTACTCATCCAATAAACCAAATATTCTCTCCTCCTCGCCCAGACACTTGCTCCTCTACCTCCCAGCTCAGCTCAGTGTCTGGACTGAGGCACCGCCCTTTTATAGCCCCTGACCCGGAGGTGTTTCCGTCCCAACAGTCCACAGTTCCTTATTCCTTCCGGGTCAGGGCAATCAGTCCTTTTCTTCAACCCGGGAGCACGTCGTTCCTTCCCGTCACGTGACCGTGACGTCCTCCCGGGTCATAAGGCATCACAGAGCCTATAAGCCCCCCCACAGCGACTCCTGGTGGTCCCCAAGGTATCCAGCAGGGCTGTGTATAAACACTACAAAGTCCATAAGGCCCTGCTGGACCTCGGGGCATGATCCTGCTGTCGGGAGAGCTCCTCCTAGCGGCCTGGGGGTGAGGACCGGCATGGGAAGCCGGCAGTCCTCCACAGGGGTTAATGGGTCAGTGGTCAGCTATAACAAAGTTCTCTTGACACAAGTTAACTGGCCATCCTCCAATTTCTGGGCATTTAGTAATATCATAAGAAGACTGAATCCTTGTATAGAAATTACTAGGCATCTAAAGTCTCTGCTGTCACTTTCTAGTGGGCAGTAGTACTAGCTCTCAATATACAGTAACAGATGCAACAAAGGCCAAAGCAGGATACAATGAAAAAAATCAGAATAAAGGAAGGTCAGTAATGTACAAATATTAATAAGCTTTTATTTTTAAGAAAGTGGCTAACAAACACATTTGCAACATGAATAATTTTATTAGTAGCTTTAATCGTCATATACTAAAAAAAAAAAATCAGTAAGATTTCGGCCCTGTGTTCAAACACTAATTGCTGCCTGTAGAGAGATCACACAGACTTTCTGGACGGCAAGGGAGAGCAACAGACCACAGCTGGAAAACCTGAGATAAAGCTACTCAAAGACCAGCTCAACAAAGACCTAGAAAGGTAGAATGGATTCAGAAAGTATTCACACCCCTTCACTTTTCACATTTTGTTTTGTTACAGCCTTATGCCCAAATTATTGAAGTTCATTTCTCCATACATCATAAGCAACACTCAATACCCCAGAATGACAAAGCAAAAACAGAATTTGAGAAAATTTTGCAAATGTATTAAAAATAAATTACTGAATTATGCATTGATGTAAATATTCAGACCTTTTGCTAGGAAATGTCGCAGGTGCATCCCATTCTATTGATTATCGAGATGTTTCTGGACATTGCTAAAAGTCCACCTGTGGTCAATTCAATTGATTGGACTTGTTTAGAAAAGGTAGACACCTCTTTGTATAAGGTCTCACAGTTAACAATGTGCAATGGAGCAAAAACCAAGCCATGTGGTTAAAGAAATTGCCCTCAGAGCTTACATACAGAATTGTTTGCAGGTACAGATCAAAGAGAAGGTTACAAATTCCTGCAGCACTGGAAGTTCCCAAGAGCACAGTGACCACCATAATTTTTAAATGGAAGAAGTCTGGAAAGTTTGCAAAAAAGCACCTAAAGGATTCTTGGACTGTGGTAAACAAGATTCTCTGGTGTGATAAAACCAAGATTAGCATCATGTCTGGAAGAAACCAGGCACCACCCATCACCTGTGTAATACCATTGGTGAAGCATGGTGGTGCAGCATCATGTTGTGGGGTTTGATTTCAGAGACAGGGACTGGGACACTAAGTAGGTTTAATGGAAACCTGAATGGAGGAAAGGACAGATATGGTATATCCTTAATGAAAACCTGTTGCAGAGCACTCTGGATCTTCAAATTCATCCTCCAATAGGACAATGATCCAAAGCTCAAACGAAAGACAAAACAGAAGTGGCTTTGTGACCACTCTAGGAATGTAGTTGAGTTTCCAAGCTGGAGCTCAGATTTGAACCCAATAAGACATCTCTGGAGAGACCTGAAATTACAGCAGCTATCCACCAAAGGTCTCGTTCCACCCTGACAGAGCTTGGGAGTATCTGCAGAGAAGAATGGCAGAAAATTCCCTAATCCAAGTGTGTGAAATTTGTCACTTCATACCCAAGAAGTCAGCAGGCTGTTATCACTGCCAAACGTGATTCAAATAAGTAGTGATTAAAGGGTCTGAATACTTGTCAATGTGTTCAGCTTTTTATTTTTTAAAAAACTGCAAAAATTTCTAACATCATGATGAAGAATTGTCATTCTGGGGCACAAGGGTGAAGGGATCTGAATACTTTCTGAATCCACTGTATGTTGAACAAGGGATATTAAAGTTCTAGTTGCTTATTTGAAAACAACTGAAACTGAACAAATAGATCCCTAGTATATTTTAATACTTAAAAACAGTAAATTGTCTGTCCATTTTCTAAACCTGCTGTGCCCTGAGCAGGCTCATGGAGAAGCTGGAGCCCATCCCATCATGTATAGTGCACAAGGCAGGAACAATCCCTGGACATTGCGCCAGTCCATTACAGGGTGAACACACACCACACACAACAAGGGCAATTTACCATTGACAATACATTTAACCTGCATGTCTTTGGATTGTGAGAGGAAAACGGAACTGCCAGCAGAAACCCACCCAGAAATGGGGAGAACATACAAACTTCATTCAGGTGGACCAGGGACGTGAATTCAGGTCACCTTGCTATGAAGCAGCAACACCACAATGCCACACAAAACAATAAACCTTAACATACAATTTGTAATCCTTTGATAAATATTTTTTGTGTGATCCTAGTACAGTATATATTACATGTTACATTTCTGACATCATTGGGCTTTTTCCACGAAATATTTTAACTGTGCCTGTGAATGCAAAGATTGTTGAGAAATTCAAGGACTTTTAAGATTCAGCCAGTCAATTTAACTTCACCACACATGTACTGCACAAAAGAACTCACTGCGAAGTTGTGACTAAAGAAGACAAGAAAAGAAGAAGACCCTTGGGAAATTATGTATTAAAAAAAAAGTATGGGGAATTAAATATGTAAAAGCAGACAAATCATAGCCTGATCCAGAACTGGATGAGCCAATGTCTACCCTTGCCAGAAATGTGTGCAAGGCAGGATACAACCTTCCAGTTTAGGGCATGCCAGCAAATATTCAATACAGTAGTTAACACACACATTTTTGGAAGTATATGGAAAACCAGGGGAAAAGTCACAGTTACAGGGAGAACAATGTAAAAATATCTCACAGGCAGTGCTCAGGCATGTGATTCAGACTAAAAACTTTAGTATGGTGAGACAGCAAAATTAACTAATGCAACATATTCTTCTCTATATATGCATATTTTCTAACAAGCTTATTCCAGTACAGAATCACAGAGAGTCAGTGACTATCCAAACAGCAATGACCACAATGTAGGAAATGTGCAGGGACAATGTGCAGGACAATCTCACATACTAACAGCCACACACTTTCAAATGGGGCTGATGAAGAGTTGTCCAATTACCTCAAAGGCACGTGTTTGAGATGCGGGGGGTGGGAGGGGGTTGGTTTGGGGATTTGGGGATTTTGGGGGAAAAAATGGGTACCTGAAAGAATACTCCAGCAGATACAGAGACCACATGCAGGCTCTACATAGTCAGTTTTGAAGCAAGGATTCAAAACCAGGAATTAAAAGCTGTGAGCCACAAGTGTTAGCCACTAAAACACATGACCTTCCAAGTGATTATGTATTTGACCAGTTTATTTTAATTAATGGAAGAAATGCAGATTCAATTTTGTCTGAAAATATATTATGGTCTGGCCTGCCTGGTAGGTTTAAAGCCTGGGTCTATCGGCACTCAATCCTGCCCTGAGTCCTATGGCCTCTGCTGGTATATGCAGTCCCGTTTTCAACAATTGAGTCCCTTGAAAAGAAGATCAGCAGCTTTCTTTGGAGGTGGTTGGGACTCCCACGCAACCTCACCAGCACAGCACTGTATGGGACAAGTAACATCCTGCGGCTACCATTTAGCGGCCTCACTGAAGAATTCATGGTGGCACACACCAGAGAAGCCCTACAGTACAGGGACTCCAAGGATTATAAGGTGTCAGCAGCTGGCATTGAGGTGAGGACAGGCAGGAAATGGAGGGCGGAGAAGGCTGTGGAGGTGGCAGAGTCACGCCTGAGACAGAAGGCTGTGGTGGGCACCGTGGCAACAGGTAGAGCAGGTCTGAGCATAACAGGAGCGACCAAAAAGAGGGCTATTAAATCCGCAAGTGAAGCCACAGAGAAAACCTCAAGGTGGCTTTGGATAAAAAGGGCTGATCCGTGGATTGCTACTGGGATACAAGTTGGGGATTGATCAACCCCGGCTGGGTCGCCTAAGCGAAGGTGTATGATGTTGCGAGACCCGAAACGCCCAATGACCTCAGGATACATCACTGATGATGTGTCCTAGTTCATCCAGGTGATGTTTCTTATATAGTATGATATACACTTTTATTTAGCATGATGTTTTGTTGTTGTTGTAAACGTAATACATTGGTAAATATATACAGTATAGTGCTCTAACCCCTGAAAATGAGCTAAAAAAGTTTTACTGAATCAGAATGCACTATATATTTGAAATCAAAGAATTATGTTTTAGAAAGAAACACGACAGATAGATAGATAGATAGATAGATAGATAGATAGATAGATAGATAGATAGATAGATAGATATGTTCGCTCTCGAAGGGTCAATTTATTTCCTCCAGCAGAAACTACAGAACATGAAGTCACCATAAAAAAGTGCAAGAACTGTAAATACCATATGACCAGTGTATATTTAATCTATAAAGTCCCAGTCAATACGTTATGAATGGCTGTAGTGAATACCAGCATAATGGTTTGGAGCATTACGTAGTCTGATGACCATGGGCAAAAAAGTGCTTTAGTGGCACACCTTGGTGATCATAGTAGAAAAATCTGGTGGATACAGGTGCCCAGGAGAGCACATTATGCAGAGAATGGGCAACATTCATCATAATGGCATTTAATTTTGCCATCATCCTCTTTTCTGTC
This sequence comes from Polypterus bichir lapradei, assembly GCA_026402145.1. Lineage (NCBI taxonomy): Eukaryota > Metazoa > Chordata > Cladistia > Polypteriformes > Polypteridae > Polypterus > Polypterus bichir. Next base: position 16,915,953 of record JANRMT010062821.1, on the reverse strand, counting down.
AGTCTCTAAAGAGTCTATTGTCTGTCTTGTAATACAGCTGGCCTTATTCAGGTATCAGACATATGATGATCTGATGCTGCACCCTGAAAAGATACAAGTAATGATGAACTGATGGTGTATACCTAGAAGCCTGTCACACACATTAAAGGACCCAAGTCTCCTCAAAAAGAAAAAAATGCTCTGGCCCTATTTTTGTAAATTAGGTCCCTCATATAGCTAATATGTTAATTGTTATAGCTAAATTTTAAACATTGTCACTAAAGAAAGAAAATTGCCGCAGTAGGTTTTTCTTTTCTTCATGCTTTTCAAATGGCAACCAGTGTCTGAGAACTAATAAAGGTTCTGCGTAGCCTAATGAAGGATAATATATAGAAGAACACTTTTATTTTTGATTATACCTTTAGTGACAACTCTGGTATATGAAAATTACTCTGTATTATTCTTAATATAATAATAATATTGAAAAAAAGTCTTCTTGTATTTTTTTTACCCATTATACAGACTACACAAATTCCTTTTCATTTGCACAGTATAACATGATTATAGAACTGCTTTATGATCATAATTAACAATGAAAAGAATATGTAATTTGTTGATATATGGGCAAGATATCCCTTGTCTGCTGTGGGACATTTTCACACATTAAATTATACAGCAGTAATAGTCCTTCATTATGGCTCAGTAATATAAGGAAGGAATAAACAAAAAAGGCAATACAAAACAGAAAAATGGCCCTATTTACAGGTTTATCTAACTACTTCACACAGCTAATGTTGCCTCCTACACATATGCCATATTTATTTTCTACTTAAGCTACATCAGCTGTATCACGTAAACCTTTTCACGTCATTTTAGATAAGAAGTTTTTCCAGCTACACTTCTAACTTTGTAGTTGACTTCCATCTCATTTTACTCTTTAATTCCCCCTAAGGCAAGGTGGCCAGGGGGTCAACCCAAAATATTCTGTCTTTTAATTTTGTCTTCAATGTTACCAGCTAACATTAAACATTTTTATCTTCTTCAGAGAAAAAGAGAGAAGACAGAACAAGAAATTGAAAGGCAGCAAACAAAATTAAGAAATCTTGCATTGGTAATTATACAGTCCAGTGACGCAGGAGCTTGATGACCAGGAGAAAACAAAAAAAAGACACCATTGTGTGAACTATTTAAGTATGCATCTTAAACGATGTTATTTAGGGTGGCAAAATCTACACAGGATATAATTTAATAGCAAAGAAATTTACAGAATTACATAGGAATGCTAACAAGCAGAATATACTTGAGTTTGAGAACTAGAGTTAGTTTCCACATTAAGAAGAGTGTTACAATGCCTAAAAAATAAAATTGCAAAAGTATGTGTCTTTTGACTTTGAACTAATGCTAAGTTCAATTTCCAATATTACAATGTCTTTTTCCAAACCATATTAATTAATGTCTGTACTTTTTGGAGGGTGGCTTTCTAGAAATAGACATTTTTCAAAGCTTTGTCTGAAATTTAAGGAAGTGTTGTCTTGTAATGTTTGATAAAATATAGATGTTCCTCCTTTTTTGGAAGGACAATAATGTCTGTATAGCAGGCAAAAGGGGCAAGTTTTAAAACGGAAGTATTTCTTTTCTATCTTACATTTGTTTATTGTTATTTCCTGTTATCTCATCTTTATTTAATAAAAACCCAATGACAAACCAATAAAATTGGAATATATTGCAATGAGCATTGTTCTTTTAAAGAACAGTTTTTAAGAAAATGCTTTTTGTGGCAAATCTTAGAATGAGGGTAAAAAAATGCATATTTATGCTTATTTAGGTGCTGCTCAACTACTACCTACTGTCAGAGGTTCCCTGTGGAATAATGATTGGTGGGGGAAGAGCTGGGTTTTGGGAAAGGGTGCATTATAGCAAAGTGTGGTATATACAGGGGACATGTCACCCTTGGATTTTTTGCTTATAAAATGTCTACAAACAAATAAAAAAATTAAAGGAAAGCCAGAAATCTTTCATGCCTGCTCTATGTTCCAGTATTGCCATAGCTCTTAACTTCTTGAAGAGTAGCAGCAGTAGCGTTGTCATATGTGCACTGTACAATACAATCCTTGTTTGCATGTCTGACCAGCATACAACAAGTCTCCACACTCCAGGGCCATGTTAAACTATACTAGTACTGTTTGCTTCACATAGTTTAAACGGTGTTGGCAGAGCAAGATGTATTTGAGACTCAGCTTACATGTCTTGGCTTTGGCCTAATCCATAACACATTTCCCATGGACATAGTTTAAGTGGTGGCTGCGGGTGCCTGGTCACCTTAACGGATGTACTATTTTTGCAAAAATAAATCTCTAATAAAGAGTATGTTTTCCTCAAAAGTTTTTTTAAAGCCACAGCTATCTACTCTATATATATAAATTCCTAAGCCTAAAACTGCAACGATTTTGTGCAATGATTTTATATGACACTTTTATGTCACGTTTTTTGTCATGCTTTAAATTGGACTGATTTTAAAACCTACATATATATTTGGTATCATTTTTTTCAGAATTTATCAAACTTCAATGTGATGTTGTTAGATTTTCACATTCTTATTCCGTTTTTATATTCTAAACTAAAAAATATCAAGAACTCACCTCCCTCAAGACGAGACTTTGTGCCAACAGATTTAACCACGTCCTGGGCCGGAAAAAAATGACAAAGAGTAAGACGACTGCTGTACAGGCTTTTAAATGTTCGAAGCACTGTGCGAGATGCAGATCATGCAGCAAGCCAGCAGCTGATCGAGCAAAGTGGAGGTAAAAAAAAAAAAAAACTATTTGTTTCCCACCGTTTAAGAGGGGGGTTTCAGAGGAGCGATCACATCTCCTTGGGGTGTGTTCAGCACCCTTCTTCACAACATGAGTGGCAGAGATGTGAAGTGGTTTGCGCATAGCGCAGGCCGGGGTGTTGGCAAGCAAAGCGAACAGGGGGGTAAGCCCCTAGTAATCATATAAATATGTTAATAATCTAAGAATACAATAATTGAATCCATCCTGTCCTAAGAATCCCTCTCATATTACCTATCTGTGACGCAAACAGAGAAACATTCTGTACAATTTCAACCATGGATTTATTTCAGATTTAGTTTGGGAGATGTCACTCCAACTTGTATATTTTGTATACAGTATTTTCCACTTTTACATGTCAGATAGCTGCAGATACTCAGTAGTGAATCCGAGCTATTGAAATGGCCAAAAAATTGCATGTGTCATGTGTTTTCATCTTATTCTTAAATGGGCTACCTGTACCAAAAGTGATGCGGTGGTCTAATCAAACCTCAATCACATATCACACACATCTCAACATATTTAATAAACAAAAATGTCTCTGTGATGAAGTAAATAAAAAAATAAAAAACAAAATGCTCCAACTTTCAAAGCAGTTAACCTAAACACAGAATTTATCCAAAAGTTATGCCATGCTTACATTTTCTAACTGTTTTAAATAATAATCTATCTATCTATCTATCTATCTATCTATCTATCTATCTATCTATCTATCTATCTATCTATCTAATATGAAAGTGCTTACTAAAATATTCTTTTGACATTTTAATATTTTAAATGGTACTCATCCAGTAAATTACATTTTTTTACAGTATAAAGGCATGTTATTAAGTTGTTAGCGGACTTCGAGGGTGTGTGTGGTTTTAGGACTTGTCCAAGACTTACATCCACTGCTATCAAAAAAGGCTCAATCATAAAAATAAAGTTAGAGTAGAAAATAAAGACATTCATTCTGAATAAACAAGAAATTGAATAAACTCCAAATTATTTGTCTTGATGTCTGGCTAATAGGCTAGAAGAACACATAAACACTTTGCAGCCAAACAGAGCTGGGTTCACATTTAGTGCATGCAGTTACTTGAACCTCAGAAGGAACTGAATCTTGCTCCTTATGTTTCTAGCCCAATCAAGGACAAATAATGCAGGTGACCTAACTGGCCAACTTAGAGAAGATGAGTCATCTTATTTGCGAGGTGAGGATTCCAACATTGCATCATAACAGACTTGCAGGTAGCATAATGTTCCATTCTTTATTATATTATTTTTATTTTTTACAATAAAATAAGGTAACATCTCCTGAAGGTGAAATAATTTTTAGTGTGGCAGACATCATTTGTTCAGTCTTAGAGTAAATGCTACATGTTCTGCTACAACAGAGAATGTTTCTACCTTTAAAAATACCCTTAAACCAGGAATTATCTAAATGGATGTTGGCACTGCATTACAAGGTAAATACTGTATGCTCAAAAAGGGAATGAGGGAGTTTGGCAATGCTGTAATTTTGCATGCTGTTTAAAACAGAAAACTTCATTATCATTATTTCACTGAAGTAACAGTTTATTTTTAAAATAATTTGATAAGCTCAATTAACTGATTATGTATAATATGAATTAGTTCATCCATGACATATCTAAATTGCAACAATTAAAGAAAACACAAATAAATACATAAAACTTGTTTCACTTTTAAAAGTACGTTTCTGTGTGTAATGCTGTTTATGCTCACAACATGGTAATATTATATAAGTCCGTATGGGGGGCCAGTCGTTACATGGAAATTAAAAAAAAAAAAAAAACTTCAAATAAAACAATAATAAACACAAAGGAAAAAAAGAAGTCCAACAATTGCTTGAGTATCCCAGGCGTTAATTTGGACTTGTTCTGCATGTTTTAAAATAAAACATAATTAGCGTTAAACCGAATGCAGTCAGCACGAATTTGCTAGTAATGTTTTCGAACACAGCCTTATGTGGTTTCACAATCAGTCATTTCAGTCAACAATTGCACAAATGCACATGACAGTAGTTACAATGTGAGGTTGATTTAAATTGATTACACTTCTAGTCAAAAGTAGTAAGTATGACTTTTATAACATGTTTGAAGCCATAGATACAAATATGCCCGTAAGGTATGTTATGAGTATGGCATTCTGCAAATGTATAAATATAGGTACCTTAAAAGTAAGGACTGATTCGATGCATAAAAAAAAATACCCCAAGCTTGGCCATAAAAAAAAAATCACAAATTTCAGATTTAGGGTGGCTGTGAAAAAAAACATGTCTTAGCTTAGATAAAAAAAAAGTATATGCCATCAAGTCTTCTAACTTCAAAATTATAAATGACAGGTGTAATCAGTTATTTATAAGCATTAATCAGATGTTAATGATACAGCAAAATAAATGTCAATTTAACAGCAAAACATGTAGTACTAGATAACACATGAAATTTTATTCTGCAGCCACAACTAAATCTGAAATTTTTTTGATTCATATATTAGAATTGTCATTAGGTGACAGTTGGTTCAGACATATTTGATTGTTGTCCAAATTAATTCCAGACACGCAATATTTTTTATCTTTCTATTCCATGGCCATGCTTGAGGTATTTTTTAATTGCTTGTTTTGTATGTACACTTGTGATCAAATTAAATGATTGAAAGTAAAATAAAAAAACAAGATTTTGACTAATTAAAATCCCAAAAGAGGAAGGTATATTGAAATTACTTGTTTTTGTTATTTTTTTGTAGTGAAATCCACCGTTATTATTCATTACAGTTCCTTATGGATTATTTCTCTTTTTTGTATCGTATACAAATTAATTAATTATAACCATACATTTTTCCGAAGTTACATCGTTACCAGTGCTACTGCAGTAGTCTGTATTTTTAAACAATGTCACTTCATTTTCAAGTTTACAAAACATTTGACAATAGTGGTTCCCGTAATGTACACGTACTGGTACTGCATACTAAAAGTGGGTTTCCTATAACTTTAATACGTGATGAAAATAATTTTGTTTGTGATGATTGCAAACAGTATTTGCAATAGATAATTTTACAATAAATGGTAAAAATTATTGTAATACTCGTATATTAAAAAAACATTTTATGGGCCATTTCATAAATGATGCACACATTGCTAGCAGTGCGAAGTGGGTAAGGAAGTCCTAGTGTAAATGACATCACTTGTAGTTAAAGACTTCAGAAATCATATTTTGTGTTAGTTACATTACACAGTTAAATTTTTCCTTTTTGAATAAAAACATACAAAATGTTTGATTTGCATATATGTGTATTGATATACGTAATCTTAGCGGCCCCATTCTGTCTAGTTATGCCCCTGCGTGGCTCAGAGCCAAGGCACTACGCAGAAGGTGGGCTAAACTGCTGGTCAGGTGCCTCCTTGGCTGCAAGAGCCCATACAGGGATAGGCTAAGGACACATCTGTCTTAAAGGAGTGCACCATGTTTTTATGGACAGTTTCCTGCCATGTTTTAGCCTCACTTTTAATGGATTATTTATTTGACTGATTTTAACCTTCACATAGCCATTGTTCTTTTTTTATTACAGGCTTGCACTGCACTCTTGAACATTGTTTTGACTTGTTTTTAATAAAAGCACTTTTGCACTTTATGCACTTACCCCTTGCTTTGTGTTGTGTCCTCATCTACCAGCTCATCCAGTTACATTACCGATGGTGTTTGGTTGAAAAGGCTCCCAAAACAGAAGTGGGAGCATGTAGCTGACCTGCACCATTACACTTGGCAAGAGTTCTCATCTGAGCCCTTCCAGGATGTGAAAGTCTCTACTGGGTTGTTGGCAACTTCTGTCAATTTCTTGGTTAAAGCAGGGAACGTTCTGCCTTGATTCCTACTCCAGTACTCTTTTGACTTTCCAGACAGGTAAATACCTTAAACCTCCCGACCAGGTTGTCAGCCTGTGTTTGCCATTCTTTACATATACACACACCCAACTACAAAAAATGAAATCACAATAGCACAGCACAATACTCTAATTCCTTTATCTCCATCTTTCACTACAGCTTCAATCACAAACAGTCTGAGATGCAAGGGTTCAGCAATATTGTTATGATTAACAGTCTTTCCTAATATTTTGTAGCTTTTTCTGGACATTTTTTCAATAAATGTGCACCCAAACGGGTGTTTTGAACATTAAGAAATCTACTGTAAATAATATGGTGAATTGAAAAAATAGATAATATTTACTGACTAGCTGAGACACCATTTAGCTTTGTTTTGTTTTTTTTATGGTTGTTGTCCTGCGGTGGGTTGGCACCCTGCCCGGGATTGGTTCCTGCCTTGTGCCCTGTGTTGGCTGGGATTGGCTCCAGCAGACCCCCGTGACCCTGTGTTTGGATTCAGCGGGTTGGATACTGGATGGATGGATGGTTGTTGTCATAGCGATCTATCCTAGAAAAATGTCACGCTAGCCTTGCAATGCATCATGGGGTGCTAGGAAAAAAAAATGCCAGCCGTATGGTGAATTTTCAGGAAAGAATTCAGAGAACAAGGTCATCAGAAAACCCAGCAAATTTACTGTAAAAATCTTTCTTTTGGAGCCCCTTGTTTTTGCTCCTGCAAGCCCTTGATAAAACATGAGCATGACTGTTGAGAATAAACTAGAAACAATCAAAAACAAAGATTCTGAGAAAGCAGCTAAATCTCCCGATTTTCAACACACTCCCATAAATGGTGAGGGAAGATCCTTTATAATCACCTTGCTGAGTCTTTTACAAGTATGGTTTCCTTTTCCCTGCACAAAGAAAATGCAAATGCATTACCAATTTGTCCATTCCTATATACCCCTGTGGATACTATTTGTTAGAGGTGGTTAGTACATCACATTTTCTATGATGACCTATTTTTACATGGCAGTCAATTTTTATTTTATACAAGTAAGAGCCTAAGATGAATAAAAAGTTAAAGATAAGCAGCTGTTGACATTTCTCATGGTTTCTAAATAGTTACTTCTTTCAGTTCCTCTAGAAGTCATAATGTATTTTTGTTCCTTCTGACAACTCATTTAGACAAAGTAGATCTTTTCTATTTTGGTAACACATTTGATTTTCAATATGAAAAAATAGATCTTGACAATGTTCACATTACTGATTTGCGTAACACTCAGCAGATATCACTGCTCTTCTTTTTCTTTCTGCCATGTTAGTTTCTTGATCAGTTTGCCATAATAATACATGAGCACTGGTCGGTTTGCTAAGAAAACAGCTACCCAGACTTTTCTGAATTTTCAGAACAGGTCAGGTTAAGACCAAGATCAAGCATCTAGCTACAGTAGTCCGTAAGTAGTCACATAACAGATAGACAAACCTTAGCATTTTTATATAAATATATAAAGAGGACCTTTCATGCTAAACACCACTGTAAGGCGCTGTAGAAATCAAACAACACAAAGCAAGACAATATAACAATGTTCAAACAAGCCAAAGATTTCTTGGCCTTAAATGGAAATTCTGTTGTTCTTTGAAGGATGGCACAGTGTTGTTGTGCTTAACAGTGTTGTTTTATATCTAGTGCATGGGTTAATAGATGTCTCCAGATTGTTAGTGTGTCTGATGTGTGATGAACTGGCATTGTGTCTTATAGTTGGTGCTGATGGTTCTGTCTCCTTGCAAACCTGAATGGAATATGTGCAATTAGGAAATTAATGGATTTGAATGAAACTTTGAGTTCCTTCCATTATATATGAAGACTTGAAGTACTAGGCTGGGGGATCAATGAACGTCCAGGAGCTTCAAATTAAATGTTTGGAGAAGCATAAATGCCACTTTAAAAAGATCTTAGCTGTTTTATGTGATATAGGGTAAGCAGCGTTAAGGTACTCTGGGGTGCTGTAAAGTACAGGATAGTATGTTCAATAGCAAAATTTAGAAGTTGACTCCTAATGAGAAAGAATTCATGTAGACAGTCAACCGAGATTTAATGTGGTTGCTGTCTTTGTTTTGGGTTACTACTCTGTTGGCACCATTTTGAACAAAATTTACTTGAGTAATATTTTACACAGAAAAACCTAATGGAAAATAGTTCAATAATTCAGTTCAGTGCTGCTGGGGATAGGCACCAATTTCCTAGACTGGAATCCTACTGAATTGGATAAGTGGTTTAAAATTGCATTGGTGAATTGTTCACATAATTAAAAAAACATAAAAGGTAATGTCTTTTATTATTTAACACATTCCTATAGTGAACAAAATCTCAGGATACTTAGGAAGTGCAGAGCTTTTAAAAATAAAGTACCTATAAAAAGTATTCATCCCTTTGAAAGTCTTCACATTTTATTATTGTACATCATTAAATCACACTTGATTTCACTTGACTTTTTGACATTGATCAACAGAGAAATAATATCAAAGAGAAAAAAGATCCTTGCATAGTGATCTAAATTAATTGCAAATATAAAACACAAAATAATTAATTCCAGAAGTATTTATCCCCCGTATTTAGCACATGTACCTTTGGAAGCCATGACAGTCTTGACTCTACATAGGATTGTTAGTGAACAGCCTTTTTCCAAGTCCAGCCACAAATTTTCAAGTGGACTGAGATCTGTGCCTCAAGCATCAAGTGTCTCGGTGTAGTAAAACTGTCCTAACTGGCTCAAAAATCTCAGAGTGACGCAAATGTGAACCTACTCTTAGGAGTAGGTGTAAAATCATTTTAGCAACTTTCCTAATTTAGGAAACTACTCTTAACTTGACCAGGATTTAGGAGAGCCTATGAGCTTTCCTAACTTGCTAAATCTGCCAGAAGATGGCAATCAGGCAGAGATTGACATGCACATCCTGAATGTTTTGGAAATGCTGGATAACATTGCACTCATAAAAACATCAATTTGACAGAGATGGAATAATTTTTATAACAAATCTTGTACATCACATGATTGGTCCATCTAAGCAAAGAACCCATGTGCTGTCTGCCAAAATGAAATTGTTGGAAATATTACCTTTTTTGGCCACAAGAAAAATGTAGTTTTGCAGCAGCAATGATTTAAGTATGTCAAAACCAATAATATCTCTCATTTTGCAAGAAATATTGAATGTCCTTATAGCATGTGAGGAAATACTCAAAATGATGCACTCCCCATCTCTCCCCCCCCCCCCCCCACTTCATGAGGTAATGTTAAAGCAAGCTGCATTCATGCAAATAGCTGGTTTTCCTGGAGTTGTTGGTGTGATTAACTGTAAAAACAACAAGATCATTGCCCCGAGAGTGGATGGGCACACATGTGTGAATCTAAAGTGATATCACAGTATCAGCACATAGATGGACGTGGATTCAAACTGTATTGTACCAGACAGCATATTACCAAGAAATAATTGGACTAGATGAATGGCTGAAAGTGAAGCATTCCATGAGACCCTGGAATATCTTCGTTACACTTTTTAAGCCACGGGAAATTCAAAATAGCATTCCCAGACTCCCAGGGATTTGAATAAATTGAGCCTTGCAAAACATAAGATGGGATCATGGAGAGCGACATGGTATGTGAATCTGGAGGATGATCAGGAATACCGAAAGTAGTTCCATGGCAAGTTTCAGTAACTGTTAGTTTATGAGGCATTACCCTTGACCATAACAGCGGGAAGGGGATTCTTCTGAAAGTATGGCTGTGGATCATTCATTTTTAAATAAATGTACCTGCTATCAGGCTCTGTTGTCTTTCGATATGTGTGTCTCTCTCCTTTTTCTATCTTTCCATTTCCTGTCTCTGTCTTAGTGCTCTTTATAGTATTATTCTTGATTTGTTGCTTTACTTTATTATGTTTCCTTCTTTTTCTCCTGCTTTGAATATTTTTTATAATTACAATAATCATCATCATTATTATTATCAATGTTGTGGTGAAGTGTTAGTACAAACATCATCATAATTTCCAACAAAACTAAAAAACGCCTTCTTGAATGCCAGTTTGCAGCTTGGCTCATCATGAAATCATGATGTCATTCATTCTTCAATGAGAACCCCTATTCCTAGCTGGGAGTAAGTGTAGAATGTTTCATAAATACTTCTTTTGATCAACTCTGAGGTAGAACAAATTCTTATTTTACTCAGACTTTTAGTGCAATTCCTAGGAGTAATTCAGGGATGCTTGATAAATACGGGAGCTGGACTCCGCTCTAGGGCATTAACATTGTTATTTATAAGCAGTTCCAGTGCAGCTTTGGCTTTATACCAGGGGTCAACAACAACAACATTTATTTATATAGCACATTTTCATACAAACAGTAGCTCAAAGTGCTTTACATAATAAAGAATAGAAAAATAAAAGACACAATAAGAAAACAAAATAAATCAGCATTAATTAACATCGAATAAGAGTAAGGTCCAATGGCCAGGGGGGACAGAAAAAACAAAAAAACTCCAGACGGCTGGAGAAAAAAAATAAAATCTGTAGGGATTCCAGACCATGAGACCGCCCCGTCCCCTCTGGGGTCAGGGATCAATGCCTTGTTGGAAAACAAATCTTCATCCATGACGAAAGTTTCTTGCAGACTGCATCAGGTTTTCTTCCAGGATTTCCCTGTATTTTGATGCATTCAAGTTACCTTCTATTCTCACAAGCTTTCCAGCATCATGATGCTGCCACCATCACGCTTAATGGTGGGAACAGTCACTCTCCCATAAAGCTGTAACTGGTGAAGCACCTAGGCAATAATTGTTGCATGCACAGTCTCTCCAGTCTCAGCTGCTGTATCTTGTAACACCTTAGTGTTACCATAGGTCTGTTGGTGGCATCCCTCACTAGTATTCATGCATGTTATTTTGGACAGCCTGTTTTTGACAGATTTACAGCTGTGCCTTAATGATATCCAAATCCCACAAACACCACAAGTGACTCTTTTCTGTTGGGCCCTTAAGCAAGGCTCTTAATCGGCAATTGCTTCATCCTGGCTATGATGTTAATATGTATCCAGCCCTGCAAGTTGGTCCTCCAATTTACAAAGAACACTTGGGGGTTGGTGGCAGGATTGGCACTCCAGTCACCATAAAAAACCTCACACTGTTCCAGTGTGGTGCTGAGGAGTCATCCACTGCATTTGTGTTGCAATCCAGGTGGTTTGTTCTGTGGTTGGTGCCACAATGTGCTATCAGTGCATGCTACCAACCTCTCTCTCTTAATGACTTATTTAACTGGACTCCAAAGGATATTCAGTGACTTGGATACTTTCTTGTATCTATCACAGGATTTGAGTTTTTCAATCACCTGTTCAAGAAGTTTTCTGTTGTCTTCATTGTGTAGGTTAGCCCATGATACTGACTCACAACAAGCTGAGCCTTCCAGATAAGGTGCATTTATACTACAATCAATTGAAACAACTGGACTCCAAATAGGTGATTTCTTTCAGCTGTATCAGTGATAATTTAGGTGTGTTATATTAATGGGGGTAAATACTTACGTAATCAGTTATTTGGGGTTTCATTTTATAATTAATTTGGACTACTTTGCAGAGATCTGTATTCTCTTTAACATTGAAAAGTCTTCTTCTGTTTATCAGTTTAAAAAAAAACAAAACAAATGAAACCCACTGTGATTACTATATAAAAATAAAATGTGAAAACATCCAAGGGAGGTGAACACTTTTTACAGGCACTGTATTTGCATATATATTTTAACAGCCAGAGCCCAGGTAGTGTATGTGGCATGCATAGTGGCTTCCACTCAATCGAAAGTAAACTTTAATGTTTTAATATCAGTGCCTTAGTGAGTAGACCAAACAGAATATGCTGACCAAGCAGACTTTAATATATTGCACATAATTAGAAAATAACAGTTCTTTCAGAAATACTACACCGTTGACATTTTCATATAATTTTTGTATTACATTTTTGAAAACCAATATAGAACAACAATATATTATGGTTTTATAATTTTATAATATTATCATTTTCTTTGTTTTATGTATTCCTCCTGCCCAGAAAAACAACTGTAAACTGTAAAAATGTAAGATATAAAATTGCTCTGGGAATTAAAAGAGTTATATCCACAAAAAAACTTCCATATTTCATAAAATAGTTAAGTGCACTTTTTAAAAATTTCAGATAATATTACATGTATTAAATTATGAAATAGAGGGTAGTGCAGGATTTTACCATTTGCTGTGATTTTACTACTTGCTGTGTAACAAATGCAGATACAATGGTCATTTGTGAGATCTGTCCAAGATAACTTCAGGGGCTGAAAATGGATGAGGATGCAAGTATCTGATAGAAAAAGTGAAAAAAAAAATATCAGGTAGATTCAAGTAGGGTTAAGTGGAAACATGTGGGAAGAGAGGCTGTTGCCTGGTTCCATCTGTCGAAATTGGATCAAATCCTGGTTAGGGATATTCTAATCATTTACAGAAGAAGACAATGATGATGAGAATATATAGGTTCAAAATGTGCTAAAACCTGTGTAGCATAAATGTGGAATGACTGTTTTCTTTGAAGCGCTAATTCTTTGCAAAACAAAATGTCAGATTCTTCCGGCACTGTTTTATTAATCCTAAGTTTTCTTGTAAGTATTGGCCTCTAAACTGTAACAGCAGTTCTATGAACAGTAGTAGACATGGGTAATAATAGCTTTATAAGCAAGTATTTGACAGTGAGTAAAATCTGTAATTTGCAGGTAATGAAAAAAAGTACAATAGTAAGTTTGATTTTAAAATATTGTAAATAGTTCTGTACAAATTTAATTGTTCCGCCTGTTGGTATATAATAGAGTTTTGAATTTATAAACATTAGAAGGGAAAAACGAATTGCTTGAGTTTAGAGATTTTTCACTGATTCAGCATCAGCAGACCAAAGTGGTATTGAGATAACTGATCTTTAAAACACATTGGTTTTGATTACTTGCTGAAAGCCATTGTAGTCAACTGTGAATTTTTTAAATTATTTTTGATATATAGGACATATTTATGATATCTGGAATAACAATAAGTTTGATATAAATTCTTTGCTAGAAAGTAGTGTTTGTTGTGCTTAATTTTTTTGTAAGACATCCATCCATCCATTATTCAACCCGCTTTATCCTAACTACAGAGGTCTGCTGGAGCCAATCCCAGCCAACACGGGGTGCAAGGCAGGAAACAAACCCTGGGCAGGGCGCCAGCCCACCGCAGGGCACACACACATGCACACACCAAGCACACACTAGGGACAATTTAGAATCGCCAATGCACCTAACCTGCATGTCTTTGGACTGTGGGAGAAAACTGGAGCACCTGGAGGAAACCCACGCAGACACGGGGAGAACATGCAAACTCCACGCAGGGAGGACCCAGGAAGCAAACCCGGGTCTCCTAGCTGCGAGGCAGCAGCGCCACCCACTGCGCCACTGTGTCGCCCTGTAAGAAATAATAATAATAATAATAATCTCTCCCGCTACATCCTAACACAGGGTCATGGGGGCCTGCTGGAGCCAATCCCACCCAGCACAGGGTGCAAGGCAGGAACAAACCCTGGGCAGGGCACCAGCCCACTGCAGGGAACACACACACATACACCCAAACACCAAGCACACACTAGGGACAATCTAGGATCGCCAATGCACCTAACCTGCATGTCTTTGGACTGTGGGAGGAAACCGGAGCACCTGGAGGAAATCCAGGCAGACACGGGGAGAACATGCAAACTCCATGCAAGGAGGACCCGGGAAGTGAACTTAGGTAATTGCTAACACTGTGCCACCGTGCCACCCTTGGAAAAGTAGTGTTTCTTCCAAATGAAGAGGTGCATCTGCGAGAATTAAAACATTTGTTGTTTGGTGAAAATGAAATCCACATACGTGAGCAGCAGAGACGCGAAGTGGCTAGCGCGTAGAGTAGGCCAGGGGGTTGGCGAGCGAAGTGAGCAGGGTGCAAAGCCCCCTAGTAATAATAATAATAATAATAATAATAATAATAATAATATCATCATCATCATCCAACTGGACTAGCCTAGGTGACATACATGGCAACTGGACTATACTTCCTTAGAAGGCTGGTGTCTTTCAACATCTGCAATAAAATGCTGCAGATGTTCTATCAGACGGTTGTGGTGAGCACCCTTTTCTACACGGTGGTGTGCTAGGGAGGCAGCATAAAGAAGAGGGATGCCTCACGCCTGGACAAACTGGTGAGAAAGGCAGGCTCTGTTGTAGGCACAGAGCTGGACAGTTTGATATTTGTGGCAGAGCAACGGGTGCTGAGCAGGCTCCTGTCAATCATGGAGAATCCACTGCATCCACTGAACAGTATCATCTCCAGACAGAGGAGCAGCTTCAGCGATAGACTGATGTCACTGTCCTGCTCCACTGACAGACTGAGGAGATCGTTCCTCCCTCACACTATGTGACTCTTCAATTCCACCCGGGTGGGGTAAACGTTAACATTATACAATGTTATTGTCTGTTATACCTGCATTTTTTATCACTCTTTAATTTAATATTGTTTTTTATCAGTATGCTGCTGCTGGAGTATGTGAATTTCCCCTTGGGATTAATAAAGTATCTATCTATCTATCTACAGTGGTGTGAAAAACTATTTGCCCCCTTCCTGATTTCTTATTCTTTTGCATGTTTGTCACACAAAATGTTTCTGATCATCAAACACATTTAACCATTAGTCAAATATAACACAAGTAAACACAAAATGCAGTTTTTAAATGATGGTTTTTATTATTTAGGGAGAAAAAAAAATCCAAACCTACATGGCCCTGTGTGAAAAAGTAATTGCCCCCTGAACCTAATAACTGGTTGGGCCACCCTTAGCAGCAATAACTGCAATCAAGCGTTTGCGATAACTTGCAATGAGTCTTTTACAGCGCTCTGGAGGAATTTTGGCCCACTCATCTTTGCAGAATTGTTGTAATTCAGCTTTATTTGAGGGTTTTCTAGCATGAACCGCCTTTTTAAGGTCATGCCATAGCATCTCAATTGGATTCAGGTCAGGACTTTGACTAGGCCACTCCAAAGTCTTCATTTTGTTTTTCTTCAGCCATTCAGAGGTGGATTTCCTGGTGTGTTTTGGGTCATTGTCCTGTTGCAGCACCCAAGATTGCTTCAGCTTGAGTTGACGAACAGATGGCCGGACATTCTCCTTCAGGATTTTTTGGTAGACAGTAGAATTCATTGTTCCATCTATCACAGCAAGCCTTCCAGGTCCTGAAGCAGCAAAACAACCCCAGACCATCACACTACCACCACCATATTTTACTGTTGGCATGATATTCTTTTTCTGAAATGCTGTGTTCCTTTTACACCAGATGTAACGGGACATTTGCCTTCCAAAAACTTCAACTTTTGACTCATCAGTCCACAAGGTATTTTCCCAAAAGTCTTGGCAATCATTGAGATGTTTCTTAGCAAAATTGAGACGAGCCCTAATGTTCTTTTTGCTTAACAGTGGTTTGCGTCTTGGAAATCTGCCATGCAGGCCGTTTTTGCCCAGTCTCTTTCTCATGGTGGAGTCGTGAACACTGACCTTAATTGAGGCAAGTGAGGCCTGCAGTTCTTTAGACGTTGTCCTGGGGTCTTTTGTGACCTCTCGGATGAGTCGTCTCTGCGCTCTTGGGGTAATTTTGGTCGGCCGGCCACTCCTGGGAAGGTTCACCACTGTTCCGTGTTTTTGCCATTTGTGGATAATGGCTCTCACTGTGGTTCACTGGAGTCCCAAAGCTTTAGAAATGGCTTTATAACCTTTACCAGACTGATAGATCTCAATTACTTCTGTTCTCATGTGTTCCTGAATTTCTTTGGATCTTGGCATGATGTCTAGCTTTTGAGGTGCTTTTGGTCTACTTCTCTGTGTCAGGCAGCTCCTATTTAAGTGATTTCTTGATTGAAACAGGTGTGGCAGTAATCAGGCCTGGGGGTGGCTACGGAAATTGAACTCAGGTGTGATACACCACAATTAGGTTATTTTTTAACAAGGGGGCAATTACTTTTTTACACAGGGCCATGTAGTTTTGGATTTTTTTTCTCCCTAAATAATAAAAACCATCATTTAAAAACTGCATTTTGTGTTTACTTGTGTTTATTTGACTAATGGTTACATGTGTTTAATGATCAGAAACATTTTGTGTGACAAACATGCAAAAGAATAAGAAATCAGGAAGGGGGCAAATAGTTTTTCACATCACTCTATCTATCTATCTATCTATCTATCTATCTATCTATCTATCTATCATGAAACAAAAAGATCAACAAGACAAGATACTAACTCTAGATTTTCAATGAATTGCTTAACTGCTTTTATTCATAGTCAATTACATTAAAGGTTGCATTAAAACATGGAAAATATAATCTGTCATTGTTCACTACCATATATAAACTGATTGATGACACTCTTGATTCATAAAAAAAAAAAAAAAAAAAAAAGTTCTCTATAGCCTGAGGCTTCTTCTTTGAAAAACTGTCCAATGTCGTGATTTGAGTGGATGGTGATATTGCCTGTTATGCATCTGCTGGCATGGAAATGGTAAACATGAGTCATGGGTCAGTGTCTAAAGATAATTTTTATATTTTAGTTGCATCAGACTTTGTTGATTACATTGTACTAGTCAGTTTATTACAGTCACCTAAATTAAATTTAAATGTTTCTGGTGTATCCAGCTGCTTTTGTAATTTTACAGTTTTCCTGTACAGTCAAACTATCAGTTAATTTTGATTGGTCAAGTACAATTTTGCCTTTTAGTAGTGTATAGCAAACTATCTTAAATTCTTTGTAAAAAACAAAAAAACCTCACAGCATTCCAGTGTGATGCTGAGGTGTCACCCGCTGTACTTAGGTCCCAATTCAGGTGGTTTGTCATGTGGTGGGTGCTGCAACGAGCTATCAGCGCATGCTACTCAACCACTCTCTCTCTCTCAAATTCTTAGGACAATACATAAAATATCAAATAAATGACATCTTAATATATAAGAAATAGAAAGCAGTAAAGATGTAATGGTTGGAATATCTTAAATTTTTAGGACAATGTGGGACATTTATTTCAATGATAAGATCATTTTATAGTAGCAAACAATTTTGATACCCAAACCCCTTCTTCTTCTGTACTGTATATATGTTAGTATTTCAAACTGTCACACATGCGCACATGGGAGGCAGTTTAAGGGGATAAGACACAGAGTCAGGGGTTGACGAACTGGATTAATGCTTTTTCTTCTTCTTCTATAGACCAGCAGAAGGGAAACCAACCTAGAACTACCCCCACCTCCTTTGCCAGACCACGCCCTCCTGCAGACCTCACTTCCGCCTAAGAACCGTCCTCTTCCTGCACAACTCCTTTAAGACCGATCCCTCCACCCTTCACTTCAGTCTTATGCTCAGTACTCTAAATTTGACTGTTTGTTTCACTAACAAGATACGGGGTGGATTTCACAAACCTTTCTACTTTGTTCTGTTTCTTTTACAAAATATAAATAATATTAAGTTAAAAATAGGAGACAGGTGAGGCTAGACCCCGGGTTCAGCTAACTTACAGTTGGACATGCTACCATTTTGGCTATTTTGCAACCGCCAAACACTGGGACTAAGATTGCACTTACCAAATATTGATTGCAAAACATTACTGCAGCTTTGTCCAATTTTTTCACAGTTAAATTAAGTTTCCAGTGAGGTTGGACTTTTATGTGCATCGGGCCATGATATTGCCTTAGGCTGCCTGCAAGAATTTCTTCTCAGTCTGTCAGTAAGTCAATCAGGACCATGTAGCTTTATACTATATATACACATATGACTTTGTAGATCTCTCATTTTGATACATCAAACATTTCTAATATTGTGTGTTTTATTTTTATAAGATTATCATCTAAATGTTTTTTACCTAAATTGTTAACTGGCAGTTTCGTTAGGAAAAAAAGTATCAATTAAAGGCTTGGAATCTAAAAAAAACAAGTGAATTAATATGAAGGAAACTGTCTGTTCCATTGGCCGCAGTAATTAGCAATAAACAGTAATAAAAATATTGTTCAAGCAAAGATTACCTTGAGCCACCACACCCCTGTATGAACTGAGCTTGAGGCCCTTGTTCAAGATCAGGTTGGGTTCATATTTTGCACTCAGTTTTCCAGGGATAGGCTCTGACTGAAACTGATCCTGCAATTGAGTAATTTGGATCAGAAAATACATGAATAGAACTAATCAAAAATGATATTTTAGACCCACTGGATGTTCTCTCTATAAACATTGAAAATATGTTTATACAAATTTTAATTATGCTTAAACACACTATGCATTGGAATTTGACACATTACATCATCAAAAAATAAAAAAAGAGCAAACACTTTTTGCTATTGCAAAATTTGAAAGAAAAATAACTGTCATTGTATTTGGAGTAATATTGAAAGCAAAATGTAAAATGAAATAAAATGACCTGCTGACACATTCATTAGCAGCAGTGGCTCACACTTCAAGAGACATGGAGTCAGTAAATGCCACAGACATCATTTGCATGGGTTTTACATATTCCACCAGTATTTAGGTAATCCATTTTCCTCCCAAATCCCAAAGGCATTCATACATTGAATAGGTAAAAACTTAAAATTGGCCAAACATGAGTGAATTTATGCAATAAATGTGTTTTCCATTCAAAGATATGTCTCATCTGGTGTCTGAAGCTCTTGGAATAGGCTCTTAAATGGAAAAAGATGGGTTCAGAATGAATGGCTGTAGACTTACATGTGTGAATCGGGAAAAAGACTCTTTCTTTCCACCTGAAGCTGAATTGTTACAGACCACCAATTTGCAGCTAAATTTGTTTGGAATGGGATTTTTTGGAAATGTATAAAATCCTTTGAAAACCTTTAAGAAACAGCATAAGAGAAGAAATTCACATTTTGTGAGAAGGTTATCATTATTAAACCATTTATACATGACCAAATAATTAATGGAAGTAAATGGCATGAGGCCACTATAACTTGATACTCTAATTTAAATAAGAATATTGCTTTTTCGAATGCATCACATACATTCCATTTACAATCTGTAGCCAGTGAAAATTACATTAATGGGACAACCTTTATTATAGCTTTGGCCTCAATATTTCAAACAAAAACATTCAAACTTCTGCCAATAATGAGTTCTTATACAAATAGACCAGCAAAAGGAAGAAATACACAAAGTTCAAGGAAAGACAGTTAAAAATAGGACAACAGAATAAAATGTCATCAAAATTAAAGTGTACCATTATATGCAAAATTACATATAAAGACTATTAATCAAAAATATGAAAAGAACAAATGGAGATCTCTCTATTATAAAAAAAAAATCCTGGGAGGGAGACTAGGGAGATGAGACATGATCTTCTCGGAAAATAATTTGACATCCCGCGAGAGACATTTTAATGTTATGCGAAGACAATTTGACATCCCGTGAGAGACACTTTAACAACACGAGAAACAAGGCAGTGAGACAACATTTAAAACAAGTTCACGGACATCTAACCAAGCAGTTGTTGGAATGCTTTTGGCGGCCAGACATCATGTGCTCCCAGCTCTTAAAACAATGACAAGCGACAAGCAGAGCACGCAGCTTGCCAACAGCAGCAGCAGGAAGCCAGCAGATGATCCAACCCCTTCTCCTTAGTGTGCGTTCAGCCCCATCCCACCCCTTACCCCTCCCCCCCCTTTCATAATACGAGCGGCAGAGACACGAAGTGGCAAAAGGACAGCTGTTGTACTGGCTTTGAAATGATCGACGCAAAGCGCAACAAGCAGAAAATGCAGCTCGCCAGCAGCAACAAGTCAGCAGATGATCCGACTGCAATTCCTTAGTGTGTGTTTAGCCGCCCCCTCTTCAAAACGCGAGCGGCAGAGACACGAAGTGGCAAAAGGACAGCTGCTGTACAGGCTTTTAAATGATCGATGTGCAGCGCGACAAAAAGAACACGCAGCTCTCCAGCAGCAGCAGCAGAATGACAGCAGATGATCCGACAGCATCTCCTTAGCTTGCGTTCAGCCGTCCCCCTTCACAACACAAGCAGCGTTATATGTCCTACGAAAAAGATTTAATCATGCCCGGGGCCGGAAATAAAGGACAAGTATTGTTTTTACAAACATTTTTAAGTAAAAGTGAAAATAATGCATATGTAAAAATTCCCATGAAAATAATTTCTTTAAATTGTATATCCAGTAAACCAAACCCGGGAGTGGGCGAGCAAAGCGAGCAGGGGGCGGTGCCCCCTAGTAGTATAAAAATAAATACTTAACTTCTTTATAGGATCATGAATCTTTAAAAAACTGAATAATTGTACATAAGTGTAAAGATAAAAACATGAACCTTACTGTATTTATAGACCATGAAAAACTGCAGTTTTATTACTTTGCAATTTAGGCAATTAAATATAAAATGTCAAAAAAACAAAAATGACTTGCTTATGAAGATTAATCAATTGAAATTGTTCACTATCTATCAGATAAATAAGCATATACTGAAATGGGACAGAAACATGCACTTATGAAATAATCTTAAAACCTGTAAGAAACTCACTGAGCCACTTATGCACGCTGCAAGTATTAAAATAATGCAGCTAGAGGTATAGTATCCAGATGCTGTGATTGTAGACTGTGAAGACGGCTGGGACAGGCAAAGTCGGGACTGTAAGCACAGATGAAGCAGGTCTTCCCATTTTACCTCTCAGCAAGCAGATATTATACTCCTAATCTAGAGCCCCAATGTTCCACTGTGATCTAGGCCACAAACAGGTTCTGGCATTACCGAATGAACTGAATGTGCCAAGATACCATTTGTGTCCCTTTGGCAGGTGCACACTGCTTAGAAGTAGTGAATGTAGCAAATGGATAAAGACTGCTGGTGCAATCAGTTGCATAGACAGTGAGTGACTGGGATAATACATTAATTTAAAAATGCTCATCTCGTGTATAAGTTCAGAGTTATCAGTGGCCAATGAGTTAAGTAGATATATTGCCCTTGAAGGTTTTATGATCATTGTGAAGGTTGAAGGGTTTGCCGTAAAAATGAATATGCCATTGGTCTCAAGATATTTTGAGTTGCATGGGAAGCATAAGTAACATGTCTTTCCATACTGTTCTACTACTGAGCGTAAATACCTCCTTAGACCAACCAGTCTGCGACTCGTTCCAAAATATATAAACTGTGGAATAACAATGACAACTGAGTAATTAACTATAGCGTTACTTTGTATTACAAAGTAAGTACGGAGTAATAACTGTACTTATACAGGTAATTACATAGTAGTTACAGTGTAATTATGGACACAATGTAAAGTGTTACCAAAGAATTTTTAACCTCACAAAGATGCTGGTTTTACCACATATTTATTTATTTACAGCAACTGAACTGTATTTTGTTTTGGAACTCTATTTATTGAAATAAAATGTTCTTTGCACTGATTTGCATCACCTTTTGTTCTTCTATGTCCTGAATCACCTAAGTCCATGGTGGTTTCATGACTTTCGATGTCCTGGGTTTTAGAAGTTAATTCCAAATGTGGGCAACCTGGCATCACATGAATGTGGTTAGTCCATAATATTAGCACCACCTACTGGACATAGTGTAGCAACCACAAGATACGGGAACGCGATTCCTACACTTCACAACCCAAAGGGAAGTGGACAATAATAGAAGGTTAAAGTAGCATTACCATATTCGGTCCTCGGCCCCTCTTGTCCCCTCTGCACGCCCTTATATAACTGGCAAAAAATCTCACGCAAAAGAAAGTGGGACTGAAAAATATATTGACATTTGCTGTTTACATTTACTTGCCCGGTGCCTGAGTGCTCATTAGTGAACCCCTTTCCAAGATGCCCTCCCCAGCGCCCAAATCCTAATCCCCTGTTTGACGCAGACAATAAACAAAAGTAAATAAAAAAAAGTGTTCTCCGAGAACGCCAAAAAGGAAAAATTTACTTAGTCCACATATAAGAAAACAATAAATCCTGCAGTTCAGTTCCTTCCGTAGGGCACGAGGAAAACACAACAGTCCTCTGGTGGAACGGCTTCTCCATGGACTATCACGAAGAAATGCAAACTCAGGAATCTGACTCACCAGATGGGTGCACCCGGAGAACACCAGTACCTGGCCTCTTCTCGGGGATTCGTCACCAGATTATTTCTTTGGGGTGGCCACCCACAAACAGCAGACGTCCCTGGGTGAAGAAAGATCCTGAATGATTCTTTGAGCGTGGATAGTCTCTGCCTTGCCTTCAGCCTTTTCCTTCCTTTTTTTAGAAAAATAATCGACTACCACCATCAATATAGTTTTCTTGGTGCTAGAAGATGGCAGTGGTCCCATCAAGTCGACTCCCAACATCTCTCCTGGCTCCGAAGGAATCATGGATTGAAACTCCCCTGCTGGTTTACCAGGTGGAGATTTATACTTTTGACAGATCTGACACTTTTTAACGTAGTCTCACACATCTCTGCGGACCGACGGCCACCATGCCACTTCTAGTAACCTCAGTATGGTTTTTAACTTCCCCAGGTGTCCACCAAAAGGGCTATCGTGATAATAGTGTAGAACTTCCAGTATATATTTTTCTGGGAGTACCAGTTGGAGCTTGGTGCCCCCGCTCTTAGATGGTACGGACCTATATAGCACCCCTTGTAGCTCCTTGAAATGAATGCGGCCAGGTTCAGCCTTAGCAACATTCTCCTTAAGCTCCAAGCAGGCCGGACAGGTATCTTGAGCTTGTGCTATATCCTGCAAACTTAAAGGCAGGGCACACCACTGGCTTTGTGCTATAGCCATGCACACCACCCCTGTCATCTCTGGTATTCTTGATAATGCATCTGGAACAATGTTGCTGCATCTCTTCCGGTAAAAAACTTTAAATGTAATTGATTGAAGGCTTCAGGAAAATACTACTCATCCATTCAGGAATACAAGTAAGCCACTGGACCAGAGGGCACGGAGCTTCAGAATCATAAGGTGCTATTATCAGAGCCAGCGCAAAGCATAAGTGAAGTAAGTGGCTACATGGGGCATCTGCTAAGCTTGTCATTGAAAATGGGAAAGATTGAGAAATGAACATTTAGAAATGACAACTAGGCTGTGGAGTTAGCGAGCAAACAAAGCAATGTTCAATCAGATTGATCACTGCAAAGGACACACACTTTGATCATGCTCACCCTTCTACTCTTAGATCACACTGATTATTCCAGGAGGGACTCCCTAATCCCTTGCCTTTGTGAGACCTTCTAATGTGATACTTTAACATGGTTCCTCCAAGCTTTATTTAGCCTAAGGGCCTCATCGAATATTAAACTGACACTGGCTATAGATAAGTAAAGCTGTGCATCGGCTACATAACTGTGGTATTTCACTTTATTCTTCAAGATGATCTTACCTAACAAATAATTATTTACTTGTTTAATTGAGATTGAAACCAATTTAAGACACTACAAGAGAGACCCACCCCCTGGCCAAGACAATTTATAAGGTCTACAGAGTCAAATGCTGCACTCAAGTCTAAGAGAACAACAACAGATATGTGGCCTGTTTCAGTATTAATCTCCATGTCACTTACTACTTTAACCAATGTTGTTTTTGTACTATGATCTGGTCTAAAGCCTGACTGAACCTTATCAAGAACACAATGTTTATTCATGTAATCATTTAACTTCTGGAAAACCGCTATTTCTTGTATTTAAAAGTCAGTTTAGAGATAAAATATGTCTAAAATTATCAAGGACAGAGGAGTCAAGATTACCTAAGCAGGGGTGTAACTATACTGCTGTCTTCAAAGACTCTGGGAAGACCCAGAGAGTTAACTATGTCAAGTTCTCTGTCAATTAGCACATCAGAAACTTCTTTGAAAAAGATTGTTGTGACACTATATAGTGGAAGGTTTTAGTTGAGTGCTAATATGATTTTAGGTAAACCTATTTTAGTGAAGGAACTGAATTACCTTTAATAAGCATGGTGAAGTTCAGCAGGTTGAATTTGAGGGATGTATTATATTAGGTCTAATATTGCTTATTTTACGTTTAAAAAATACTGTGAAAACTTCACATTTCACTTGAAGTTCTAAGGAGGCATTCCATCAAGCGTGCCGAGTTTAACGGCCATATGTTAGATGCTGTTACAACATTTTACTGCTGGATTAATGGTGGGAGCATAAAATACAGTATGTCCGAAGTGAAATAGTGTGAAAATCTTTACAGATCTCTGTCTGAGGGCTAGAATGCTGTCAATATCTCCCCATAAAATACAAACAACTTTAAAATTAGTTAATATGCAGTTCAACTGGAGTAATTTATATAAACTGCTCAAAAAATTAAAGGAACACTTTGAAAACACATCAGATTTTAGAGGGAAAAAAATCATGCTGGCTATCTATATTGATATTGACTGGGCAATGCGTTTGGAATGAAAGGATACAGCATTGTTTGATGGAAATGAAAACTTTCAACGTACAGACGGCTGAATTCAAAGACACCCTGAAATTCAAAGTGAAAACATGATGCAACAGGCTAGTCCATTTTATCAAAATTTAATTGCTGCAACTCAAAATTGTACTCAGTAGTTTGTATGGCCTCCATGCGCTTGTATGCATGCCTAACAACGTCGGAGCATGTACCTAATGAGACAACGAATGGTGTCCTGGGGGATCTCCTCCTAGATCTGGACCAGGGCATCACTGACCTCCAGGATGGTCTGAGGTGCAACTTGGTGGCGTCGGATGGACCAAAACATAATGTCCCAGAGGTGTTCTATTGGATTTCATTCAGGCGAATGTGGGGGCCGATCAATGGTATCAATTCCTTCATCCTCCAGGAGCTGCCTGCAACCTCTCGACACATGAGGCCGGGCATTGTCATGCACCAGGAGGAACCCAGGACCCACTGCACCAGGACAGAGTCTGATAATGAGTCCAAGGATTTCATCCCGATACCTAATACCAGTCAAGGTGCTTGTCTAGCTTGTAGAGGTCTGTGCATCCCTCCATGGATATGCCTTCTCAGACCATCACTGACCCACCACCAAACCAGTCATTCTGAACAATGTTACAGGTAGTATAATGTTCTCCACTGCTTCTACAGACCCTTTCATGTCTGTCACATGTGCTCAGGGTAACCTGCTCTCATCTGTGAAAAGCACAGGGTGCCAATTTTGGACCTGCCAAATCTGGTATTCTATGTCATATGCCAATCGAGCTCCATGGTGCCAGGCAATGAGCACAGGGCCCACTAGAGGACATTGTGCCCTCAGGCCAACCTCATGAAGTCTGTTTCTGATTGTTTGGTCAGAGACATTCACACCAGTGGCCTGCTGGAGGACATTTTGTAGGGCTCTGGCAGTGCTCATCCTGTTCTTCTTTGCCCAAATGAGCAGATGCCAGTCCTGCTGATGGGTTAAGGACCTTCTACGGCCCTGTCCAGCTCATCTAGAGTAACTGCCTGTCTCCTGGAATCTCCTTTATGCCCTTGAGACTGTGCTGGGAGACACAGCAAACCTTCTTGCAATAGCACGTATTGATGTGCCATCCTGGAGAAGTTGGATTTCCTGTGCAACCTCTGTAGGGTCCAGGTATCGCCTCATGCTACCAGTAGTGACACTGACCATAGCCAAATGCAAAACTAGTGAAAAAACAGTCATAAAAGATGAGGAGGGAAAAATGTCATTGGCCTCCAATGTTAAACCATTCCTGTTTTGGGGGTCGTCTCATTGTTGCCCCTCTAGTGCTAATTTAATTTCATTAACACCAAAGCAGCTGAAAGTGATTAACAACCCCCTCTTTTACTTAACTGACCAGATCAATAGCCCAGAAGTTTCATTGCTTGATGCTATATTCTGATTAAAAAGTGTTCCATTATTTTTTTTGAGAAATGTACATACATATAGATATATATTGTGATAGATAGGGGGCACTATCGCTCCCTTGAACCCCTGTCCAAAACTCCAGACACTAGATAAAAGTCCAAAAGTTGACTTTATTATTACACAACAGTGCAAAAAGCACCCTCTCCTCCATTATACTCATCCAATCAATCACAATACACAATAATAAACTCTCCACCACTCCCAGACGCGTTGCCACCCTTCCACCCAGCTCAGCTCAACGCTCTGGTGTCTCTCTCAGTCTTTTATAGTCCTTGTCCCGGAAGTGTTTTGCCCTCTCTGTCCACGTGACTAGGAACACTTCCGGGTCAGATAAAAATCCTTTTTCTTTACCCCAGAAGCACGTCATTCCCCTTGTCCATATGTACTTCCGGGGCCTAGGGAAAATAGTCACTGCTCCTCCCTGCAGCGCCTTCTAGTGGCCCCCATGGTATACAGCAGGGCTGTAAAGGAAAACTCCAACATCCATAATTCCCTGCTGGCATTTGGGGCACTTTCATGCTGCAGGGAGGGCTCAACCTGGCGGCTTGGGGGTATTGGCCGGGATGAACGGCCGTCTATCTATCACAATATATATATATTTATTGGGATGGGATATATAGTATATATTTATAAATATTGAACAGAGCAGCTAAGAAAAGCACATGAAACAGTTGTTTTTTTAAAACGTGAAATAGGATAAAAAAATTGGTAACACTGCAAAAATGAACCCCAATATACATCCACTATAGTGTAATTCACCTCTGCCTTTTAGTAAGTCTCAACATCAGAGCACATTGAAGCAAAAAAGGGAAATTATTATGCAGCCTTAAAAAAGTTAACAACATCAATCAGTCCAAATAGCACCTTTGGGAAATAAGCTTGTCACCACGTATGAATAAAATAAGGACCCTGGTTAATTGGCTAACCAAGGTGATGTAAGAAAGAGAATAAGTAATTAATCTAATTTAGACCACACAGGGAAATAGTATTAAATCTATATATACCCAATTTGCTAATCTTGGCTAACATTTCCTAACCTCCAGAGTCTCCTATGGGATCTCTCATAAATGTTAAGGGAAATTGAATATTTAAAGAATCAAGTTCCCAATGTTGTTGCTTCTGAATAAAATATCAGTTACACTGTGCAATTTGTCATAGGGTCATTGAGCAAGTAATGAGTTGTTGGGTTTGCTACACATTTTTCAGATTCCCTTAAATGGACAAAATTCAGAGGATTGCCTGTTCCATGACTTGGAGGCCTTTGATTAGAAGTTCTTAAGAGTTCAGACAAATTTGGATGCAACTAAAGAATGGTATAGAGAGATGCCATCATTGTTCTTTGAAACCAACATGATCAAGTATTCTATGCTATGCTTTAATACATCATAACAGGAAAAGAAGGAAAACACAGTTCTTCTAAAAATTGAGGAGGGTTCATCTTAGATATGAATGTACGGATTTTGATGGAGAGAATGGTCCAATGTCAACTGAATAAAATTCAGCACATTGGGAGTGAGAGTGTATTCAGGTTTTGGTTAATGATACAAAGAGAATTAGAATTCTCTCAGTAAATAAAATAAAATGGTAAATACAGCAATAAAAAAATAAAATAGAACTTAGCTGTGATGATTTGGTATGATCATCCAAAGAGCTCAGAAAAGTTTGCTTTTGTGATGGCTAAAATCTTATAATATCATTCAAACTTCATTAGAGGTAGAAACTGGTGTAGTTATATTAAATTGGAAGTGAGCTAGAAGCTTTTATTTGTTTATTGGCCTTTGCTGTTGGGTCACTCTGATAAGGTGATGCAGCCACTCAGGAAACTACATAGTTATAAAAACTCAACTGTATCAACTTTCTGTCTCAGCCAGACTACATATTTTTCAAGTATGTCATATCCTGACATCTATAAGCTCTAAGAGACATTATGAGAGGTGACCCTGAACCAGTCCTTTATTTTTATAAAAGATTAGTGCACAGTAATACTGTGCTTCTGGCTAGAGGCCTTTTAAAACTGATAACTCCCGGAAGGGAATATGAAATGCTATCTCCTGCCATAAACACTGACATCAGATTGCTTAGCAGGGAACAGCAATTGAAAGGAGTGTGAGATGCGTTTGTCAGAAGAATGGTTTAGTGTGGTGACCAGAGCCCGAGGGCAGACCATTGAGAAAACATTCCAAACTTCATATGATGGAACACATCACTCCAATACAAATGCAGCAAAGGATTTATTACATATTGTTAATCAGTTCTCAAAGTTCTCAGTGTTCTTTTATAATTAAATATAAGAAAAACGTAAACACATGTATCAAATTATTTTATTTCATATCAAAGGAGCAGAATAACATGTGTCCCATCACTATCTTTTCTTCATACCCCTTTATATAATGTTTATGTTAAAATGTAATTTTTTAATCGTTTCAATCCTGTATATAGTACTGAGTGTATATTACACTTATGCACAGCATGCAACATACCCAATGGTAACTGGGGGTCCAGTTACTGCTCCAGTGATGTCAAACACTCAAATCTCACTTTGCTACCATGGATTGATTATACAGTAAATTAGATGTGGAGAATGCTTCCCCTTAGGATATGCTTATCTTAAGGTTATGTCATGTTATGTGGCTTTTTTAGTGATTGGCCTTCATTTCCATAAACCTTAGTGTGTTGGAGACAATCGGCAGTGTGCTCCTGTGAAGCTGGTTATGTAATGAGCCCTGCCCAGCAAATCACTCCAACTTGTCTGTGCTCCATTAAGGTCAAACAGGTTTGACTTTGTCTTTAGTTGTCGGGGCAGGCTGTGTGTTCAAGAGGGCAGACAAGCAATGAATGTGCATCCTGAAGTACAGTTCATATAATGCACTGATGAGGAATAAGGAATGCAGGTGTTTTGGACCTCACAAACAGAAGAGAAGCTTTACAGTCTGACATCTCATATTTTATGTACCATGACAGAGTCGATACATAAAAAATGGGCAGCGGCTGCAGCTAATCTTGCCATACCTGTTAATCCTTCATACAGCACCAGCTCTGTCAGGCAGCATGTTATTGACTGTCAGAAAATGGGTGATCACAACTGTGACACAGCCAACAATTTTCAGTTGTTTAAATTGACATGATCCATAGACGAGATCAGAAACTGTGTTTAGAAAGTCTAATATACTCAAAGAATGGAGGTTGTGTAATGTGACCACAACTTTAAGCAGATGATCAAATCATGCACATAAACAATCTGCAAACAAAGCCACAAAACTTTGAAGTTTTGACCAGCATCATGCAGAGTGATCACTTTTTATGATGCAAGTGAATTTATTAATACAATACTTATAACCCATTTCTAACCTCCTCTCTATTCTGTTTCTCTTATTGATATCTTGATGTGGAACTTGTTGTCACTTCTGTATTACCAAGCTATTTTATTGCCCATGGAGAATTCAAATCAGATATTGGTGGAATTGGAATCATCTGATGGAAAGGTTCTTTCATCAGATTGGATGGCCCAGCACAGACTGTATTATACAATACCCAGGGAGGTGGGTGGCTAGTTGCTCTAAAACTATGACAGTGTCTGACTTTGTCTTTGACTGTGGACCCCTCCAGAGGCTTATTTTCTCCAGGGGTGCTCCTGATCGGAGTTTTTGTTTTTGTCTTCTCCATTGTCAACTGACCATAGTTCAATGATTAATTAATCTCGGTGAAAGGAGAACTACTCAGTGAGGGAACAGGTCTCACCTTGTCAGAACATGATCTAAGGAGAGCTTTCAAGAAAGTGAACATCAGGAAGACAGTAGGTCCAGGTTGTGTTCTCAAAATATGTGCTGATCAGCTTGCACCTGTGTTGAAACTAATATTTATTCATTCCATAACCCAGTCTATCAAACTAACATGCTTTAAAAGATCCACCATTGTTTCTGTAACTAAGAAAAACATTTTACTTGCTTGAATAACTATTACCCTGTTGAACTAATGCCTACAGCAGTGAAGTGTGTCAAGAGGCTAGTCAAAACTCAAGTACAGTGGAACCTCGGTTCACGAACGTCTCGGTACACGTACAACTCTGTTTACGACCAAAAAGTTTGCCAAACTTTTTCCTCGGTTCACGACCACACACTCGGTATACAAACAAGCCAGTTTTCCTTTTGGTTTGTGCACGCCGATGATTTCCGCACGTGTTGCATTGTTCTCGGTCAAACGTGCGTGCTTGCACATGTGTGCGTGCTTTCGCTATGAAATCTTTGTGCTCTATTCCATTTCCCTTCCGGTTCGTACACGCCAATTACTGTATTTAAGCACGTGTTGAGCCGCTCCCTGTTCATTGTTCTCAGTCAGACATGCGTGCTTTACCTGTGATCTCTTTGTGCTCTAAGTATTTTGTGTGCTTTTGCAGTTAACCATGGCTTCTAAGCAAGTGAAGAGTGGTGAGAAGAAAGTTTTGAAGAAAATTGAAATCGAAGTAAAGAAAGAAATTATTGAAAAGTTTGAGTGTGGTGTTCGTGTTACTGATCTTGCTGCCGAGTACAAGAAGTCAAAATGTACGATTTCGACTATTCTAAAGCAGAAAGAATCTATTAAAGCAGCTGATGTTGCAAAAGGAGTTACAGCATTAACCAGGCAGAGGCCTCAAGTGCTGGAAGAGGTGGAAAAACTGTTGCTAGTGTGGCTGAACGAGAAGCAACTTGCAGGGGATAGCGTAAGCGAGGCGATGTTATGCGAGAAAGCCAGGAAGATTCATGGCGATTTGCTGCAAAACTATCCTTCTACGAGTGCTGAAAGTGAGGAATTTAAAGCCTTTAGAGGATGGTTTGAAAAGTTTCGCAAAAGAAGTGGCATTCATAGTGTGGTAAGGCATGGAGAGGCTGCTATTTCCGACGTTGAAGCTGTGAAAGAATTCGTGAAAAACTGATCACACTGATCCACCAGCTAAACAGCTAAAAACACCAGAAACCAAAGAAATCACAACAGAGAAAACACCTGAAGGAAAACATCCCTCCATCGCGGAGCCGGACTCTCCCTCAAAACTGTAACCTCCTCTCCACCCAGTTCCTCCTCACTTCATTCCAGAACTCGACTAATGCAAGGTTAGTTTTCTTGGTGGTTTATGGTTTTTGTATTACGGATTTTTCAAAAGTTAATTTTTCAGTTCGTAGCGTGAATTGTTGCAATGTTACTTTTCTCTTTTTTCAAATGTTCAATTTTTTTCCCTGTGCTTAAAACTCATTAAAAAAAAAGTGTTTACAGGGAGTGTTTCATAGCGTGATTTGTTGCAATGTGACTTTTCTTGGTGGTTTATTAAATTACAGATTTTTCAAATGTTCCTTTTTTCCCTGTGTGTAAGGCTATTAGCATGAACTCCTGCAATGTTACTTTCTTGGTTTCTTGTGGTTGGTTTTTAAATAAATTTTGGATTTGTTGTAATGTTCCTTTTTTTTCCCCTGTGCTTAAAACTCATTTTAAACAAAGTGTTTACAGCGATTGGGTCATAAGGCTATAGCGCAAACTCTTGCAATGTTAGTTTTCTCTGTTGTTCAAGGTTTTCTCAGTGTTATTCAATGTTTTTACATTTAGTTTACTATTAGATGTGCATTCTATCGTATAATTAACTATATTTGTGCATAAAAATCTTTAAAAAAAATATTTACATACAGTTTGTAAGGTCTGGAACGGATTAATTGTATTTACATACAATTCTATGGGGGAAATTGCTTCGGTTCACGACCAACTCGGTTTACAACCAGAGTTTTGGAACGAGTTATGGTCGTGAACCGAGGTTACACTGTATGCGCTTCTCTGACAAAAGAGCTGGTTCCATTAAAGTCTTTATTTCGCTTCAGTAGATCCACAGAGGATGTGATCATCTTTATCCTTCATACAGTATTGGCCCAAGAGGACAATAAAACAATTAAGAGAGGGATCTATATGTGAATACATTTTACAGTACAGTATACACCATAGCTCTGCATTTAACACAGTAAACTCCTCTAAGCTCAGCATGAAGCTCAGGAACCAACATTTGAGCATTTCATTTTGCATTTGGATTGATCCCAGGTGGGATCACATTTCATCATCCCTTATTCTCAACATAGATGCTCCAAAAAGCTGTGTTCTGAGTCCAATGCTATACTTCTTCTACATATATGAATGGATGGCTACACATGATATCATTGTCAAGTGATACCTAATAACAATGACCTAGCTTACCTGGATGAAGTGAAGGGTCTGCCATAGTGTTTCACTTGCCTCAGACATTTGCTTTGTTAAGACAATTTGGAATTAATCATTTTATTTAAATATTGTAGCCAATAAGGCACTCAGCAAAACATGAAATAAAAAACTTTAACACTTACCAAATATATTAAACACATTTCAAAGCATTAATTCATTTCTTGACGTTGTGTACATACTACAAAAATGAGTATGCAACTTCTTTTCACTAAAATGTAATTTAATTTAACGTGGTTTGTCACTGGATGTTACAATTTTATAATTTAGTATAATAATTTTTACTAATGTCCTAATGTGTAAAACCATAGAATAGAAATAATACACACATATATATGCTGCCAAATATTATATTCTAAGCACATGAAACAAATTTGTAACTTTCAAAGACAAAAAGCTAATGTAAGTACTGGATAAGTCAAATCAATCTAATCAATCAATCAATAAATAAAATGGATTAGCAGCCCACTCAAACTGCAACAAAAAGAAAAACCAGAGTATGTAATCAAAGAAAATCAGACCACTGTCATCAGGACCTGAAGAGAAAGAAAGAGAGAGAAGAAACTTCAGGAGTTAAGAATAGGGATAGCAGTGCTGATCATAGACCACCAGGTCCTAATCCATTTGCACCAAGAAGTATATTTTCTTATTGCTTAAAATGGATGACTTATTAATCTAGGCAATAGAGAGTTCAAACAGGGTTAAATTAATAAAAGACAGTCCTGAGATTTTCAGCACAAAGCTATTGCCATTATTTATACTAAACAAGATGGCTTCCACTGGAAATAAGAAAGAGAAAGACAAGTCTTGGGGAAGAAGATTTGTGATAAGAGAGCATGGTTAATCAACAGAATAGAGACCAGAAATCGAGCACTGGATGCCACTTTCAGACTATATGTATTAATTATCTTAAGGACTTATAAGGTGTAAAAAGTGACAGTAGGTTTAATCAGCCAGCCACATAGCATGTTGTTTGTGGGGAGTAACATAAATGGTGGGCATATTGAAATGCATGTGTTGGTGGTTTTTGGTTTTGACAAACAGAGATATCTTTTGTATAAATACAGTTCCAAGATTAGGAAGATGCAGAAAGAAGGTCTTGCTGCTAAACCAATATTATTGGCTGCTTTCCAGAGATTCCTATATAGTGCTGCCACAGGCAATAAGGTGGAAGGAAGTGAACATTTCTCTCTATTATAAAAGAAAATCTTGAGACGAGACTATTGCCAAGAGATTTTTTTCAAGTTCCGCAAAATGAGACTATTGGCAAGTGTTTTTTTCAAGTCCCGCCCTCTTCTCAACCATTTTCAAACACGCCCATGGTCCTCTCACCTCTCATTCGTGTGAATGCTTTTGTCAGACACAGTTCTTGTGCTCTCAGCACTTATACATTTTTACATTTTCCTCACTTTAAGTTCCCAATAAAAGAAGACTTATTATGTCTACATCTTATTGAAGAATTTCATCACAAATGGTTATCAACAGAAGAAATCAGTACACGGGCAATCCTAGCACCGAAAAATGATGAAGTCAAATAAATTAACGCAAAAATTGTCGATCTGTTACATGGCAAATTGGTTAAATGCGTATCAATAGACTATGCTGAAACAGTTGGTGGTGATGTTGCGGAAGATGAAAACATCAACTTACAACATCCCATAGAATATCTATATCCTTTAACACCGTCTGGCCTTCCACTGGCCGAATTACTGTTGAAAGAAGGATGTATTGTAATGTTATTGCGTAATTTATGTCTTGAGTGATGGGCTATGCAATAAGACAAGATTAGTTGTATTCAAAATTGGAGGAACAATTCTGACATGTAAAATTTTAACAGGTGACAAGAAAGGTAATGTAGTACATCTTCCGCGGATAACATTAGACACCAAAGGAGATCTTGATATGCCATTCGTATTAAAATGTTTACAGTCTCCCATTAGAATAGCTTTTGCTATGACAATTAACAAATCACAGGGACAAACATTTGAAAAAGTCAGTTTATTTATGTCTTTTACTTATAAGTAATGAAGTATGGCTTTTACTAAAGGAGTTTCTAGGTAATAATTCTGGGGTGCAATTTCAGGATCTTATGATTTACTTCCCATTAGTGTTTACATATGCACTCACTAACAACCTTAAATATGCCAGGATAAATGTTATCTGGTCCTGGTGATTTGTTAGATTTCAGCCTATTTCAGCAATATTTCTCTCTCTACACTAATTACATGAGTTATGTATAAAAGATGTAAAGCAATTTCCAGTATCTTTAATTACTGTATTTTCTAAGTAATTTGGAGTAAAACTAGAATTATGTTCAGGGGCAGCTACAGTATAATACAACCACACAGTAGAGCAGTGCTTAGCACTGCTGTCTCATACACACTCATCACCCTTTGCTCATGCTCCTGGATTTGTGTGTGGAAGTTCTGACTGAAACTCCAGTTTTCCACCTACATCCTAAAGGCACGTATGATAAGTTAATTGAAGATTCTAGTCTTGGGTGTATGTCTGTGTAAGAAGCATGAACTTGATAAAGCTATGTGAGATTGTTATGTTTTGATACATTTTTGCTTCATTCTGAAAGCAAAAGACACAATGACAGTTTCCTCCAGTAGACCAGAGCAAAGACGTCCTCGTCTCATCTTATCAATGTGTGTGACACAGAAGGAAATAAAAACAGACATCAAAAAATTCTCAATATAATTACCAGCTACTTACTAACCTAGGATAAAAACAATCTGAATGTAACAGTTCACATGCTTCTAACATTTTTAATGTTGCTAGAACATTGCGCTCTGTAATCCTCAAACAGGCAAAAATTTAAAAAAATGTATAATTTT
This sequence comes from Polypterus bichir lapradei, assembly GCA_026402145.1. Classification (NCBI taxonomy): domain Eukaryota; kingdom Metazoa; phylum Chordata; class Cladistia; order Polypteriformes; family Polypteridae; genus Polypterus; species Polypterus bichir. The sequence continues at coordinate 16,880,282 of JANRMT010062821.1, read as the reverse complement.
ATTGAATTTCTTATATCATTATTATCCATTAGTCCATTTTACCCTGTCTGAATGTAACTTTTTAATTACACATATTGCATATGGACACGCAACCCCTTGTATTGGGTCAAGTCTGAATCACTAATTAAGCTATCGTGCACAATTTTGAGATGTAGGAAGAAACCAATAAAATTCAAAGAAAATATTTGTTGACATTCTTTCCATATTTATACCACAGACATACAGTATAGGGAAAGAACTTTAATCAGAATATTGATTAAAGTTTTCAGTGAATTAAAACTAAAAAATTATGGGTTTTGCTGAACATAATTTGACCAATTTTGCGGTAATGTTTCACTGTTTATGAATGTATGCCTATGGCTACATTGCCATGATGCGGTGACCAGTTGCAAGGGAGTGTGGTCTTGGAGGATTCAAATCATGTCATCACTAGCACAACAGTATAAAAAGTTTAGCATCACAGACCTGTCATTGTCCAGGATTGTGGATAAATACCAAAATATCAAAAGAGTGGGTGCTTTTTCTAGTTTCTGACTTTTAAAATTGAATAAAATGTTGTGGAATTTCAGGCTTTAAAAGTCAGAAACTAGAAAAAGCACTCATTCTTTTGGTATACAGTATATTGAAACTGGGTGAAAGATATTAGAGTCATTAAGATTTTTGATCTTTGCCATGGTTAATGAGCTAAGAGTCTGTCTAGTGAATAGAATTAAATGCCAAAATTTCTTTCTTTCCAGTTATGAACTTCAGCCTGTTTCTGGTTTCTTTTTTGCATCATTCTCCTTTTTTTCCATATTAAATTAATTCCTCTTTAGAACAACAGTAACTCAGAAATTAATCAAACATGCCTAAGAAAAACCAGCCATAATTATTATTATTGTTAAATACTAAATACTGATTGATTTTGACCAAGCATAGTATGGTTGTAGGCAGTTACACCACAATGTTCAGTTTAAAAACATGTAATAATGAGATGATCAACTCATCAAGGTGAAGCGGAGTGGCTCCTTTTATCTCAGACCAAGGTACAAGTCCAATGAAGTTGGAATTATAAACTCCTGCAGCACCCATGGAACCCAACAGGGCTATGCAATAGGACTTCAGTTCCCAGCATGCTCTGTGGGTATTCAAAGAGGTACCGGATCCCAAGGATGCTGACATGTAGCATATTGGGGGAGTAAATATTCACCAGACAATATCTCTTCTAATCCTTCCATTACATTGGCCTTCGAGCAGGGTAAGGGTCCCTGCTCATCCCTGATGGAACCAGTAGCCAGTTTAGGTTTAACTTTCAGCTTCCCTTAACAAATTATTAAATTGGTACTGGTAGACATTTCTTAGCTTGCATGTATTTTTTAAGAAATGTTTAATTAATATAATTTTTAGAAAGAGTAAATTATAAAAAATTGTATGTACATTATTAAAAATAACATATTAAAAATCCTGGAAGGGTTGGAATGCAATCTAGAACTATGCTATTTAAAGTAACATAAGTGAACATAACTAATTATTTTTAAAAACTTTGACATATGTGAATTGGCATATTTATGTTTTTAAAAAAAAAACTGGACATATAACGTCTAAGAGAGAATTATATTTTTTCCAGTTTCAGATAAAGTAGACCTTTGCTTAATGAGTTATAGAAGGTGAGTTGAAATTCTCCCAAGTGTGCAAGACAAGTCCGTGTGCTAATAGTGTGGTATTGGCTATTACAATCAGCTTATCCATATGCCAGCCATAAGTATGAGTGAATGTGCCACTGAGGATGTCTAAGAAGTATGAAGAGATTTGTGTCCCAAATTATGTTAATTTATTGCATCTCCAGGACAAATGATGTTGTGATGCTAGAGCTAGACAGCTAAAAGGCTGAGTTTGTGGACGAAAACTCAGACCAGACAGCAGGTGCGGTTATAAAGCAGCTTTATTTTTCAGAGTCACGGTGAGAAGAAGTTTCAGAAAAGCAGACAATCAAATATACATGACAGCGTCAGGGCTCTTCTGAACCCCGTCTGTTGGGTGGGGTCTAGTTTTATACCCCTAGAATGCGTGATTTAATATCATTATGAAATGCAACAGTCAACACTTTATTATACACAATCCTTGAGCCCCTTTAACGTCCCTTGTAAAACTTGATTTCTTGGCTCCTTTTGTTATGGCGTTCAGATGTAAGCTAAGGGAAAACGTGATAAGGCAGACTCATGTGTGGAATGCTCAGACCTTGAGTCCTTTGCACAAATATTTTTCTGTTTGCTAAAACAAAGCATGCTATTACATGGTTTTGTAAAGCTTACTTCTCAGACATGAATTAGTACAAGGGAACGAAGAGAACATTCGTCTTCCACAAGTTCCACTCCCTTTCCCACCATTCCCTAGGATCCTTGAAGGGTACATTCCTTGAAATATTATTATATATTCTTCTTATATATGCTCTATAAATCTTCATCAAGTCTGGGATTGATATGCATGCAAGATGTGAAAAGTTGGGTAGGTTTCTTTTAACAAAAGTTGTAATGTTTTAATTTTCAGTTTAATTTACAGTAAGTGTGTAGCTGGGAAGTTAAATTTGGAGCATAATTGTTCATAAGATGCTAACACCTTGTTTTCCATAAGTTAAACACTGAGTAGGTAGGTGCAAAAAGGTGATTACCATGAGGAACAGATAAGAGCTTCTGTACCTTGAAATGTTTCATTTTTTGCTTTTCTCAAACGTGTAACAAGTAACAATGGCACTATTTATAGGAGTCCAATAAACCATAATCTTCAGATTATTGAACAGATCTTTGTGTGTCTCTAATTTATGTTTTAATTTTTAATTTATTTTTAATTTTAATGTAAATCAATATTTATTTTGGTTTATTCTAAGAAATCATATTTTCATTTACACATGCAGTATATTGTTTGCTATTTTAGCTATAATGTAGTGTGGTATAAGGCGTTTTATTGCGCCCGACCTGGCACAGACTGACCCAGCGGCACGTATAAAAGCACAAGGATCTTTTATTTTTCTTCACCTGTGGGGCACTTCTTCCCCGTGAACCCCACAGGAAATACACAGTCTCAAGCACTAAACACACAATCCTCCACCTTGGCACCACCACTTCTCCCAGGCAACCTTGTCCTCTTCCTCCCAATTCTGGCTCCTGAGTGGTGGCTGCTGGCCCTTTTTATAGCCCACCCGGAAGTGCTCCAGGTGCTTGATCAGCTGTTGCTAATTGCACTTCCGGGTGGGGCTGTAGAGGGGTCCAGAAAGGCTCCAGGATCCATGCAGCACCGCACCCAATGTCGGCCACCCCAAATCCCCACAGGGTTGTGGAGAACTTCATCTCCCATGGAGCCCTGCGGGAAACTGAGGCACCAATGTCACCCAGGGAGGCTGCCACCAAGCGTCCCAGGGGAGGTACTGATGAGTCCATGGCTGCTCCCCTGGAACATATACAGCAGGAGTGTCCCGGCCGTGCATAGGACCCGACTGCCCGTTACAGTAGTTACATATATTGTATTAACAGTACTCACTCACTGTCGAACAACTGCCAGGAATATGACTGTATCGATGCCTTTATGGGGATTCAAAAAGAAAGGTAGAATACTGTTCAGGATGATTCACACCTAAATACTAAACACTCTTTGCCCTTCAACAGACTCAGCCCAGAAGTATAACAATAAAAGATATCACCAGGTTGTAATGCTGTTAAAACCCTGATCCATCCACTACAGGTTCGCAAAGTGAAGTGCAATGATTTATTTTACTCTAAATAGCCAGAAACACCTCCACCCTGATCCAGCTCCCTGCACAAAAAGACACTGATGCTTGCTATAAATGGCTAAAATGTAATTAAATAATAAACAGTAGTAAATGAGAATATAACAATATAATTTAAAAAAACACGCAAACATAATTCACACTGAAAATAATAAATGCATTAATGAGTCGTAGGAAAGTGATGCAGTGCTGAACATTAAGTTGTGATTTGTTATATGAATCTCAAAGTAAACTAGATCAGTTGTATCATTTTGTAGCAATTGATGCATTTAGGAATGGTTCTGGAAGGGAACACAGATGTTAATAAGGACATACACAAACAAAGCGAAGAAACCAACAGGTAATCTAGGACTAACTGTTGTAGCAAACCCCTCATAGACAGGTGAGGTTTCCCAAAAAACTATTGTTAATCAAAGATCTTAATGACAGACTATACCACTCCTCGGGATCCTTTCCTTTTCTCACCCCAGGATGGCACGATTACAATACATGCTACGGATCCCTAGAGAGGCAGCAAAAGGGAAAGAAATGAATAAATGATCCAGAGCGCGACTGACCAACTCTGCTTCTCTACTAGCCGCAAAACACAACACACCAACAGAAGCAGAATATATGACTGAAGTAAAATTGTGATTATAACCAAATAAATCAACTATGTATACAAATCCCTGCACTGCAGCACATCCCCTCACATTCACAGATTACAATACAAGACACTCCACTAATAAAACAATGATAATTATTTGTTATGCTGAGCCATGCCTCAGTACTGGGAAACATCTTTCTTACACTGCCTCATCACACAGGCACCTCTCCCATGTTCTCCATAAAAAAGTAAAATGATCCTCAATGTTGCCAACACCTCTTACCTTCCATGAATGAACCCGAGTTCAACTGACTACTCCTGTAGGCAGCATAATTTTCCCAATAATATCCACAACATTCTCTCTGGTGCTGTTCCTTGCCATTCTTCTCCCCTCTTCATTGCCACTCCACCTTTACTTTTTTAGGTATGGACAGCTCCTCCCCTTTCAGCTTTTATTGGCCCTTCCAGTCGGGTGGTCCTTTCAAGGTAATCCGTAGGTTTCTAATACCTATCCAGATTCTTTAACATAATGATGAAAAGGTGCAACCAGACAATGATGCCAAAAACACAAGACAACCATTACAAGAGTAATAGTTAAAGGATCAAGGCTAACCTCAAAAAACACAAATTCAAAATACCCAAAACCAGTATAAAGAACATAACTGCAAACTCAGTGAGAGAAATAAGGAAATGTTTAAATTAAGAAAAAAAAAAACAACCTGCAATTTCAAATGACCATTTATTTGAGGGTTACGGTGTTCAATGTTAACGTACCAGTTTTTTCTGACCCTGGTAAAACTCCATCTTACTTTAGACGTTACTGGACCATATTGATCTATGACATAATCAGGACTGAGCCATTCTGAGCAAGTTTATAAGTATATTTCTCAGCAGCTTTGGACATTGGATATATATTGGAATCCAGGCTTCTGGGCAATTGAGAATTTAAGAGGCTTTTGTCTATAGTTTCCTTCCCACAGAAACACAAAACGAATTCTAGTTAAAAAAAAGTGTAATGAAATAATAAATATTAATAAATTATAAACCATGATATTTACAAAAACAAACAGAACTCCAAATGAAAACATTAAATCTCCGTCCCGCTCTCTCTCTCACTTTCTATAGATATATATACTGTATAGGATGGATGGATATATATATGTCACTATCTACATATGAGGGCAGGAATGTCCAACGATCAAAGGCAAGTGCCCAGAGTAAGATAGCAAACTGTAATATATCCGTCCATGTGTTACATCGACCATTGTTCACAACAGGGCTAAAATGTCTAAGAAAGAAAGGCAAAAAGAAGCACAAAGAAAGAAAAATGTAATTAAAGGTCCAATGAACAAAAGTATACAAGTCGCATAAACAAAGAGGGATGTAAGCACTTTAGTAATTTTAATCCTGCAACTAAGCAGGAAGTCTTAACTTTAATTTCTAAAATGAAACCCACTACTTGTTCCCTAGATCCAGTGCCAACAAAACTAATAAAAAGTGCCATGGATGTTCTTGCAGCGCCTATTCTAAACATTATCAATAGTTCATTATTGCATGGCACAGTACCTGAAGTACTAAAAGTGTCAGTCATTAAACCATTACTTAACAAGTCAGACATAGACCCACACATACTTAATAATTATAGGCCTATTTCAAATTTACCCTTTCTCTCTAAATTACTAGAAAAAGTAGTTGCCAATCAGCTTCAGTCACATCTTACGCATCACAATTTATTTGAGAAATTCCAGTCTGGTTTCCGCACTGGTCATAGTACAGAAACGGCACTAACGCAGGTTGTAAATGACATTCTGATGTCCTCTGATGAAGGAAACTCCACTGTAACTATGTTGTTAGACTTAAGTGCAGCGTTTGACACCAATGACCATTTGATTTTACTGCACAGGCTAGAAAATGATGTTGGGCTTACAGGCCCCGTCCTCACTTGGTTTAGTTCTTATTTATCAAATCAATTCCAATATGTACAGAAATGTGCTGACAGTACCCCATCATTATACACAGAAGTTCAATATGGTATCCCGCAGGGCTCAGTACTGGGACCTTTACTGTTTTCACTTTACATGCTTCCACTGGGATCTATCAGTAGGAAACATAATGTTAATTTTCACTCGTATGCAGATGACACCCAGTTATACCTTTCATTTAAATCAAATGAAGTTTCTCCGATGTTGTCTTTAATTAGTTGGGTTAGTGAATTAAAAGAGTGGATGGATGAGAACTACTTGTCTTTAAACACAGATAAAACAGAGATATTAATTTTCGGAGGGAAAAAACATTGATCACAACAATATTTTGTCATCATTTAACTCAGTTTTAATCACCATTAATTTAACCTAATCAGCCCAAAATCTCGGAGTTCTCTTTGACTCTAGTATGTCGTTTAAAGCACATATTACAAAGTTGTCCAAATCATGTTTCCATCTTCCATCTTAAAAATGTTAGGAAATTAAGGTGCTTCTAAATAAACAAGATTATAAGAAATTAATTCATGCATTTATTTTTAGTAGGATTGACTACTGCAATGCGGTGTTCACTGGATGTTCAAACTGTTCTTTATACAGCCTCCAGTTAATCCAAAATGCTGCTGCATGAATTATTACAAAAACAAGAAAATGCGAACACATAACTCCAGTTCTTAAATCTTACATTGGCTCCTGGTTAAGTTTAGGGCAGATTTCAAAATCCTCCTTTTAACATATAAAGCATTAAATGGCCAAGATCCGACTTACTTGTCTGAACTTATCATGTCTTACAAACCAGAGCGCACATTAAGATCTCAAGATGTCGATCTGCTTAGGATTCCAAGGATTAATAAAATAACAGTGGGAGGTCGAGCTTTTAGTTACAGGGCCCCTAAACTGTGGAATGGTCTGCCTACTACTATAAGAGATGCCCCTTCGGTCTCAGCTTTTAAATCCCGACTGAAGACTCACTATTTCAGTTTAGCATATCCTGACTAGAGCTGCTGATTAACAGTACATACTGAATCTCTGTTGTTAGTCATTAGCACTAAAACATAAGTAACATGATAGTTATAATTTGATACTAACCCTCACCTATTCTGTTTCTCTTCTCGGTACTCATATGTGGCGCTTGGTGCCATGGCCCACCTGCCAAGTTGTTTTGCCTGCCTAACGTAAAGTCATCCCTGATGGAGGATCTCAGGAATCGGCGGAAGGAGGGGTCCTTTCATCGGATTGGCTGGCCCAGCACTGTTTCAGCCGTGGAATAGCCAAATGGGGGAGGCAGCTTGATGGATGAGGTCCCCGGGACTCTAAACAAATCCAAATCATATTATGTGATATAATCTACTGTTAAATTCTGCTACATACTTCTAAAATTTTTATTTGTATACTGTATTGAGGATTTGTTCTGTTCTGTGTATTGTATTGCATTGTATTGACCCCCTTCTTTTTGACACCCACTGCACGCCCAACCTACCTGGAAAGGGGTCTCTCTTTGAACTGCCTTTCCCAAGGTTTCTTCCATTTTTTTTTTTCCTATTAGGGTTTTTTTGGGGAGTTTTTCCTTGTCTTCTTAGAGAGTCAAGGCTGGGGGGCTGTCAAGAGGCAGGGCCTGTTAAAGCCCATTGCGGCACTCCTTGTGTGATTTTGAGCTATACAAAAAGAAATTGTATTGTATTGTAAGGTATGTCCAGTGAGCAGAGGTTTGTAAATGCATGATACGATTGAAACAGATAGACTTACTATTGTACCATTAAACCTTTTTAAATAAATAGACATTTTGTAATGCAAGTAAATAAATAAATATACTGTATGACACATTGAATGGGGTGATGATGTCTTCCTGAATGCTGAATTTTGAACAATTGCATTATAACAGCCAACTCAAAATTCCTTGGATGGCTAACACACTTCCAGGCCTGAAGCCTGGAAAAAAATCACTTACTAGGCCAGTTCAACACCATATTCCACTTACAAGTTTGCCAAACTGAGTGTTTGAAGACAGTAAATAACAAAATCTAAAAGTAAAAGGTGAATATATTGCAATAGCCATAAATAATAGAAAGTGTCCCAAAATATACAGTGAATTAATAAATTAAAAAAATAACCAAATATTTAAAAAAATACCTTTTCTTGTTTCCACACCAAACATACACTATAAACTACATACAGAAAAAAATTATCCACCAAATAAACTGTATATAAAATACATAGGCCTACAAAATAATATCATAAACCAAACACACAGAAAATCTGGGCTGGAGCACTAACTGAGAAGATGATGTAAAATGATGAAGCAATCCAGAAACCTTGAAGTAAAGTGAATGCAAAAAAAAAAAAAAAATCATTGAAATGGTGGTGCTATCCATAGTAAATAAACCAGGAACACCAAAACAATCTCACCACTCTGAGTCCCAGCAGATGTTAAGTATTTTCCAGATATAATTCAGAGAAAATGCCTTTCTGTAGAACTATGATGAGATAGTTACAGGAATTCACTTGGCACAGTTAACGCTCATCAAAAACTATGTTTGAAATTGAAATCAAAATGGACAGAGAACAAGAACTAACCTCTAAAGTCCTCAGTATTAGGAAATGACCTAGAAATCTTTTAAAAGGAAGAGGAAGTCCACCATAACTTGGCAGAAACTATCAATCATTGGTCTTGTCCATTGTACAGTATTTCTTTTACACAAAGAACAATTCACCATTAATTAAAAGGACAATAATTAAAAGAAACAAATTAACAGACCAAACAAATTACAAAAATCATGTAGCACCACTAACAATACGAATTCGCTCTCATCCTCCTTTCTCTTTTTAAATTATATGCAGCCCCAGTGCCAGTGCCAAGGGCCTCTGAACTGAAGTGTCAGTCATCCATGATGTCAGGTGGCACAGTAATTGTTCTCTGAGCAAGATGGATCTACTTCATGGTGATTTCCATAAAATATAATACACAATTATGCACATCAAACTACATTTTCTTAATTACATGGATGATTATAGAGGGCATTTTTGCTACTGATTGAGATTACTTGATATTAGTCTAATGCGGGCATTTCATCAAAAAAACAAACATTTATTATCCAACAAATTTTCATTTGTTCTGCAAGTTCTTTCAACTCTACTCTTCTTTCAACGAATACCTTTTACTGAAATTGCACTAATAAATATGTAATTCCATATGGTCTCTTGTTCTGTATTTAAATTAGAAAATACAAGTATTTACAGATTTGGTAAAAGTGTGAGGTATGACTATCCATCCATCCATTTTCCAACATGCTGAATCCGAACACAGGGTCACGGGGGTCTGCCGGAGCCAATCCCAGCCAACACAGGGCACAAAGCAGGAACCAATCCCGGGCAGGGTGCCAACCCACCGCAAGAAGTATGACTATTTTTTGCTTATTGCAATTATATATTGTGGCGACCGCCCTGGTGGCTTTGGGGACCACGGGAGCAGAACTTGGAAGCTCAACACTATAGGGGCCCATGCTCACCACCAGGGGGCGCCCCAATACCTGAGGAGCCCTGGCCCTCAGCACTTCTGCCACACCCGGAAGTGCTGTGCGGAAGAAGACCAGGGGCACCCGGTCTTGGGCCTTGGGAGTGCCGGCGGAAGCTAATCGGGAGGCACCTGGAGCACGTCCGGGTGTGTATAAAAGGGGCCACCTCCCTCCATTCGATGGCTGGAGTCAGGTGGAAGTGGACGGTCAGAAGACAGAAAGAGGCATTGTGAAGATGCGTGGACTTTCGGGGTGATTGGTGCTGCGGCACTGGGTTTGTGTGTGTTTCACCTTTGTAAATACTGTAAATAAATGTGTGTGGTGCTTCAAGAACCATGTCTACCTGTCTGTGTCCAGGCTGTTTCCCACAATATGTTATGGTTATCTCATAACTATAAAAGGTGTCAACAAAACATATGGACATTCTCAAACTCACTTTACCCAATTCAGGATCATAGAGGGTCGGAGTCTAGCACATGGGACAAGGCAAAAAATACACTGAACAGCACATCAGTCCCTCACAAGGTACACCCACAGTCACTCATACTTGGGCCAACTTATAGTCGTGAATCTATGTACCAACCATTCAAATCTTCGAGGACCCAGAGGAAAACCCACATAGATACAGGAAGCATATTTTGAAATCACTCAGAAAACACCTGGATATGAGATATGAACCCATGACATTAACCAGTGTATCACTTGATACATAAGTAAAAGTTCAAAATATAATCAATAATAGTTAAGATAATGTATTCATTACATTTATAATTCTTTTCTTCATTAGAAGAATTAGCTAAGCCCTGCTACTGCATAATATATTATATGCTCTTGTTTTCAAACTTTACATTTACACTGTCAATACAGAGTTAATGAAAGTGCAGAAGGATGATGCCTTGAGCTATAAATTGGCATTGAGCGCAGCACTCAACACCCTTTCTTACTAATTTGGCTGTGAAAGTAATTGGGTTTACATTTTCTGGTGACGTGCCAATAGCAGTCATTCTGATTATACCCTGAACATTTTTGAACAGTACAGAATGTGAGGTGACATGGTGACAAAAATGTACACACTGACTCAGCAGGGGTTTTTCAAACCTCGGCTCAGTGTGATTGCTTTTTATTTTTATGTGAAGTTGTCTCTAATCATACAGGAGAGACTGCACATACTTAAAGCAGCCTATCATTTCACTGATGTTCAGTTAAAGAATTAACTAATCTTGTCCTTTTTAAATGCATTGAAAATGACAAATTACTGCTGCTTGAATGTGCCTTAGTTCTAATGAATTTGATTTGTGTTAAAATATAATCAGACAATTTGGTCATCCATTTACTTTATCTTATGCTCCAAATTAACCCTTTCTACAAAGTATTGCTCATAGTTAGCCTTAGTTAAAATATGTGTCCTCTACAATTTCTAAAAAATTGTCATATAAATTTGAAATGCAAACTTTTTTTTCTTATAAAGATAACTCCTCTCATTGCATCTCATCAGTCAGCAACAGAATATTAAAATACATTCTATAGTTGACAGTATTTATATTAATGACAATTATTGGTTGCATTTTTATGAAGATATTTTCAAATAAGTAAAGTACCCAGTAGGCTGACTATACATTTTGATCAGGCAACACTAATTTGCATTAAATTTAACATCACAAGATAATCATTTTAGATGGTCTTGATGACTAGCACGGCCTCATAGTTCCAGCGGACTAGGCTGAAATCTCATTCACTGTCCCCTTGCAAATATGCATACAAGTGTGGCATGGCTGCCAGTGCCTGATGCTGATTGAATAGGATTTGTCTCCCAAGGACTATGACCTAGAAGAATCTATTGTAGGTAAAGAACAGAAAGTGTAATTGTTCCTCTATTTTGTTGAAGAACTTTAGAGTTGTTATAGAATGCAGTTCAAATTATACAGTTTGACAGCCAGCCAGGGCCTTACCCGGCTGGGACATAAGCTGGATGGAAGTACTGGGGGAAAGAGCATCCTGGGAGTCGAAGTTTGATGAAGCCCTGTTGGTGGCCAGTAGGGGGAGTTGCAAAGAGAGTAGAGCCCTGCTATGTTGGGCTTTCCCCTCACCTGGGAGTGATTCCAGACCTTGCTAACGAGCACCTGGAGCAATCCTAGGTGCAGCATAAAAGGCGCTGCCCATCTTCATTCTGGGCCAGAGTTGGAAGGAACAGGATGAAGCTTGCCAGGGAGAAGTGGAGAAGAAAGAAAGAAAGAAAGAAAGAAAGAAAGAAAGAAAGACAGACAGACAGAAAGACAGAGTACTGCATTGTATACTGTGCTTAGTGCTGCGCTGTGCTGGGAGTTTTGGGAAATAAGGGAAAAATGGTTCACACCCTTAATAAATGTGTATTGTGTGCTGGACTTGTGATCTGTGTCTGTTGTGTTGGGTGTGTGGGGAGGTGTACACCCCTTGGTGATATCTCAGGTATATCTCTAGTTGTCAAGCAAAAAACAGCAGCAGTATTAAAAATATCTTACCCATCAAAATTAATCAACTTACTACTATGCAACATTATCCTTCTAGAGAAAACCAACCTGAGTGGGCAGGCACATTTTGCATAAAATAAGCCTCTGAGAAGATGTAAGCCAGCTGGACCATAGCCACTTTTTCTGGGCAGCCCAACAATACAAGCATTCAAGACTGTAATGTTGACTTGTGAAGAGTCCAAGCAGATCAAAATATGATGTTAATATGTAATGACAGACCCATGTATGAAACGTTGTCCAGGAGACCAAAAAAAAAAACACTCAGGACAGTAGATGTGACAGATGTAACTGCAATAATGATTAAAATTTTAAAAATAAACCATCATAAGCCACTGAACTAGCAGCTTAAGTAAAGCTAGGTTAAAAAAATTGTTCATTATCTTCTTCTTTCGGCTGCTCCCGTTAGGGGTTGCCATAGCTGATCATCTTCTTTCCATATCTTTCTGTCCTCTGCATCTTGTTCTGTTACACCCATCACCTGCATGTCCACTCCCACCACATCCATAAACCTTCGCTTAGGCCTTCCTCTTTTCCTCTTCCCTGGCAGCTCTATCCTTAGCATCCTTCTCCCAATATACCCAGCATCTCTGCTCTGTATATGTTCAAACCAACGTAATCTTGCCTCTCTGACTTTGTCTCCCAACTGTCCAACTTGAGCTGACCCTCTAATGCATTCATTTCTAATCCTATCCATCCTTGTCACACCCAGTGCAAATCTTAGCATCTTTAACTCTGCTACCTCCAACTCTGTCTCCTGCTTTCTTCTCAGTGCCACTGTCTCCAACCTATATAACATCGCTGGTCTCACTATCATCCTGTAGACCTACCCTTTCACTCTTGCTGATATCCGTCTGCCACAAATCACTCTTGGCACTCTTCTCCATCCATTCCACCCTGCCTGCACGCTCTTTTCACCTCTTTTCCACAATCCCCATTACTCTGTACTGTTGATCCCAAGTATTTAAACTCATCCACCTTCGTCAACTCTATTCCCTGCATCCTCATCATTCCACTGACCTCCCTCTCATTTACACACATGTATTCTGTCTTGTTCCTACTGACCTTCATTCCTCTCCTCTCTAGAGCATATCTCCACCTCTCCAGGGTCTCCTCAACCTGCTCCCTACTATTGTTACAGATCAAAATGTCATCAGCAAACATCATAGTCCACGGGGACTCCTGTCTAATCTCGTCTGTCAACCTGAGACCGGAAGTGATGTCGTCCACAGGACTGGAAGTGCTGTGTCCCAAGCTGAGTCAGCGGCTACTGGTGGGATTTCCCGGGAATGGTCTGCAGGAGGCTTAGAAAAAGAGTTAGTGCACCCTGCTGCCCCCAGGGTAGATGTGTTACTACTAATCATTAAGCCCTTCATCTGCCCCCTACTTGCACGTGTGTGACAATGTACAGTTTACATGTTCTTCCTTTCTCTATCTGGATTTTCTCTGCATATTTCAATGTCCTGTCACATCATAAAGACAATTAGTTGAGGTTGACTGAGGAGTTTTGGTCAAATGTGTGTGCACCCTGTCAAAGACATTAAGATCACTTTTTCTAAAGTTTAGATATGATCTGCTCTTATTTTTTTTCAAAATGTCTTAACTTGTGCTATGCTTATTATGAATTACCCATTATAAACATTGTAACAGATATCTGTTTTCTAACCTGCTCATCCAGTTCAAGGTTGCACTGAGCAGATGACTTGAGTATGTAATATCAAATACATACAATAGTTGGACTATGCAACAGAAATGTTTTAGTAACTACAAAAAGTAAAAAGCCGTCAAAATTATGCATTTTTGACAATTATCACATATTACAGTGTGTAGGCATTTAAGAAATTAGGAAACATTTATCAAGAAGTGTGAAATCTGCTTTGCTTTATTGTTCATTGCACATTGCCTTTTTTGCAACATTGTTTGCTATTGATAGTAAATGAAGATTTTTTGATGTAATTAGTAATGATTAAGCTACAGCAGTTTTTGTGCTCTCAGACACACACGGTTGCTGTTTTCATTACAGTGAGTCTCTTTGTTTTAAAATCATGTCTATTTACATAATTGAACTTTGTATTGTTATTAAATTTAACACCCATACTGATTATTTTTCACTTAAATAGATCGTTTTAAGGCATTTTATCAAAGCGGACAGTCACAATTTTTATCAATTTTGACATAATGAAAAATGAGCATTATCTATTATTTTAATAGAGCCACTGCGGTGGATTGGCACCCTGCCCAGGATTGGTTCCTGCCTTGTGCCCTGTGTTGGCTGGGATTGGCTCCAGCAGACCCCCGTGACCCTGTGTTCAGATTCAGCGGGTTGGAAAATGGATGGATTTTAATGGAGCCATGGACTAAAGGAGTAACAAGTCAGACATGGTGTTCCAAATTAGAGATATGGTTCTGCGAAACAGCAAACAGGAGTCATGTGGGTTACCATTACATGCTGTTAGCTCTGTAGGAGACCAACAAGCAGAGCATCAGTATGAGAGAGGCAAAGAGACCTAAGAAAATATATTGGCTTTGAAACAGCAACACCTCAAGTTTAAAAGGACCATCAACAGTAACATGGACAGAATATGCAGACTACACATACTGCTTAACTCCAGCACAAGTCTCTGGGGCTACCAGTATCAGCACTAACTTCATACAGCCAGGTTTTTGATGTACTGTACATTGCAAGGCTGATAAAGAATTGAGAAAAATATTTTCTAAATACCTATCATTTCCACCCCATGCATCTTTGAAGCAGGGACATAATTATTCTGGCTTCTTTTCCATGTAGTGGAAGGAACATGTGAAAGGCTTCCTTGGCAGCTTTCTCAAATTTAGTGCCATCAAACAGTCCTCCTTAGTGGTACGTAAAAATCAACATGCCACTCAGCCCCATCTGTTTTAATGTTTTGTGCTCAATACAATCCTGATATTCAGCTTCTTTCTTAAAAAAAATGCTGTGGCTGTGTTTAAGGGAGCAAATGGCATTGGACGTATTCGTATATATTGGCTAGTTTGTGAAGCATAGACTTTACAGAAAAAACCTGGAAATGAAAGTGCAAATGTAAAATAAAAAAAAATGGGGTCCATATTGTAATGCTGAGAATAAGAAGTTCAGGTTGCACATGCACACAACACTTAAGGGTACACAGAACACTGCAGGATCAAAAGCACCAGCCCCATCAGGCAGAAACAGGCTTGCAGCAGATGGCACGAAAACAACTTTACATATGACAAAAAGTTAACTTTTTTATATAAGAGATTGCATTTAACACATGATGTTAGATTTAAAAAAACGTTTAGGAAGAATAAACTGTTGTTATTTACATTTTAATAATAAATTACTCCAGGAAGATTCTTACTTATTTTGCACAAGATCTAGTGCCCTTTATGCAGAAACACATCTGGTTACGCTTGCCCAGAGGAAACCAGTGACTGGCAAACGTCTGTGAAATAGAAGGAAAACACCAAGAAGGGTGTATCACAGGTAACACCACCTTCTGACAAATAGGGGAAACGTTGATGCTACTAGGAAACATAGGACCATGTCATCCCACTAGTACAACAGGCGCTATGAGTGCTAGAATGTTTATAGGTTCAGAAACAACATGAGGAACTGTAAGGAGCTTTAACTTAGTATCCTTGGAGCAAATGTGAACCTCTCTCAAAATTGATAGCCAAAATAATGTCAAAAAGAGTTTTAAAGCTGCCTTGGGTTCATTCATTTACTTAATGAGAATTTGGGAATACAGCTGCTCACACAGTGAAAGGAGAGGGGAAAAGGAAGCAGTGAGCAGGTGGACAAGCCACCTCACTCCATTAAACATGGGTTCATAGGATTTATGGTATGTAAGCGAAAAGAAGTAGCAGATCTTGCTGTTTATTGTGTATTCTCATTTACTTGCTATATTTGATCTCCATTGTATCTGTTCTAGGCAAGTCTAACTACTTTTTTGCATTTCCTAGCCTCTTTGGTATTTACATGGATATGAGGACATTTTGACAGGGCACCTTTGAATTCACACAATCCCTTCATTTTCCAAACCAATTTAATCCAGTTTTAAGGTTATGGAGCTCTGGAATCCATCCAACAAGCGCTGGGATGGGATCCAGTTAGTAGATAGGAAACATTCTTGGTGTCAGTCCAGCACAAGCCATGTTCATTTGTACTTCATTTTTACAGACATCACAATTTCAAGACGTAGGTAGGAAATCTGCAATTCCTGAAGAAAATCCAACCTGACACAATAAGAAATTCAATTGTGATTGGCCAGAATTCTGCATCAATATTCCTAGAACTGTGAGGTTAACAGGTCTGAACTACTATGCCACCAACTTAATCCAACTTTTGAAATGTTCCTGCATTTTTTTTTACCTAAAAATTCAAAGAAATATTTGATTCCATTATTGCTGTCAAGTAAAACATTGCTAAAACTTTTTTTCAACAACCCTTTTAAAATTAGATATAACAGAGGTTTTTAAGCATTTTAAACTGAGGATTCCAAATAATAAAATAGGTACCATACTGGGACCCAAACAGCTGAACATATATAGTATGCATGGACAAACAACAATTGCCATGTGTGGATGGGCAGTGGAAGGACAGTCTGGAAACAGTCAAAATGTTGGCATGCCAACAGGGTTGTCCCTTTTAATTGTCACGAGACAAAACAAACAAAAATGAAAAAATAACAAAAAACCTTCTTTAAGGACTTTTGAGAGTCACGTGCTCCACCGGCAAAAGAGACCTTTTTCTTAGTCGGCACTTCTTTTATTGCCAAACTTCTAGAAGGGGTGGGGGTTAAGTGCCCTTCCTGGGCAGCTTTTCTGAGCTGTGAGGGAAGATGAACAACAGGACAAAGTCAGTGGTAGCCCCTCCTCTTGTCTCGGCGGGTTATTGCATACCTTTCCCCACCCCTTAGAGGATTCTTCCGACACCCATGCATGACACATATAATAAAATACAGTAGAAGCTGTTGTCATACGAATATTACTAAAAGAGAAAAGTGAAAAGTAAACATATCTCTCTATTGTATAAAAAAATCTTGGAAGGTTGGCAGGAGACGAGGCATGATTTTCTCAGAGAGACACTTTTACGTCTCATGAAGCGAGTCTTTGTGCCAAGAGATTTAACCATGCCCGGGGCCAGAAATAAAACAAAGAGTAGATGACAAAGTAGAACATCGTAAAGAATTCAAAAACGTTGCCGTGGTACACATGTAGAGCAGGTTAGAGAAAATGGAAGTACGAAAATTTGAAAGTCTCAAAAAAAGGTTAGTAAAGATCGCATTAGCGCAAACAAACAGAAATTATTACTCTGTGAAAAAACGGAACATCGAAATGAGATCGAATCGGATTTAAACTTTAAGATGGAGACTTGTAGATCGTATAATTCGTGTTGCCATCAGGGAAAAAAAGAAGTAGTGTTTCTTCCCAATGAAGAGGCGTATCTGTGAGAATTGAAAGATTTGTTGTTTGGTGAATTTGTGTGAATGCTATTGTCAGACATTGTAGAGAGAAAGAAATGATATTCACTCACGGGCAGTTATACGTTGCATTGTCACGATATAATTCCTAAAAAGGAATCAAAATTCAATGCGATATTGGTGAAAAGGTAAAAGCAAAAATAGACTGAATATATGGACATAGGTGATATGATAGAAGTGCGCCACGCAAGATGCAGATCACATAGCACGGTTAGCAGCAGCAAGCCAGCAACTGATCGAGCAAAGATGAGGTAAAAAAAAAACTGTATTTGTTTCCCATTGTATCACCATTTAAGAGGGGTTTTCGGAGGAGCAACCTCATCTCCTTGGGGTGTGTTCAGCCCCCCTCTTCACAATGTGAGTGGCAGAGATGCAAAGTGGCTGGCGCGTAGCACAAGCCTGTGAGGTGGGTGGTTGGCAAGAGAAGTGACCCTTGTCCCTAGTCCCTAGTCTTTAATAAAACAATAATTACCAGAGTAGTGGAGGAACAGTATGATAGTACCCATTTGTAAGGAGAAGGGTGATATTCAGGATTGTGGAAACTATACAAGGATAAAGCTGATGTCACACAAAAGGAAAATTTCAGAAAGGGTTATAGAGAGTATTGCTTAGGGAAGAGACCAATATAGAGGAGGAGCAGTTTGTTATTATGCCAGGCGGAGGAACAACTGATGCAGTCTTTGAATTGAGACAGCTCACAGAGAAGCATCAAGAAAAACAGAAAGGTTTGCATATGGTGTTCATTGATTTGGAGAAGGCTTATGATAAAGTACCCTATCAAGAGGTCTGGAAGTGCATGAGAGACAAAGGAGTACCAGAGAGTTTTGTGAGGATTGTCCAGGAATGCATGAAGGAGTGAAGACTCGGGTTAAAAGCAGCATTGCGATAACAGACAAGTTTCCAGTTAGAGTAGGTCTACACCAGGGATCTTCTTTAATTCCTTACCTCTTTGATCAGGTTATGGATGTCTTGAGTCACAGGATAAAAGACCAGTCCCCCTGGTGCATGCTATTTGTTAATGACATCATGTTGTGTAGCACCAGAAAACAGGAAGTGGAGAGGATGTTTGAAGAATGGAAAAGGGCAGTAAGAGCTATTGGAAAGAGAAGATAAATTTAAATATCTTAGATGAGTGATAGCCCACAATGGAAAATTAGATGCAGAGATAACCCACAGAGTGCAGGGTGGATGAAACAATTGGAAGAAGGGATCAGGAGTATTTAATGATAGAAGAATTAAGGAGAAGGTTAAAGGTAAGGATAGTGGTAAGATAGTGGTAAGATCAGCAATGCTGTATGGAGTTGAGACATGGGCAGTAAAGAGAGTGCAGGAGAAGAAGTTGGATATCACAGAAATGAGAATGTTGAAGTGTATGTGTGGATTTACAAAAAAGGACAGAATAAGAAATGAGACAATAGGAGGTACAATTAAAGTATGAGAGATATCTAAGAAAGTACAGGAAAGTAGGTTTAAGTGGTATGGACATGTGATGAGGAGAAACAATTAATATGTTGTGGAGGACTGCCGGCTTCGTGCCCCGAGGTCCAGCAGGGCCTTATGGACTTTGTAGTGTTTATACACAGCCCTGCTGGATACCTTGGGGACCACCAGGAGTCGCTGTGGGGGGGCTTATGGGCTCTGTGATGCCGTATGACCCGGGAGTACGTCACGGTCACGTGACAGGAAGAAATGTCGTGCTCCCGGGTTGAAGAAAAGGACTGATTGCCCTGACCCGGAAGGAATAAGGAACTGTGGACTGTTGGGACAGAAACACCTCCGGGTCAGGGGCTATAAAAGGGCGGTGCCTCAGTCCAGAAACTGAGCTGAGCTGGGAGGTAGGAGAGCAAAGTGTCTGGGCGAGGAGGAGGGTTATTGTGTTTATTATAGTGAGTGGATGAGTAGTGTGGAGGGTGCTTTGTGCACATTGTTAGAAAATAAAGAGTCTTTGGACTTTTACCTGGTGTCTGGAGTTGTACCTGAGGGTTCAAGGGTGCACTACTGCCCCCTACTGCCACAATGTGGACAAAATAGTTATGGGAATGGAAGATGAAGAGAAAGTGAGGTAGGCTAAAGTGGAGGGGGATGGAAAAGGGTCTGATAGGGGAAAAGGTGCTGGACCAAGCAGTATTGAGAAGGTTGATAAAGCACATTGACCCCACATAGAAGTGGGAAAGGATGAAGAGGAAGAAGAAGAACAATAAATAACTTCTTCAGGTATATCACTAACAATGTAAGCGCTTGGTGTAAGCTTTAGAGAGTAATAAATTGTTCTTGATAATAATGATATGAAGAGTTTTGAAAGCTGCGTTGGGCTGGCGCCCTGCCCAGGGTTTGTTTCCTGCCTTGCGCCCTGTGTTGGCTGGGATTGGCTAAAGCAGAACCCCGTGACCCTGTAGTTAGGATATAGCGGGTTGGATAATGGATGGATGGATGGAGAGTTTTGAAAGGATAATATGATTGAGCACTTAACTTAGTTATTTCAGTCATAATCCTGGAAAGTGGTGACATGTTGGTGTTTCTCCTTGCAGACATCTTGTTGGTATTGTATTTGAATATTCATGCATAAATATTATGACACTCTTTTTGTTTAACATGAATTTCCATATTTTACTGGCCAGAGAGATGGGCTCTCCACATCCAAATGTTTTCTCAGTTGACGATTTATTTGTAACCCGACTGGTCTTACGCTCACAATGGCCTTGGGTCGGTTGATTACTACTTGAGTAAAAACTGTGCCACCTTAGTTTTCACACTGCCCACAACAGTGTTTTTGATCCCCTCCTTAAATGTTCACACTGGATGGTGATGAGCTAATGTTAAATGTTTGATTCCGCTCCTCTTTAAAAAAAATTTAATCTGCACTCAAACAAATGTGGATCATTATTACTTATCAGCATTTTTTGAATTTGAATTTCATACATTTGTTTCACAACCTCTCAGTGGTTATTGCTAAAGTGATTTAAGGCAGTTCTTCACTTTGAGTGGGCATCAATAACTTAGAAGAAACATTTTCCTTAACACTGGGTCATAACTGTGAACCAGAGTTTTCATACCTGAATCCCTGGATGAGCTTCATGCAGCTCTTCCAACATTCTTTGCCTCCCCTTTTATGGAATACTTACTTAACACCTCCACAGCACACAACCTTCCTCCACCCTTGGTTCATCTTTGTGCCTAACATAAGGCTGTAGTACTGGATCTGTGATTTCTGCAGGCCATCCCTGCTGCTGCATCACACTGATAAACACATTAGAAAACTTTTCCCTTATGCATCCAGAAAATAATTTCCTGTACCTGTACAGGGGAAATTTTCTCCTGTGTTATATTACTGTACTGTATATCTCTTTGTAAGACAAAGTCTACTTAATATACTGTATATGTGTTTCCACCATGTTTGGAGCCATGTTTGTGGGCTAGAGTTTACTCATAGTTTTTCTGCTTCAAAGCTTATCTTTAAAGTTGAGCAGTTACTAAGTGTGAAATGCCCTGGTTCTCCTCTATGAAAAAGGCCTGTTATCTTTCACAGAATAGTGAACTTTTTCCCACATAGATATTGGTGACATTTAATTTAGAACAAATATATTAGCTAGAGACTCTTTTTCCAGCTGCAGATAGTTCCTTTCTGCTTCCACCATTGGTCATTATATGTATAAAAAGGGCTTTTCTGAGCAACCAGGGAATAGGAGGTAGAAAACTGCTTCAAACACTTAAAGTGCTGCGGCTAGCGGCAGCTTTGTATTATCAAAGTGTTTAAGGACAATTGTCAAACTTGAAAAATTGATGTGTTTTGACCCTGTAATCCCCACATATCCTTATTGTTTGGTCTAGCTTTACCAAGAGGACAATCAGAGCAGTCCATTCTGAAAGGTTTATTGGGTCAATAATGGCCTCAGTCTGTAATCATTTCTATTCTGTTTCAAGTTTGTCACTCAAGGCAAATTGGAGGGGCCAGGCTCTAAAATAATATGGCTTGGCATTTGACTGCACATCAATTTTTGCCATTGTCCTCACTAGGATGCCTAATTCTCTGCCAAACACCTTTCTAGAAAAAAATTAATTTCTGAAGGAGCTACTGTATTTACACTTATCATTGCTCTCCATTCCAGCTTGTATGTTCTGCAACATTTTTCTTCTGTACAGGTTAGGGACGCTTCCTTGTACCAAAAACATAGGCAATTGTTTCTCTCTGGTTTTGTAACTTAAGCTTATGTGACATTTCCAGCGATTATTTATTCATAGCCTTCATTTACATAATCTTTGCAAGTTGAACGCATAATGTGAAACCAGTCACATAATATGACGTGTTAATCAACTCACTCTAGGTTTGATTTGTCTTTAGCCCTAGGGTTGATTTTTTTGTGCATGAGAGCTGATAACCAAGGAATGCTGATCTGTACAATTTATACAATGCAGTGAGAAGAAGTAGGGAACACAGATGTTTTGGACCTCACAAACAGAAGAGAAGTTTGACTGCCTCAGGTCTAATGTTTTACATGGAAAAAAGTACCATTGGCTGCAGCTGAACTCCCTGTACCTGTTAACCTTCAACAGTGCCGGCTCTGTTAAGTAGGACGTTATTGGCCATCACAAAAATGGGCAAGCACAACTGCAATAGATGATTGGCTTTTCTGAGCAACCAGGGAATAGGAGGTAGAAAACTGCTTCAAACAGTTAAGTGCTGCGGCCAGCGGCAGCTTTGTATTATCAAAGTGTTTAAGGACAATTGTCAAACTTGAAAAATTGATGTGGTAAATGAGTTGGTAAATTAGACATGCCCAGTGATTATTAGTTGCTTAAACTGACATGGCCCAGCTACAAGATTAAACAACTATGGTTGCCATGTCTGACATGCCTTACGACTAGAAGATGTGAAATGTGACATCTGTTTAACCAGCAAATTTTAATTCACTCTATTACTCTAAATTTGTCACTTGTATATGTTTTCTAACTGATCTTGCTGCCGTGGATTTTTGCTCCCCTAATGTTTCTGTAGATTTCTTCATTCGGTAATGTTAACCCATGTTTCTGTATCTGCTTCCATCTCCACTCTCTGCCTGTTAATGCCTAACTGCATTTTGTAAGGCCTCACTTTATTTCTATGAACTCCAAAAAGGGAATAGGTGTACAGTATTCTACCTCATCCTCCAATAAACAGACTCCACTCCCCTAACATTTCTTCAATACCTGGCAGCATTCACTAGATGGCTCCAGTATATGTATGGTATCTTCCAGACCTGAGTAGTTGAAATTCTGCCATATCATTAGTCTCCATAGATCTTTATAGTTCTACTTTCCTTTTTAATCTAAGATTAAGTTTCAAAATTAGCCACCTTTGAAGGCACATGTCATATACACATTAGCCGCTCCCTTTGATCATGTTATCCAGAACTAAGCCAAACTCACAAAACTTCTTCAGTCTACAGTGCAGTTACAGATGCTGAAACTGCCTGTCCTGGTTGGCCAACTGAAATTTGAACCTCTGAACTATGACACTCTGCCTGAGAGTAGAGTGATTTTTTTTTTGTTGCATCCAAAAGTTCAGATGGCGAAAACTCTGACAGCATTCTCATCTGGCATAAATTTAATTTGACCATAGACAAGTTTATTTTCTCCATAGAGGCTGCTGAAAGGAGTTTTTGTTTTCCTCTTCTCCGCTGTCAACAGTGGTCACCACTGTTCAGCGATAAATTTAAAGGACTGCTATTTTTTTGGTTTCAATTATGTTCATTAGTTTGGAACTGTTTTTATGTCCTAGGTGCTTAAAGATATCAATGTCTTTATGTGTATACATAATTAATATTTTGTAAAGTTTCTAATTGCTTTTACATATGAACTTGTTACAGTTTTCTAAGCCTTAACTTAGTAAAGACTACTATATAAAAATAAACTGAATTGTATTAAAAAAAGTATGAGCACATATATTTTTCCCCTTCACACCCTGAGAAAAAGTGTTCTCATTTGTTTGGCTAAATCAAGGCCATTGACCTTAAAGTAAAACTCCAGATTTTCTTCATACTATATCCAATTTTTTTTATTTGGTACAAATAATTCCATTTTCTGCCTGAAACTATGCTTGTCGGCAATGTAATATCTACTAAAAGATGACTCTTCAAGGTGATGGCTTTTACTTTATTAACTTCATTTGTAACCAATCACAAAGATATGGCTTCCTTACCACTCTCTAGAAATACTCTTATTTAGTTGTTTTCATACTTCCATATCCAGGATGCAAAGTGTCAAAACAAGAGCTTCAGCAGTGTCCCCTTGTGTTCAAACTGTAATTAAAAACATCCTTGCCTGAGTTTCAACAGCTTTCCCACTAACAAAACACAGAAGAAAATCCATCCAAGCAATCAAAAGAGATGAAAGAACAAATTTTGTTATATGCCATGGTAGCGCATATGTTTGTATCTGGCATTTCAAAACTGTAAGTAAATAAAATATACGCACTGCCTTTTAAACTAATACTATACTGAGTCTGATAACTCTGGTGTTCTACTGACACAGGAATCAGTTTTTGAAAGGGTAAATGATCATCTCAAAGTTAATGTGTGAGAGTCTAAGCTGATGGAAAACAGCATACCTGGTTCTTCTCAATTCAATGGCACATGTTCCAGGTTAGCATACAATATAAATTATGTTTTACTAATAATATAAATAGTAACTTTAAAGACACATCAGTTGCTCTTTCATGGCAAGAAGTTAATAACTCATATACAACAAACATAAAAAACCTCTGAAACAATACAAAGATAAATGATCAGTAGGTAAATACAAATCAATAAAGATAGTTTATAAGAAAACAGGTAATGTACCTTGTTTATGCTATATTACAATATAGAGTCTTTATGTGTATTAGGTGTTATGTCAAGGTGCAGGACTGGATAGATGGGCATTCCATATAGGGTCAAGAATGATTTCCTACCTGGCTGGGAGGCCATAATGGATGGAGCACAAGAATGAAGGCATAATACAGCCGGGATGTACCTCGGTTTCTATCCCTGTCTGGATTCTCAGGCAAGGACAAGGGATGAATGGATATTTTGAACAGTTCATCCTCCAGCATGAGAGGTGTCAGTATTCTCCCATCTGGAGCCCTGTCTACACAACCGCAGGGTTGCCATTAAATTGCAGTGCAGGACGACCCTGTCATGGGTCCTTGGGTGCTGCAGAGCTTCCATATGGCCAAGAAATGCTTCCAGCATCCAATGCCATGACACCAGAAGTGCTCCTGGGTCCAACATAAGAGGAGGTATCTTGCCTAGTGTGGGTAATCAAAGTCAGGGGGATGCTTGACAATGCTCACAGAGGAGACACAAGGGAGATGGAGGTGCTTTATTGGTTGTTGATATGGTACTAGAATGATTTGTTACAGTGACAAGGTACTGCCACCAAACAAACAATATTTTTATTTTATCTTGAACTTGTGTGCAGCTCCCCTCCTTGAACCGTCACCTTATTGTGGTGGAGGGGTTTGCGTGTCCCAGTGATCCTAGGAGCTATGTTGTCCGGGGCTTTATGCCCCTGGTAGGGCCACCCAAGGCAAACTGGTCCTAGGTGAGGGATGAGACAAAGAGCGGTTCAACAAACCTCCAATGATGAGCGAAAACTTTGGATGACGTTTTCCCTTACCGGGATGCGGGTCACTGGGGCCCCCCTCTGGAGCCAGGCCTGGAGGTGGGGCTCTATGGCGAGCGCCTGGTGGATGGGCCTGCACCCATGGGGCTCGGCCGGGCACAGCCCGAAGAGGTAACGTGGGTCCTCCTTCCCATGGGCTCACCACCTATGGGAGGGGCCAAGGAGGTTGGGTGCAGTGTGAGTTGGGTGGTGGCCAAAGGCGGGGACCTTGGCGGTCTGATACTTGGCTACAGAAACTGGCTCTTGGGACGTGGAATGTCACCTCTCTGAAGGGGAAGGAGCCTGAGCTAGTGCGCAAGGTCGAGTGGTTCCGGCTAGATATAGTCGGACTCACCTCGACGCACAGCTTGTTGACTTTGGAACCAATCTCCTTGAGAGGGGCTGGACTTTCTACCACTCTGGAGTTGCCTCCGGTGAGAGGCGTCGAGCAGGTGTGGGCATACTTATTGCCCCCCAGACTTGGAGCCTGTGCATTGGGGTTTACCTCGGTGGACGAGAGGGTGGCCTCCCTCCGCCTTCGGGTGGGGGGAAGGGTCCTGACTGTTGTTTGTGCGTATGCGCCGAACAGCAGTTTGGAGTATCCACCCTTTTTGGAGTCTCTGGAGGGGGTGCTAGAGGGCATACCTTCTGGGGACTCCCTTGTTCTGCTGGGAGACTTCAATGCTTACATGGGCAATGACAGTGAGACCTGGAAGGGCGTGATTGAGAGGAATGTCCCCCCCGATCTGAACCCGAGCGGTGTTTTGTTATTGGACTTCTGTGCTCATCATGGATTGTCCATAACGAACACCATGTTCAAGCATAGGGGTGTTCATATGTGCACATGGCACCAGGACACCCTAGGCCTCAGTTCGATTATCGACTTTGTGGTCGTGTCATCGGACTTGCGGCCGTATGTCTTGGACACTCGGGTGAAGATTCTGGTCCACCATGCGGCGTCTCAGGAGGGGGAAGCAGTGCAGTGTCAACACCGTATATGGTGGGGATGGTGCGCTGTTGACCTCGACTCGGGACATTGTGGGTCAGTGGGGGGAGTACTTCGAAGACCTCCTCAATCCCACTAACATGCCTTCCAATGAGGAAGAAGAGCCTGGGGACTCTGAGGTGGGCTCTCCCATCTCTGGGACTGAGGTCGCCGAGGTGGTCAAAAAACTCCTTGGTGGCAGGGCCCCGGAGGTGGATGAGATACGCCCGGAGTTCCTCAAGACTCTGGATGTTGTAGGACTATCTTGGTTGACACGTCTCTGCAACATCGCATGGACATCGGGGACAGTGTCTCTGGATTGGCAGACTGGGGTGGTGGTCCCCCTCTTTAAAAAGGGGGACCGGAGAGTGTGTTCCAACTACAGAGGGATCACACTCCTCAGCCTCCCTGGAAAAGTCTATTCGGTGGTTCTGGAGAGGATAGTCGAACCTCAGATTTAGGAGGAACAGTGTGGTTTTCGTCCTGGTCGCGGAACAGTGGACTAGCTCTACACCCTTAGCAGTCCTGGAGTCCTGGAGAGTGTATGGGAGTTTGCCCAACCAGTCTACATGTGTTTTGTGGACTTGGAAAAGGCGTTCGACCGTGTCCCTCGGAGAATCCTGTGGGGGGTGCTCCGGGAGTATGGGATACCGGACCCCTTGATAAGAGCTGTTCGGTTCCTGTACAACCGGTGTCAGAGCTTGGTCCGCATTGCTGGCAGTAAGTCGAGCCTGTTTCCAGTGAGAGCTGGACTCCGTCAGGGCTGCCCTTTGTCACCGATTCTGTTCATAACTTTTATGGACAGAATTTCTAGGCGCAGCCAGGGTGTTGAAGGGGTCCGGTTTGGTGGACTTAGGATTGGGTCACTGCTTTTTGCAGATGATGTTGTCCTGTTTGCTTCATCAGGCTGTGATCTTCAGCTCTCTCTGGATCAGTTCGCAGCTGAGTGTGAAGCGGCTGGGATGAGAATCAGCACCTCCAAATCCGAGACCATGGTCCTCGGCCGGAAAAGGGTGGAGTGCCCTCTCAGGGTTGGGGGAGAGATCCTGCCCCAAGTGGAGGAGTTCAAGTATCTCAGGGTCTTGTTCACGAGTGAGGGAAGAATGTAGCGTGAGATCGACAGGCGGATCGGTGCAGCATCCGCAGTGATGCGGGCTCTGCATCGGTCTGTCGTGGTGAAAAAGGAGCTGAGCCGTAAGGCAAAGCTCTCAATTTACCAGTCGATCTACGTTCCTACCCTCACCTATGGTCATGAGCTATGGGTAATGACCAAAAGAACGAGATCGCTAATACAAGCGGCTGAAATGAGTTTCCTCCGCAGAGTGTCTGGGCTTTCCCTTAAAGATAGGGTGAGAAGCTCAGTCATCCGGGAGGGGCTCAGAGTAGAGTCACTACTCCTCTGCATCGAGAGGAGTCAGATGAGGTGGCTCGGGCATCTGATCAGGATGCCTCCTGGACGCCTCCCTGGTGAGGTGTTCCAGGCACGTCCAACCGGGAGGAGGCCCCGGGTAAGACCCAGGACATGCTGGAGAGACTATGTCTCCCGGCTGGCCTGGGAACGCCTTGGGATTCTCCCGGAAGAGCTCGAAGAAGTGGCCGGGGAGAGGGAAGTCTGGGCCTCTCTGCTCAAGCTGCTGCCCCTGCGACCCGACCCTTGATAAGCGGAAGAGGATGGATGGATGGATGGATGTTTGCAGCTGAGTTATACCTGGTGTTTGGTCTCTGGGCATTTCCTAATGGTCAGAATTGATAATAGTTATTAGGTCTTTGTACCCTAGGTTTTATTACCAGCTTGTATTCTGTTCTGAGCTCTTTACTTGTGGTGATCAATTTTATACCCTTGTCTTGTAATACTTGTTTCCAAATAGTGCTGCAGATTGATGTTTACTCAATTATGTTGGCCTCTTTTGTAAGTCACTGTGGATAAACGTATCTGCTAAGCAAATAAATAAATGTAAGTGGAACTAATTTTAATGTAAAACAAAAAAGGGTTAGCTGAAACTGATAGCATATGGGCACAATAAAGTTTACAAACCTACCTTGGTAATTATAAATATATTCTCCATAAAAATTTTAAAACTTTTATTCACTTTTGATAGAGGGTTGGCTCAGGTTGGACGGTTGGGAGCCAAAGTCAGAGAGATGAGATTGAGTTGGTTTGCATATGTGCAAAGAGATGCTGGGTATATTGGGAAAAGGATGTTAAAGATAGAGCTGCCAGGCAAGACGAAAAGAGGAAGGCCTAAGAGGAGGTTTATGGATGTGGTGAGAGATGACATGCAGGTGATGGGTGTGACAGAGCAAGATACAGAGGACAGAAAGATATGGAAGAAGATGACCTGCTGTGGCAACCCCTAACGGAGCAGCCGCAAGAAGAAGAAGAAGAAGAATTCAATTTTGATGCTTTTGGAGCAAAGTGTTTTTCAAGAATTCTACTTACATTGCTATAGTCAATTACTGGAAGTGAAAGGAGGAAGTGGAGTATATGCTTAAGTTCTAATTTCTTAAAAAAAATACAGTAATTCAGAAAACAAAGCTGGAGTAAATATAAAAAAATTCAAAATATACTATGCAAGGTTGTTTGGACAGAAAGGACATTAAGGTGACAGTGTGGAAAATAAATGCAGAACAGAGTCTGTATAATGAGTGAAGAATCCATACTGGTGAATTGAAAACCATCCTACTGTACATGCCATTTGTATTGTAATCTTGTTAGTTCCTTATCATGGTGCATGATATAAATGGTGTGATATACAAATAGAAATGCATTGATTGAGATTAATTGAGTGTGATCCTTAAACATAAAGTCTTCCAGGGTAGAGAAATAACACAGCACACCATAACTGATAAAGATTTTTGACACCAAAGCAGGTACCAGGAGTCACGATAATATTCTTTGACTTTTCCTGTGCTTTCAACACCATTCTGCCTCATCAACTGGAGAAATAGCTCAAGGCTTTGAATCTTGATGCTCCCCAAATCTCCTGGATCATGGACTACCTGACCAAAGTTTGTGAAGCTAAGGCACTGTGTGTCATAAATGGTAGTGTGTAATACTGGAGCACCTCAGGGATAGTCTTGTTTTCCTTTGTGTTTATCCTCTACACAACAGACTTCCAGCACAATGTCACTGCTTGCCATCTACAGAAATTTTCAGATGACTCATCTGTCATAGGCTACATTATTAACGGAGATTAATCAGAGAACAGAAAAGTCTTGGAGGGCATTGCCTTGTGGTGCAGGGACAACAATCTGCAACTCAACATCCTCAAGACAAAAAAACTGGTGGTGGACGTCTGGGATGCCAAGAAGCCTCTGAGACCAGAAATTCAGGGGGAGGATATGGAAGTGGTATACAGTGATCCCTCGCTATATCGCACTTCGACTTTCGCGGCTTCACTCCATCGTGGATTTTAAATGTAAGCATATCTAAATATATATCATGGATTTTTCGCTGGTTCGTGGATTTTTGCGGACAATGGGTCTTTTAATTTATGGTACATACTTCCTCAGTTTGTTTGCCCAGTTGATTTCATACAAGGGACGCTATTGGCGGATGGCTGAGAAGCTACCCAATCAGAGCACGTATTACGTATTAAATAAAACTCCTCAATGATATATCCCGCGCAGTGCTTCGCACACTTAAAAGCTCTAACAACACGTATTGATTTTTCATTGTTTGATTTTCTCTGTCTCTCTTACTCTCTCTGGCATTCTCTGCTCCTGACGGAGGGGGTGTGAGCAGAGGGGCTGTTTGCTTAGAAGATACAGACGCTCCTCTAAAAAATGCTGAAACACTACCTTTACATTGATCCCTTCCTTGCGGCCGCTTTATTGCGGTGCTCGCATATTTAAAAGCCCAACAGCCCTATTGATTTTTGATTGTTTACTTTTCTCTCTCTCTATGACATTCTCTGCTCCTGATGCGCGCTCCTTTGAAGAGGAAGATATGTTTGCATTCTTTTAATTGTGAGAAAGAACTGTCATCTCTGTCTTGTCATGGAGCACAGTTTAAACTTTTCACTAAAGGGTGTTATTTCATGTCTATAGAGCTCTAATAATGTTAAAAAACGTATTTAGAAGGTCGTAAACAGGTTTTCTATGCTCTAACTGCGAAAACATTAGATTTATAAATAAAGAATCCTACTTTGTGGAAATTCATTTATCACGGTAGAGTCTGGATTAACTGCGATAAACGAGGGTTTACTGTATAACTGTGCGGAGAATATTTATAAACAGGGTGGGAGAGTTTCTAAGGGCTTAAAATATATAAAAATAACCATACAAACATATGGTTTCTACTTCACGGATTTTCATCTATCACGGGGGGTTCTGGAACGCAACCCCCGCGATCGAGGAGGGATTACTGTACAGCTACAAGTACCTGGAGATTCACATAAACAACAAACTGGACTGGTCTGACAACACAGTGACACTGTACAAGAAAGGCCAGAGCAAACTGTACTTGCTAAGGAGACTCGGGTGTTTTGACGTGTGCAGCAAGTTTCTGGAAAAGTTCTTCTAATCCATACTAGCCAGTGTGGCTTTTTACGCTGCAGTCTCTTGTCGAACCATAGTCACACTGGAAGCTCTTGTGGAAAAGAAGATAATTGCAAAATTGGATGCCATCATGAAAAATCCCCTCCATCCCCTCCAGGAGGTGCTGTCTTGGAGCACTTTTAGCCACAGGATCATTCTACCATGGTGTGCTAAGAAGTGCTTCTGGAGATCTTTTCTGCCAACTGCTATCAGGCAATTCAATGCTTCCACCTGATGTACTTGTTAAGTTTATTTTTAGTTGGAGTGTGGTGCATACCCCACCAGGGGGTGCTGCAGCAGGCGCTTCTGAGCCCTTATGGGCAGTTCTCCTGCCACACACGGAAGTGCTGCCAGAAACAAGTAATCAAGCACCTTATAAAAGGAGCCAGCAGCCACTACTCGGGGAACCAGAGTTAGGAGGAGGAGGACAAAGCTTGTCCTAAGGAGCAAAGGAGGAGAAGAGAAAGAGTGAAGAAAGAGACTTGATGTATTGTGCTTGAACTGTGTTATACTTGTGGGGAACGGGCAAGGCGTTTCCCACAAGGGAAAAAGAAAATAAATCGTGTGTGCCTTGAACTTGTGTCCTACGATTGTCTGTGTCAGGTTCAGCTTGTGGTGCCAGCCTGGTGGTCCATAATATATACATATATACACACATATACAGTATATAAACCAATTTTATACATGTGCATCTGTGGACCACCTTCCAGGCTTGTCTAAAACAGGTAATGCCACTCAGGTAGTTGTAGTACTTTCTATGTGATCTGTAGTGCCTTTTTTCAACCACTAGGTATATATAGTCTCACCTAAGGTATGTGGTACCACCCGGGGATAAGAGGGGATACTGTCGCTAAAAGTCTTGTCTCATTTTTCCCCTCTCAGCCTTTGCTTTCTTTTGGAATTAAAAGAGTATCTTGTCATACATGAGCAAGTTGGTCGCTTCGACAAGGCACTATGGAGGCAAGTTCACATAGTCGCTGACAGCTAGTCTCCTATTGCCCACAGCTCAGAGGTTGTTGCACACTGACATCAGTTCTGGCTTGGCCCCCAGAAGAACCCACCTCCTCTTCTTAGTGGGCTACATAACCAATACTATTGATGGAAGTAGGTTGTCATATACTAACCAGTGAAAGATCAGCACAGAGCTCCCTGGAAAAGGATACAAAAAGAACACGTAAAGCCAGAGACTATAGGACTAACAAACTTTATTTTCCTTTTCTAAGCCTTTTTTATTTTGATTAAACAGAGTACTGGCAAGTCCCCAACACTTTATGTTCTCCCTGTTTTGTATTTCACTTCCTGACATTGCTGAATGAGTAACTTTACCAGACCCAGAAAACTCACTGACTGGGAGGCCGGATTAGGAGAAGTAAGATGGAGGTTGTTGTGCTGTTTTTGTACAGAAGGAGCTTGGGTTACAATTTTTTTCAGATCAGAGTGGCATTCAGAGATCAATTCCTGTCACTGTATTTTCATAGTATTTATTTCCTGATCCCATTTTTTCAGGTACAGGATTATAAGGAGACAAACTCCTACCTTACAGCATCAGTCAAAAAATAGGGACCATCTGTGAATAGAATGCTATTTTGACCCAGGGAGCAATCAGTTAAACAAAATAGCAGATGAAGAGGCCCTCTGCACATCAGTATGACCAGTCGAGGACATTAAGCTATGTCATTCTGAGTGGTACATTAAGAATGAGAACCACAGAAATAAGAAGACACTGCAAATGGGACAAAATGAAGAAGGTGACAGAACACAGCAAGAAACTCCAGCCAATTACTGGTGGCTTCCTGCTGATAGTAGATATTGGGGATAAAGCATATGACAAAGGAGCCTTACGTTCTCAAAGACAGAATGAGGACCTCTGGAGCCTAATCGAAATGGCATGCACTACTGAGAGTGGAAATGTGGAAGCACAGGGATCATGCTAAGAACTGGTAGAACCTTGTTGCTCAATATAAAGACTAGGCAGTTGTAAAAGTGCAATGGAGACCCAGTCTTTTTGTGTGATATTTCAATTATGTGCTTGTTGCCACAGTGAATTTAAGCCTAATTACTATAACTTGTTGGTTTTTAATACAATAGCTGTAATGCATTTACTGGTGATAATGTGGAGTGCATCATTTTATATTGAGGCTGTTAGGCTGTCAGTTTCTGAAAGTGCTGTATTTGAAAGCCACGCTGAAGCTAGCATCTCTCTCTGTTTCCTCAATTACCAGGATAATATGGTTTGTCAGCTTTTACCGAGTTGCTACATGTAGGATTGAAAGCCAGTAATGCTGGCTTCTAATGCAATGCAGAAAAAGCAAGTTAACTGTGCCTTTTGTGGAGTGCCACCAGGTATTATCTGACTTCTACATTTTAACTAACATGTAAATACATCTATAACATTAGCTTGAAAATGTTTTTATATGGAAATAACATGTATTTTATTATAATGAGTTAACGCAGTATGCACTAGACTATAATTATGCCAACGTTTTAATGATTTTCTTCTGGCAGTAAAACACAATATGTGTAGCAGTATAATTTAGTATTAAAACACATCCAAACAAAGAAAATATGGAATATAAACACAGTAAATACACTTTTCATTGAGCAAGCTGATGTCTATTCTTACCAACAGCTCTCGTCCTTACGAAGATAATTTGTAACTTACTTGCACAGTGATTTTAATGGGAAATGGCAGCCCTAATGTTGCCTTTGGCATGCCTGTAGCTAATGCTTTCTTTGTACTTTAATTTTATTTCACCTCCGCATGGAAGTTTAATTGTGTTTTGATACAATGCCTTCAAATACTACTTTATATTTATTTTTTGTTAAATTGGCAATTTACATTTAATTGATTTATTTAATATCTTTATTTGCTAATATAATCACAAATACATAGCTATCCTTTTAAATAAAACTATATGTGTAATATTTTATACAAATAGCATTTTATTATTCAGATTAGGTGTCTATTATTATATTTATATTGAATTACCTTTTTATTGTCCAACAGTATCACAAATATATTTATTTTAATTAGACAAAAACAAACATATAAGATGAGCAATTTCTCATAAAATGAAATATACGGTATTATCATGTTTTCAGCAGTGGATAGTCACACCCAAACTTTGAGGACCACATTAAAAATGTTCTCTCCTCTAACGTCCAACCTCAGGTCCACCTCACAGAAAGGAAACAACAGCAAAGGACACTGAGTGGGCAGGTCTTTCCTAAAAACACAACTCTTGGCAAGCAGCTGTTATGATCCCTGGCTAAAGTAACTGTAAAGGGTTAGATAAGTGGAGGGTCTTGTTCTATGGATAACTAATACAGATGCATGCACTTTAAAGTTTCCACTGGTGAGCTTCCATTTGCCTTGTGTCTCTCAGCCAACTTTGTACTCTCCAGCAAATAATCATTGTCAATGCAAGGGTTCCTTCTGACTGGGTCTGTCTAATATATATGTCCCACCAAACTAAAGTTAAAAGTAGAAACATCATCACTTAGCCAATATAATGGCAGCCCTGCCAGCTCACTGCACTCGTTGCAGCACACATGGATTAACAGTTGACTGGTAGTTTTCTGCATGAAAAAAGTTGTCAAAAGTAAACATCAAATATGATTTCCACACGACTGACACACAACCTTACAAATTCTCCACAGATAAATAAATTACATAAAATAATTCTTTATCAATATCTTTATTAACACTTTCCAGCCACCCATTTTATAACCCCCTTATCCACGTCAAGGTTGAGAGAGTCTGTGTCTATCCTGGCAACACTGGGTGCCTGACCAGAATCAACATTTTATTGGGCAGAAGTCCATAGCATTACACACTAACACATACACCCACATTGACTTATACAGCTCCCCTATCTAGCACATCTCTAGATTGTCAGAGGAAATACAGAATACCTCACATAGGCAGAAAGGGAAATGTGCAGAATCCACCCAGTTAGTGTTCAATCTCAGGATTCTGGTGCAATGAGACAGCAGTGTTAGTGACTGTGTGCACAATGACATCCTGTATAATTTTTTCATTATTCTTTATATTTGTTTTAATGTGTTAGCTTACATCTTGCCTGAAGAAGGGGCCTGAGTTGCCTCGAAAGCTTGCATATTGTAATCTTTTTAGTTAGCCAATAAAAGGTGTCATTTTGCTTGGCTCTTCTCTAA
Source organism: Polypterus bichir lapradei (assembly GCA_026402145.1). NCBI lineage: Eukaryota > Metazoa > Chordata > Cladistia > Polypteriformes > Polypteridae > Polypterus > Polypterus bichir. The sequence goes on along the minus strand of JANRMT010062821.1, from coordinate 16,845,141 downwards.
ATTGGACCCAGATTTGTTATATTGGTTTTTTTTTTCGTTGGGCACAAGGTGGCAATGTTGGACAGTAAATAAAGATTAGGAGTGAATAATGTAAAACAGTGGTTCCCAAACTCAATTGTTCCAAAGAGATTCACAATCAGTGATAATAATTAATCTAATATAAACAGTTACTATTATTTTTCTTTTCTCTTATTCTGTATTAAGTAAGGCACAGCAGCATTGCTTTCACATTTATAAGACATTTAGAAATTATTTCTATTTTTGCTATGCCTTTAAATGATTAACTCTCTTTTATTGTTTACCTATTATTTTGCCATTTTCTGCATTTTTTACGCCCTTCATTGTAAGCTAATAATGACAATTAAAAACAAGTACAGCAGACACCAAGCAAATGACACTGAATAATGAAAGGCTGCAACTGCTTCAGTGTCAGACTCACTAATCAGTAAATAATGGATTAAAAAACCAAACACCTGGTAAAACATAATGTGAATCAGGATGAAAATATTGCTAAAAAGTAAAAATAAATAAATAAACTACATTATCTCCATATAACTGCTTAGTACATTTTAGTAAAAAATTACCATGCTTAGACTGTAATTCCTTCACTGGCCCCAAAACGCAGAAACTGGTAAATAACAGCTAATTTATTTGGGCTAGGAGTCCACTTAAAAAGAGAAGCTGGGTTGGAACAAAAACCTGCAGCCACAGTTGGATTCCCAGAAATGAGTTTGGGAACCACTGATGCAGTGTATGAAAACACCCAGCCCACATCCAAACTTGTCCATGCTGGGTTTAGAGACAACAGCATGCACATCTTTAAGATGATGGATAAAAACAGCGTACAAGACCACCTGATACCAGGAACCTCATTTAGAAATTTTTGTGTGTGGATCTGAGTGTGAAAATGAGAACACACCAAAAAAAACCAGGAAAAATCACATTTATAAAACCTGCTGTACACACATTTCAGTGAAATTTGCTGCTTATAAATCACAATCTTCTTGTAAATATGCATACGGGAATGCCGCTCTGAAACCTCAATATATGGAGCATGCTAATCAACTTTTTTTACATATGTTATCACGATTCTACAGAACTTCATTGGCTAGTAGTTGAACTGTTAATGGCTTCCAGCACAGCAGGTACAATGGAGCTGAACTTCGCTGTGATATTCCTGACCTGTCAGCCAGCTCCCTGAGAAGTGACAACAGGAAGTCAATATGAACTGATAAAAAACTAAAAAAAAGCTCTTAATTGAAAATACACAGCATTGGCCAAGTTTAACCTAAAATACAGTCTATACATTATATTCAATACTTCTGAGGTGTAATATTTTTGTCACATCAATTCACAGAATAATAATGGCTTGGTGATATGAATTATTATACTCATGAGTTGTCATTTTTAGCTGGTTTGGCTGCATTTCCCTGCTTGAAGAGTGTTGTCCCTTCTCAGTTTCTCTAAAAAGATGAAAACACATGGGTCAGAGTTTCCATAAATTTACACATGCTCCTCCATCATGTTTTCTTTTATACATTTTAAAATTTGTGTTTGAAGTTGCTAATGCACATTTCCATCCTCTTTTTGTTCTTCTTACATAAGACCCCAGGACAGCAACCCTTTTGAAGTAATACATGTTCATGAATTACAATTAACAGAATGCAATAAATGACATCTCAACAGCCGATGACATTTTCAACTACCATATATACTCACAGAGAAGTTCTCCCACGGATAAGTTGGCACTTGATTTTATTGTGTAATTTCTGGTATTTTATAATGTTGGTCATATAAGTCGAATGCGGAAAACTCAAGCTATTGGTCCAAGAGACTATTATATGCTAACGTCCACTTGAGAGAGTAACCACGGAGCACAATGCCTTTTTTTTCTATGTGGGTGTGGCAATGCGCTGTATCAGTGCGTGCTCCTAACCTCTCTCTCTCTCTCTCTATTGTGCCTACGTGACCACACGGTAATACCCAAACTCTTCCGAAGCAACATTTGCTCTGATTTGTGTTTTTTGCATCTCACACCCTCATACACCTTTATCGTAAGAGTGTTCCTTATCTACGATGGAGCGTTCGATCAGAATAAAATATGAAGCTGGTTTTAAATGAAATGTTGTTTAAGTGGTGAAAGAAATTAGTAACTGCGCTGCTGCAACAAAATTTGATGCGTCTGAGAAACTGATGCGAGATTGGAGGAGGCAAGAGGATGTAAAAAAAATAAATAAGTGTCGCATTTTTGAAAGGGTGTATAAGTTGGGGTCTGATTTTATGATCGATTTTTCGGGTTTCAAGACCCGACTTATACATTAGCATGTATGTTAACATTAGTCAGAAGAATTAATATCAAAAAAATGAATACCACTTTTAAGTACATTCTAATTTCTGTTAACAAAGAGTTTTTAAAAGCTTGACCAAAAATGAAAAAAATCTAATTCTTCATAGGCCTAAAGCAATGTGGAGGTATGGCATTACTTAACATTAAATTTTACTACCGGGCATTAAGTTATATGTTGAAATGGTCAAAAATATTAAGTAGCAATGAACTTGTATCTGAATGACACACTATATAAAGGAAATCCAAAACTACTTTCTCCTTATATGAACTACCATTTGCTACCACCAATACTACTACAATCATCAACAAAATATGAATTCAGTGGTTTGACGTACATTTACAACATAGTTCTGCTGTTGGAAGCTATTAAAGGTTAATATGTTGTTGTCACTTGTACTTGACAAGATATATTTCATCCCTAAATCATACAGTACTTAATATACCTTTTCTTGAAGGCCTTTAAAGACCTGCATATGCATAGTTTTGATTAATTTTGTATCAAATACAACCACTCTCCAATCGTTTTCCTCTCTTACACTCAAGACAGAGATTTTGCCTAAAGAAACCTGACATGCCATTCTAATCTATGTTTACACTCTACTGCACAATCCTACTCTCTAGATGCAATACAGAGACAAGAATCAATGTGTTCAATACGACACAACTCTAAACACAAACGTCCAATTCCATTTTCATACAATGAATGGAGGTAAGCCATGGATAAATTACATTCTTCATCAACCTGTGCAAAATGTATTTTAACACAGCTTAAAACTGTTACCACATACTGTACATTTCCCTTGACTCTGACAAAAGGATATCCAACTTGTCTGATTCTTGAAGTAATGTGTTTTGGGAATGTCATTGGAATAGTTCTCAGATAGATTTAGGGTTATCATAAACTCTAAAACTTTAGCAGCTCTATTTGGATGAACAACAGATGGAATGCTACTGCCTAATGTAGAATCTTTTATGATAATCAACACTACACAGCTTGTGGTCTCATATTGCTCAGCTGGAAAATTTTCTAACTTCTCTGCTATAGTACAATTGGAAAATGATAATGTTGAAGTTATTTAGAGCACATAAAACACATAGAACAATTAACAAATTAAATAATTTTTTTATGTCTATCATAAATATAGTGTTTCTGTCCTAACTAATCTAAAATCTGTACTTTTGCTAACTGTGTAGCTATTTCTGTACCTGTATCATTGTAAAATGTGTACTTTTAAAGAAGAAAAGTCCAGAAGCAAAACCAGACTAGTGTTTAAAGGCTACTTCCTGCCAGTGCCCAGATAAGTCTATAGTTGGCAGTGAGGGCTAAGACCCACTGGCAATGAGGAAAACCAGCCAAGATATTGTGTAGAGGAGACAGTTAGTGACAATGGAAAGTTGGTGATGGGGGGCAACTTGCCTCTTAGTGAATTATATAAATTATGTCTTATAGGACAGTGAATCTTTGAGTTGTGGTTTAGTATTATTTGTTATATTGTTTTGCTCACTGGTTACCTCTCTATAAGTTTTGTAAAAAAGAAGAAAGTTATTTTTCACATATTTGTATAGCCAGAATGGATCAGTCACTAATGAACAGGAATAATGTAAGATGTGAAAATACTCAGCCTACATCCAAAAACATGCATATTGGGCTCATTTAGAATCACCAATCAACCTAAAATGCACATCTTTAGGATGTGGAGTGAAAACAGTGATTTCAAATTTAAGTGAAAAACTAGTATAAAGTTATTTACACACATTTCCACATTTTCCAATGTTAAAATGATTGGATGGTAAGAAGCAATCTTGCATCTATATACAGTATATTAAAAATGCAAAGTTGACTGACTGATTGAATTACTCACTCATCAACAAAAACACTATTTACCATTTAGTTTAAAAATAAAATTTGGGAGGATTGTAGATCTAGGGCAGTATGCATTCCCTAAGAAAGAACATTTCAATATATTCTTATTAAGGGGTAAATACAAGCCCTACTATAGAAAAAACAAAATATCCCAAAATCCAAAAAATGCTTTGACAGAAATTTGGTGATGTTATATATAAAAACAATTAGCTGTCCCGTGTTTTTTTTTTTTTTTTTAATTTGTTGATGTTTGTAGATAATAATACTGTAGCGAATAGGCTATGTTAGTGCACCACAACCTTTTTTGGTTCAGTACTGATAAGGAATCATGTAGAGAAACAGTGCCATCCACCTGTTTGGGGTTTTCTGGTTTATACAAATGAAGAATGCCAGCAGTATTTTTGGTTGAGCGGCATTGACCAATAGGGTTGGCGAACAAGTAAGGAATGGGAGGTGTCCTGAACAGGAAAAAGACATGAGCTGTGAATTAGAAGGAGGAAGTTTGGTGAAGCTCAAGGAAAACTTAAGTTAGCAAGTACACTATAAAGTCTGAGTGCAGATGTCAGGGTCTATAGCTGTAAGCATAGGTGTTGCTTTGCCTGAGGAGAAAGTGGTGTCATTGGGTTCAAGACAAACTGAGAGTAATGGCATCCCTTGGTAATGATATTATTTCTTTTCTTCAGTTCATTTTTGTATAATGCTTAAAAAGTTAAATTCATTGCATCGGCTGAATAAATGTGCAGTCTGTAGACATCCTTGCTGTTTTTAATAAATTAAAGGAAAATACAACTCAGTATTAAAATGTATTGTTTCACTGTCGGTTTTGAGGTAAATCCATATTGATAAAATTTTAAAATAACATAATAATAATACTATAGTACTGCATCACCCCAGCCAGGTGAACATACAACTGGTAATAATCTCAGAAACAAATTCTTGAGTGAACAAACTAAAAACCCACATATACTCATCAAGTTTAGTTCAGTTGTTACGTACCATATGTAGGATGCAGAGCAAGCATAGATTTGCAGTTTGCTGTACTTTGTATTTGAATTTCCATTTTCTAAGCTTACTGGGATTTATTTAACTTTTTATTGGATGAAATTTTTAGTTCTCCATCTCTGAGGTAAACTGTTGTTTCCATACACTGGGCCTATTTCAAATTGTGTACTGTTTTTGATTTAAATCCTCTAAAACTTTAGATGGTACAAGATTACGGATCAAAATGTTACATTCAATTCACTATGTAACAAATTTTTATTTTTATTTTGTTCCTGGGTCCAAAGTGTGTTTTTCTAACCCGTTATGCCTAAAAAAAATAGAAAATACTGTAGCTGTTGTTCCACAAAAACTTTGCTTTTGAGATCAGGACAATGATATTTTGAAATTTGTCTGTTTTCGAGAAAATTCTTGATTTGCATTGAATACTGAATAGTCTTCTAGAATATTCTTGAACTGTTAGAATTGTCCAGAAGTTTCTAGAATTTTCCAGAATTATCTAGAACTTTCTAGAACGTTCTCGGACTGTCCAATAGTAGTCATACAAGTATAAAAGCACAGGTGACTCGAACCAACATTTCGGTTTATGTTATTTTTTTGATTTGATTTAGATGGCATCAAGAGGTTGCTTGCACCCAGCAGATGCATTTTGCTACGTCTGTGGACAATTTATAAAGACAAGAGAAAGTATTCAGTGAATGCATGTCGCAAGATGTGCGAGGCCTACAAGGCATACTTCGGCATGCCTGTTGGGGATCAAGATAAGCCCTGGGCACCTCATTTCACATGCGAATATTGCAAGAAAACTCTTGAAGGTTGGTACAGTGGAGAAAAGAGACCCATGAAGTTTGCTATCCCGCGAATGTGGCAGCAACCGACTGACCATTCAAGCAACTGCTACTTCTGCATGGTGTATCCTACCAAACGTCGCACTGGCAAGAATGCGCCTCAAATCGTTTATTCAGACATTCCTTCTTCCATTGCCCCAGTACCACACTGCCCCGAGCTGCCCGTTCCCACTCCTCCGAAGAGGGATCAGCCATCTTCAGGAAACAGCAGCAAGTCAGACAGCGAGGAAGATATTGCAGATCCAGATTGCGGTTTCACAGATGCGGCTGAGGAGAGAAGGCCATACTTCCCTAACCAGAAAGACGTCAACGATCTGATCAGAGACCTTGGTCTTACCAAGTCAAATGCTGAGCTTCTGACATCCAGGCTCAAGCAATGGAACTTGTTGGATGAAAGTGTGCAAGTCACAAATCAGAAAAAAGCGTCACCAAACATTTTCCAACTTCTTCAGTCGGCAAGATGGGCTGTGGTTCTGCCACAATGTGGTCGGTCTATTCGAGGCTATAGGTATCATCTGTAACCCGAGTGAATGGCGCCTATTCATAGACAGTTCATCCCGGAGCCTCAAAGCTGTGCTGCTTCACAACGGAAACAACTACCCGACTCTCCCTATGGCTTACACTGTGCATCTCAAAGAGAACTACACCAGTGTCAAGATGTTGCTGAGTGCCTTGAAGTATGACGACTATGGATGGGAGGTCATCGGAGACTTCAAAATGGTGTCATTCCTGATGGGCCTTCAAGGCGGTTTCACGAAATTTCCTTGTTCCCTTTGCCTCTGGGACAGCCTGACACTAAGTCGCACTATCACAGAAAGGACTGGCCACTGCGGACCGAGTTCTCTGTGGGGAAGGGCAACGTCATGTGGAAGCCGCTGACAGAACCTCAGAAGGCGCTGATGCCACCACTGCACATCAAGTTAGGCCTCATCAAGCAATTTGTCACGGCTCTTGACAAGGAGTCAGCAGCTTTCAAGTACCTCCAAGATCTCTTTCCAAAGCTGTCCGAGGCAAAGGTCAAGGCTGGTATCTTCGTCGGACCTCAGATCAAGAAGATCCTAGAATGTGACGAATTCGCCAAGCTGCTGAACAGGATGGAGAACACAGCTTGGAACAGTTTTGTTGCAGTGGTTCACGGCTTCCTGGGTAATCACAAGGCTGAAAACTATGTGCAGTTGGTTCGGACTCTCATAAAGAATTACGCCAAAATGGGATGCAGAATGTCTCTCAAAGTCCATATCCTTGACGCTCATCTTGACAAATTCAAGGAGAACATGGGAGCTTACTCAGAGGAGCAAGGCGAGCGCTTTCATCAGGATATACTGGACTTTGAACGTCGTTACCAAGGACAGTATAACGAAAACATGATGGGGAACTACATTTGGGGGCTTCTTCGAGAAAGCGATTTGCAGTACAGTTGCAATTCTATAAAACCTACTCATTTCTGAACCTTTTTGAGTGGTTTTGACTATCTTTGTCTATTTACCTTGCAAGTGTTGTTCTTTATCAGACCGCATGAACGAAAAGATAAAAATTCCCTTGTTTTGTCACTATAAATACGAAATTTTCTGGGCTGTGGTCATAAAATCAAAGTTTGTGCTGAATGTAGTCATTTTTCCATAGGCTTTAGACATAAGCAGTTGAAATATAACTCTTGGAAGCCAGGAACAAAAAATGTGTTACATAGTGATATGATTCTAGTTGTCATTTTTACAGGAAGTGATACAGAGTGAAAAGATATTTATAAATAACATTTCCATTATTTCTACCAATTACCTGCTTTAGTTTAAGAGAATACAGATACCAGTAAAATTGTGCTTTCCAATGAGCATCAAAAACCAAAGTTAAGTCACTAGGAAAAGCAGAAATTGATCTGCAGCAGGAGCAATAGGCAATTGTATGTAGCATGTTCCAGGGTAAGGGATTCCAGTAAACTAAAAATACTAACCCCTTGTTAAAAAAACTAAATTACAAATATTGCATACAGAAAAGTACTCAGTTACTTAACAGCAAGTCAGATGAGATGGGCATCTGGGCACCACCTCCTGATGGTCTCAGCAGGGCAGACAGGACAGCTGGCTGGGCACCACCTGCTAGTGGCCGCAGCAGGGAAGACAAGGAAGCTGGCTGGGCCCCACCCCTGGTGGTCTCAGTGGGGTGTGGAATAGCGGTTCTGCAGCTCAGCCTTTAGTGGCCAATTTTCAATAAGTAATTGTGCTCTGAGAAGTCGCATGCACCAATCGGGTGCCGGTGTGCGTGAGTGTGTTTCATTCCGCGATTAATTGTGGAACTGGCTGACTGTGTCACATATACATGCAGAGGTCAGACACCTCAATGATGCCATGGAGGCAGCAGCTCCTTACACCTGTAACCAATTAGGCAGCATAAAATAAAAGAGGCTGCACGGATAGAAGGGGGAATGGTGGCTCTGAGGCTAAGGATCTGTGCTGGTATCCAGAAGGTTGCCGGTTTGAATCACCGTTACTGCCAAAAGAGATCATACTCTGCAGGGCCCATGAGCAAGACCCTTAACCTGTAATTGCTCCAGGGGTGCTGTACACCTGCACTCTGACCCTAAGGGGCATGCGAAAACTAACAAATTCCTAATACAAGAAATTGTATAAGGCGAAATAAAGAACAAAAAAAAAAATCGAACAAAAAATAAAAAATGGAAAGAATACCGATCAGGAGAACAAGAAATGAAGAGACATATAGGAAGAGAGAGAAAAAGTGTGTTAAGAGAAAGAAGGCAGGAGGCGGACAAAGCCAGGGCGGGTGAATGAGAAAGACAAGGCAGGTAGCCTGCAGGCAATGCTCAGAGGCAGAAGGAAGCCACTCCAGCTGAGCGATCTGTGAGCTGTGAGTGACTTGCTGCTCGGATGTAGTGAAACCGTGTAAAGCCAGAAAAAAGCAATTGGAGCTACAGGGTTATCAGAGGTAACCAAAAAGGCATGTTGAATAGCTAAAACCACAAGGACTGTAGTACTTCTGTTCATTTACAGTATTATTAACTGATGAATTTAAATTGCATTTACGTTTGCAATATTGCACTACTCATCATATAATGTAGTTTTTTATTTCTTATGAGATACATAGTTAGACACATTTTATTTTATATTATTAGTTTATTAGTTTAGTTTATAACCATAGAGACTCAGGACCTCAGTTTTCCATTTCATCTAAAGGTCTGTGTCATTTTTATAGCAAAGTGTCCCCATCACTACACTGAGGCATTGGGAACCACATACAGACCACAGGGTAAGCGCTCGCTGTTAGCCACACCTCTTTTGAGGAGTTTGTTATATAAAATAATGATTTACTTCTCTCAAGTTTGAAACAGTGAGAGGGATTTTACCTTATTGGCAGTGTTGTACAATGTTTTGAAAAAGTATTCAGCTTGAAAAATATTTTCGCATTTAGATTCTAAACTTCACAACATATTAAAGCAAGAATTTTCCCAGCCGATCTACAAAAAGAAACAAATTGAAAACTTTGTTAAAAAGGCAAAACCTAATTTGTTATATTTAAGAACTGGGTTTAGGAAATGTTATAATTTAGGAAATGGGTTGATCTCATTTTCTCAATGAATTTACTTAATTTATGAAGATGAATGCTCAGTCTCTTGCTAAGGTCCAACAGTATGGTATAGATTTTCCACAAAGCAAACCAAAAACAGTATTGAAAACAAGTTAGGTGTAGCTGCTGTGGCGGACAGCCGGCTGCTCAACCCGACCGGGACGCCCAAAGAGGAGAAGGATGGGGGAAGGCAGCTACTGTGGGACACTGCCTCCCCCCAGATGCTACATGGTGATTTCCCTACAGCATAACGGTGTCCCGGATTCTCGCAGGGAACCATGGGACCTGGAGTTCGGTTTCTCAGCCCTGCTATGTACCATGGGTGCCGCCAGGAGACATTGCAGGGGACCTGGGGACTCGTACTTTTTCCATAGCCCAGAAGTGCTATTGAGTCACGGGGAAAGAAGTTCCGAAGTACTTCCGTACTTCAGTACTTACTTGCTGACAGAAAACTCAATTTCTCCATCTAACCCGGAAGTGCTTCGGTTCTTCCATCCATGTGACTTTCCTGCACTTCCGGGTCAGACACTATATAAAGGACTGTTGGAGACCCAGCAAGAGAGCCGGAGTTGGAAGGAGTAGGACAGAGCTTGCTGGGAGGTGTGGAAGAGAGATTTGTGTTGGTTTATTGTATTTATTATTATTGTTTTGCCTGTTTATGGTAGCGGAGGTGCTTCAGGGCACGACAACCAGAAGAAAAATAATCTTGGTAAAAAATCTTCTTGGTGATTTTACCCTGTTGTCAGTGTGTCTGTCTGTCTGTTGTGTTGAAAGCGGCAACAGCAACCCCTAGTGTCTCTACACTGCATTTACCAGAAATTACCAAAGTTCTTCAGCTTTAGTATTCTTCATGGGATTCTGGAAAAAAGCTTGACGCATTGAAATGATTTCACAGACAAAGTATCTTTCTTTTAAAAACTTTAGTAAAAATTCAAAGTAAATCAGTTCACACAAAAATAGAGAAAAGATTGGTATTGCAATAAAAGGAAAGTTCTTGTTTAAGACAAATTCTGTTTAAAGCTTATAAATTTTGTTTCATTTCTTTAAGTTTTCTTACAGTTGAACCATTTCTAAATGAGAATTAAATTTTAGAAAACTGTATGCTTATCCCATTTTCCTGCTGTAAATGGGTCTTTCAGTCCCTGCTAGCAATGGGACCTATTCTAAACAACAACTACTACTGACTTAATTAACACACTGTATCTCAAGATATAGCAAGAAAGTTCTATCTCATGTTAACTTACAGGCTATGGCTATGAAAGAAAATTATATTCTATTAGCTATTCTTCTATAAGAGTCAAGCAAACACTATATGAATTTAACTTTAAGCATTAACTTTCTAAGATTGGCTCTTACATCAGAGATATAATTAAACAGAAACACAGATTATCTCAAAGGCATTGAATATACTCTACCTTGGAGCTCAGTGCAGTCCATCATACAAAAGTGGGAAAAATATTATTCAGGCTTTCTCTCTGAACTTACAAACTAAACCAAACAAGTTCAGAAAATAAATAAACAGATGAATGGCACTTAAAACTTTGAATGCGAGGTACGAGTTAAGTCATAAGTAACTGAAACTTTCAAAACGTGACATATGAGAGAACTCATATGTAAGTATACATTCATTATAGGTGCAGCTAGCTTGGTGGTGAGCTTTGTTGCTGCACTTTAGTTACCTACTATAGTGCTGTCATCTACTGCATAGCCATTTTTTTTTTTTTTTTGGAGGCAACATTTTACAGAAAAAAGTGTTTTAAACAGACTGTCCGAAGTTGTATCTTCTTGTAAAAGGTATAACTCTGCTGATATTTTGAAACAACTAGATTTGTTGCAAGATGAATATTTTGATGATAATGAGAGTGACAATCAACTGGTGATGTGGAACCTGTAGGCTCTGACGCTGATGTAGTAGGCTGCCCCAAAGGAGTTTCTTCATCATAAAGCTCTGACTTGTCATGACTGTAAGGACAGCAGTACATGGACATTGAGTGCAAACAGTCACTGACTACCAAATGTGTTGTGTGCGACAAGGGTGGACAGCACAAAGCACTTTGAGCTACTTTTTGTATGAAAATGTGCTATATAAATAAATGTTGTTGTTGTTTCTTTTGCTTTCTAATACATTTCAGTACATTTTTAATGAGATTTGAATTGAGTTCATTATTTATCATATACAGTATGCATAGATCTACAGTATACTGCAGTGGCCTGGCAATAAATGGACCAGCAGTCAATGTGTTAATGCATATAACATAATGGCGCAAATGTTAACACTGTTTCCAAACAGTTAATGGAATCCTGTGGAATATGGATTTTCTTTTTATATCTGTTTGAGTTTACACCCACATTCCAAAGATGTGCAGTCTGATTAGTAAATCTAAAATAACTGTTGTGAAAAGATGAGGTGGATCACATAATCCAAGACTCTTTGTGCCTTGTATACAGTGTTATACAGTGACTATAAAAAATACTCACCCCATTGTAGGTTTTCATATTTTACTAAAGGATTTAATTTAGATTTTTTAGAAATAAACTTAATGTCAAAGTGAAAACAGATCTCTGCAAAGTGGTTATGAATATAAAACAAAATGATTGATCGCATCACTTTTCACCCCTTTTAATATGACTCATCTAAATCATCTTTGGTGGATCCTATTAGTTTTAGAATCACAAAATTAGTTAAATGGAGATCACTTGTCTGTAATTAAGGGGATTCAATTGATTGTAGTATAAATGCACCTGTATGTGGAAGGTCCATTTTGTGGTCAGTCAGTATTGTGGCATAACCTATACCAGCATTTCTCAACCTTTAAGTATTTGCGACCCGAGTTTTCATAACAGTTTTAATCGCACCCCCCTAACGTTTTTTTGAAAGGAGCCCACTAATACCAATTTGTTCTTTTTTAATTAATGATATATCATAGATGCATATTTTATTATACCTACTGTGGACGTGGCCCGGACACAGACAGGCAGACATGTTGTAATCCACCACCACACGTTTATTTTACAAACTATTTACAATTCAAAGTCAGTGCACAAACCACAAACACAGTCCTGGCCACACAATGCCTTCTCTTCGGGCCGCCTCCACTCTCCTCTCTGCTTCGTCCTGCTTCCACCTGACTCCAGCCTCGAATGAAGGGAGACGGCCCCTTTTATCCAGTTCCCAGATGAGCCCCAGGTGTTCCCGGCATTCCTCCCTTGGCCACGCCCCAGCGTGGCGGAAGTGCCAGCTGTCCTCCCGGCAGCTCTCCGGGTGCCGTCCTAAATCTTCCCTAATCTAAAGGCATTGGGGTGCCTCCTGGCGGTGACCATGGGCCCCTACAGGGTGGAGCTTCCATGCCCTGTACCCGTGGCCCCCAGAGCAACCAGGAAGGCGGACCCCACGTGATCCAGGGTGGGCTTTGACCCTCTTCCGGTCCCTCACGGCGTCCCGGCCGGGTCGTTGCCCCTGGCATCCCTGACACTACTTAACTTTTATCGACATTTATCTAACTCTATATTTATTTTTCTAGTATCAGAATGTAGTTTAAGTTAATATGTTTTGGTTTCAATAAATGTATTTTTCATATTTTTGATTCTTGTTTTCTTTTTTCACATCTTTGCGCCCCCCCCCCCATTTATTACTTCACGCCCCACAGTTTGAGAACCACTGACCTATACAATGAATACAAAAGAACACACCAAGCAATTCCATGAAAACATGATAGAGAAGCATAAGTCATGTTATTTAATATTTCTTGCAGTCCAGTTAAATTAGTCATTAGGAATTGGGAAAAAGTATAACACAGTTGTAAATCTGCTTAGAGCAGGCTATCCAGAAAACTGAGTGATCGCGCCAGAAGACTAATAGGGGAGGCCACCAAGAGGTCTATGATAACTCAGAAGGAGATACAAGCCACAGAGGATGAGACATGATAGAATGTGCATGCAACAGCTGTTACCTAAATGCTTCACTAGTCGCAACTTTATGGGGAAGAGGCAAAGAGAAAACCACTGTTAAAAAAAAACATAAATGACATTTTTGGCCATGGGAGATTCTAAAGTTAGCTGGAAGATGATTCTAAGCTCTGATAAGACCAAAATTGAGCTTTTTGGCCATGACTAAAAACAATGTTCAGTGTTAGCTAAAAGCTTTTCATTATCAAAAATGTACCATCGACCCTATGAAGAATGGTGGTGAAAGCATTATGCAATGGGGATGCTTCTCTGCAGCAAGCCCTGGGGGTTTTTGTGAAGGTTTAGGGTAAAATGAATGTAGCAAAATACTGTACAGAGAAATTCTGGAGAAAAGCTAATGATGATTGCAAGAACCCAACACCTTGGGAGAACATTAGTTTTCCAGCAAGACAACAACCCCAAACATAAAGCCAAAGCTACATAGGAATGGCTTAAAACAACAATGACAATGCCTTGGAGTGGCCAAGTCAGAGACCAGATCTCAAGCCATCTGAGAATTTCTATCAGGATTTGATCCCCATGCAATGTGACAGGCCTTGGGCAGTTTTGCATAGAAGAATGGGGAATAACTGCAGTGTCCAGATGTACAAAGCTGATAGAGGCCTGTGGACACAGACTCGAGGCTATAATGGCTGCCAAAAGTGGATTCTCTAAATACTGACATGAAGGGCTGAATCAATTATTTTTTGTTTTATGCAGCATTTGTAAATTATTTTAGATCATTTTGCAGGGACCTATTTTCACTATGACATTGAAGAGTCTGTTGATTCATGTCAAAAAGCCAAGTTAAATCCATTGTGATTTGTTGTTGTGTTATAATAAAATGTAAAAATATCTAATTTTTTTTATAGGCATTGTATAAGTATCTCTTCCATCTCTCTGGCCAGTTCACCACTGGATATCACTGTATTATTTGAAAGTTTCCGTCATTTCCACCTTTCCTCTTTTTTTTTTTTGGATTTTCTTTCTAGTTTTCCAACTTTTTCCGGAAAACAACTGACACTTTCGCCTGTAAAAATAAAATGAACAGCTTGATGGATTTTCTATTTTTTTTGGATGTTTATGAATACAATCTTATTCATTTTATTTAGCTTTGAGCATTATTATATATTTTTTTGGTTTGGAAATACATTTAATCTCCATTACTTACAATAACATGGCTTTTGGAGGACAGATGTTTCATTACAAACTGACAAGTAATTTTGTTGGACTCATTCTCTTAGCTCTGCTTTCTTCCAGCTCTGTACTGATTTTAAAGTTCATTAAATAAATGAAGACTAAAATATGTTTAAATACATTTGCTATATTGAAAACTGTATACATATATAGCTTTGGAGTATTTTAGGTATAGTAGGATTTAGCGAAGACTTTCAACTGTTTGGATGCAGCTGCTGTTATGGCTTAGTTAACTATACTTAACTTCTTTAAAATACGTCTTAAATGAACATACACCCATGGCACATATAAATGTGGACATCTTTTATAATATACACTGTCCTCCTAAAGGACTGTGGTACAGTGGATTGGAAATTAAGCACTTAATAAAATTCAAAGAAAATGAAAAGGATAAGGTACAATGGTTAAGATAGTTAGCTCATAGTTTTAAATACTGAATATACTAGAAACATTTCTGAGTTTAATTATCTTATGCTTGCAATCCAACTGTATAAACATGACATCATGTTTATAGCGGTCATCATAATAATCTTCGTGTCCATAGTCAAGTATCAGATGTCAGGCTGTTTTTTTTTTTCTCTTTTTATTCTTATTTTAGACTCAAGTAAAAAAAATAGTTCATTTTGGATAAATCAACAGCAACGATTTACTCATGTGTAATTTAAACCAAAAGTACATTTTAGAATAAGTAATTTGATTAAAAAGGTACATGATTTTGATATTTTATTTAGGATATAGCATTCAAAGTTTTATTTCTCCAGATGCTTTAAAGCAGTTTCATGTTACACACGAGGTGATCTGTGTATCACTCTTTACCAAACGTAAATTAAATTACATAAACATTTTCTTTCAACCAGCATTTAAATAAAAAACTACAGTAACTGCCACATAACGTCAGACATACTGGATTTAGTCATTGGTAAAAAATGTTACTGTGTTTTCACCAACATGTATAATTCTAACCAATCTTCTAAAAAATACTAACAAAGATCATTAATTCATCCATTCATCTCTTTTTTTTACAAACTTATTCAATTCACAAAAGCTATTAATTTGAGACTAAGTTAAAATTTACAACTTGTCTTTTCTTAGACTAAGCTGATCCCCTACCCAGTTCTCAATGAATAGCTGTGCTGTTCGAAAGAAGATACAAGAAATGGCAGTTTGAAGTCCAGGGAAATAGAAATAAAAAATAAAAAATATATATTTAAAAAGTGTAGCAGATTAAAGGGTACATTTCTAATATACTGTGGACGGGTGGAAGGGCACTTGGGAACATCAAGGAGCTGTAGGGGTGCTAGCAGGGTTGGCCCTTTTAATTCTAACACAAAGTGATACAAAACAAGATAGACGCTCAATAGCGCCAAAGTCAGGAAACAGAAAGAAGTAGTTATCTATGTGACTCTCTTCTTTAAAGTTAGTAGCTTGACAGAGCAGGTCGTCCTGCAGTTTGGGCCAAGATTGAGATGTCTCTCTTTGGGGCATCTGTTCTTTTAGAGGGCAGCTACCAAAAAAGGCAGAGTCATTTGCCCTCATTGGGCGTCTTCTCACCACTGTGGTTGAAAAAGGAGATGACAGTTTTAATGACAGTGTACCTTTTACTTCAGACGTATATGTGTGACAAGACACTAACGTTTAAATGGACCATGGTATAGATAAAAAACCTTAGCCACAATTTATAAAATATCAAAATACAAGATTTCGTAAACTCAGGAACTGTTTCATTGTTACACATTCTTGCAAAACATATAATTTAATTTTGCAAATATTATGTAGCAAAACAAATTCTACTCCATTAGAGTTTAACATGCCCCGAGTACTTAAAGCACAAGTACTAAGAAAATAAGAACATAACTTCTTTGACAAATAAAATGTGACTATTCCTTTCATTCCGTTTGTTAGCTAATACCTAAGTTGTCCCAAAAGCTTATTAGAAGCTGTCGAGGTCTCTGCTTCAAGTGCATCAAATGATAGTTTGATCAAAATGCACTGTGGCCTTTTGTATGAGGACATTTTTTTAACTTCCACCTTAACAAAAAAATGTTTGAAAGCATTTTCAAATTTATTATACTGTATTTAAAATAAAGTACAAAAATAACATACAAAAACACATAAAATGTACAAATAGAAATATAGATAAAAATAAATACAAATAAATGCATAACTCTTAATACATTTATATACAGTGAAGAGGGCAACAATTACTGTTTGAAATAGTGTCAGTTGGTGTTGACAGACAGACAGACAGACAGACAGACAGACAGATAGATAGACAGACAGATAGATAGATAGATAGAATTTACAGTATTTTATTTGTCCTAAGAGAATTTTAGATTTTACATAAGCTTAACAAATATAACAAAGAAATATAATAAACAACAACAACCTCCCATCAAAAATACACAAGAATTAGAACAACAACAACATTTATTTATATAGCACATTTTCATACAAAAAGTAGCTCAAAGTGCTTTACATAATGAAGAAAAGAAAAATAAAAGACAAAATAAGAAATTAAAATAAGACAACATTAGTTAACATAGAAAAGGAGTAAGGTCCGATGGCCAGGGTGGACAGAAAAAACAAAAAAAAAAAAAAACTCCAGACGGCTGGAGAAAAAAAATAAAATCTGCAGGGGTTCCCTCCCAGTCCCCTCTGGGCATTCTACCTAACATAAATGAAATAGTCCTCTTTGTAGTTAGGGTTCTCATGGAGTCACTTGATGTTGATGGTCATACAGACTTCTGGCTTTTAATCTATCCATCATTGTTGGAACATCACGGTGCTTTGAGTAGATGGTGGTGGCGCAAGCCACCACCAAAAGGATACTGGAAAAGGAAACAGAAGAGAGAGTAGAGGTTAGTACAGATTTTAGAGCCACCATGAATAGTTATTCTAATGAGCTGGATATACAGAGTATCAGGATTTAGATTACAGTGAAGTTATGAGAAAGCCATGTTAAAATAATGTGTTTTTAGCAGTTTTTTAAAGTGCTCCACCGTATAAGCCTGGCAAATTCCCATTCCATTCCAGATTTTAGGTAAATAACAGCAGAAGGCCGCCTCACCACTTTTAAGTTTTGTTCTTGGAATTCTAAGGAGACATTCATTTGAGGATCTAAGGTTACGATTTGGAATATAAGGTGTCAGACATTCTGATATATAAGATGGGGCGAGAATATTTAAGGCTTTATAAACCATAAGCAGAATTTTAAAGTCAATCCTGAATGACACAGGTAACCAGTGTAGCGACATCAAAACTGGAGAAATGTGCTCGGATTTTCTTTTTCTAGTTAGGATTCTAGCAGCTGCATTCTGCACTAGTGGCAAATGATTTATGTCTTTTTTGGGTAGTCCTAAGAGGAGTGCGTTACAGTAATCTAGTCGACTGAAAACAAACGCGTGAACTAATTTCTCAGCATCTTTCAGTGATATAAGAGGTCTAACTTTACTTATGTTTCTTAAGTGAAAAAATGCTGTCCTAGTGATCTGATTAATATGCGATTTAAAATTCAGATTACAGTCAACAATTACCCCTAAGCTTTTTACCTCCGTCTTGACTTTTAATCATAATGTATCCAGTTTATTTCTAATAGCCTCATTGTATCCATTATTACAAATCACTAAGATTTCAGTTTTATCTTTATTTAACTTGAGAAAGTTACTATTCATCCATTCTGAGATACAAGTCAGACATTGTGTTAGTGAATCAAGAGAATCGGGGTCATCAGGTGCTATTGATAAGTGCAGCTGTGTGTCATCAGCATAGCTGTGGTAGCTCACGTTGTGCCCTGAGATAATCTGACCTAACGGAAGCATGTAGATTGAGAATAACAGCGGACCCAGGATAGAGTCTTGTGGAACACCATATTGGATATCATGTGTCTTTGAGTTGTAATTACCACAACTAACAAAGAATTTTCTCCCTGCCAGGTAGGATTCAAACCAATTTAAGACACTGCCAGAGAGGCCCACCCATTGACTAAGGCGATTTCTAAGAATATTATGATCAATGGTGTCAAATGCAGCACTCAGATCTAAGAGGATGAGAACAGGTAAATGGCCTCTGTCTGCATTCACCCGCAAATCATTTATTACTTTAACGAGTGCAGTTTCTGTGCTGTGATTTGTTCTAAAACCCGACTGAAATTTATCATGAATAGCATGTTTATTGATGTGGTCATTTAGCTGCATAATGACTGCCTTCTCCAGAATTTTACTTAAGAAAGGCAGGTTAGAGATGGGTCTAAAATTTTCAAGAGCCGAGGAGTTGAGATTATGTTTCTTAAATAGGGGTTTAACTACAGCAGTCTTAAGACAGTCTGGGAAGACCCCCGTATCTAATGATGAATTTACTATGTCAAGAACATCATCAATTAGCACGCCCGATACTTCTTTGAAATAATTTGTTGGTATTGGGTCAAGGACACAGGCGGAGGGCTTTAATTGAGATATTATTTTTTGTAAATCAGGTAAATCTATCCTAGTGAAAGAGTTTAATATGTTTATAACGGAATGCTGGGGTTTAGGAGGATCATTAGTGTTGATATACTATGTTATTTCTAATATCATTAATTTTTTGGTTGAAAATTACAGCAATAGCCTCACAGGTTTTCCTGGAAGTACTTAGGAGGCATTCCTTTGAGTTACCTGGGTTTAGCAGACGATCAATCATCGAGAATAAGACTCTGGGATTACTAGCATTGTTATTTATAATCTTAGAGAAATAGCAGCGCCTCTCAAGACGGACTGTGTTATTGTATTCTGTTATTTTAACTTTTAATATTTCATAGTGGATAGTTAGTTTAGTCTTCCTCCATTTACGCTCAGTTCTACGGCATGTTCTCTTTAAATCAGACACTCTTTGGGTCTTCCATGGTATAACAATGCTAGAAGATTTTTTAACTGTCTTTTCAGGTGCAACTATGTCAACAGCAGCTCTCACTTTAGTATTAAATCTTTCCACCTTACTATTTACATTATCCTCGCTATTATAGTTGGCACTATAAACGGACTGATTGGTTAGAATGTTTGTAAGTTTTAAAGCTGCTGATGAGTCAAAGAAACGTTTTTTAACAATATGCTTCTCATGGGTGTTTTCTATCATTATTTCTATATTAAAAAGTAGAAGAAAATGGTCCGATAGACCCGTATCAATGACCTGCTTTATATCAACTTTTAGTCCTTTAGTAATCACTAAGTCTAACGTTAGACCTGCTTTATGTGTAGGCTGATTAACGAGCTGTCTCAAATCAAAAGAGTCCAGGAGGTTCATAAATTCTTTTACTTTTTGGTCACACTGATTATCTATATGAAAATTAAAGTCGCCGACTATTAAGAGTGTGTCATAGTTCGTAATTAAAAAAATGAAATGAAAATGAAAATGAAATTTAAAAGAAAAAAGGAGAAAAATGTTTGATTTGCCCAATGATAAGACAGCAGACTCAATGAGGCATTGTGCAGGCGTACTGCTGCTAGTATACAGAAGCCCCCAGTAGTATTTTTGACACATTGAGGCTGAATGTTTCGCTGGCTAAAACTACTCAGTGCTAGAATGTCATAACAATGAACAGCAGCATTGTTCATAATGTCCATTAATTTTGTCTTCTTACACTACTACCTCCAGCAAGTCAAAAGTGCATACCATAACTGAGCCTTTCTACTTGGTGGGCCTCTCTTGGAGTAATATTTTTAACCCACCACACCACTGCATTGAAAATTGCACTGGCCATTACGGAGTTGTATAAGATTTGAAGGGTGTCACTTCGCATTTCAAAGGAGCATGGTTGCCTAAGGAAAAAGAACCTGCTCTGCCCTTTCTTATAGTTCCTTTGTAATTCTGAGACCAGCTCTACTTGTCATTGATGGACCCCCAAGTACTCGTAGCAGTGCATGAACTGCACATCAACTCCCTGAATAGTGACTGGACATAGAGGCTCTTTACTGCAGCAAATGTCAATAACCAGTTTCTTGGTTGTGCTGCTGCTGATTTGCGGACAATTCTTTTTGTACCAACAAACAAAGTTCTTCACCTGACTCCTGTATTCTGTCTTATTCTTCCTTGTCATTACAACCCATCACTGTAGAATCATCTGGGAATTTTCGTAAGTGACATGATCTCGTGTTATACTTATAGTCTAAGGTGGTCAGGGTGAGCAGAAAAGGTGACGAGACTATTCCTTGTACTGCAGTGTTGCTCATATTCACATCAGAGACAGTCATTTATCTAGGATGACATAGACTCATCAACCTGCATATCCCAAGGTTACACTTCAAGGGATGGCTGGATAGCATCGAAGGCATAGTATAAGAAAAGGTTTTATTTGTTTATTGAGGTACCTTTTCACCTAAGATTTTGTTCTAACACCTGAAAACATTCAGCACCATATATTTCCAATAATAGAAGATATCAAGAAGGGAGTAACCACTTATTTGCAGCTGTTTATATTGTCAAATTCTGCCCTGCTTTCTTAGGGTGCAAATGCCAGGAGCATGAAGAAATCCGTAAGGATAAAGACAAGGAACTCCAAATGCCTTTAAGTATGGCTATCCCTTTTTCTGTTTTCAAAGGAAGACTCATAGAAATTCCATCCAGTAAAGTCACCAGAAATGCCCAGGAGATTGCTTGGTTGAAGAAGATCACTACAAGAGTGTGCAATGCCTCCTCTTGTCAGTTTACTACAGAATTTTATAGAAGGGGCCTAGCAACATGGACAGAGAGCTCACCTGTGAGAAGAGCTTTGTTCTGCAAAAAGGGTGCAACTTTGTCAAAGGGGTCCCCAACCCTAATAACTGGGCTACACAAAGAAAAATTAATGGATTATCCATGAATGTATTCTTAAAGATGACTATATGGATTTATCAAGAAAAACAGCCTAGGATCCTTCCTAAATTCTAGAGAAAGTCTTTATTTAACACATTTGGTTTTACAAAATAAGAGCTTCACTGACTTGTAGAGATGGAACAATACATTAAGGAAGTTTGTGTGGTCACAATATATTTGCTCCATTCATACATACAATATTTTTCAAAACACAGGATAACCTACTAAAAAGTATATTAAGAACTCCCAACACCTCCAACCTTGTTCTGCTTTGTTTTCATAGAAAGACTAAATGCGTCTTTCTAGTCAGGCATATCCCACAATTAAAAGTTTCCAGAACTCAGCCAGGTTGGAAAGCAAGAAGACTGGCACAAGATCTTACCCTTTGGAATACAAAAAAGAATGAAGGAGGATTAGAGGAGAGCAAGGCCAATTCCTTTGTGATTTTTGCACATGGTAGTATTCTTCTATGTTGTGAAAATTAAACAAAAAAAACAGAAAAAAAACATGTCTTCAAATCTTTCTTGACACTTTACATACAAAGGAAATTTTAAATTATCTGCTAAGTGGGTATTTAATCAAAATATTTCCAATTATTAAAAAGAAAAGGCAAATAATAACTGTTCAAGAGACTAAATATTACAAGGAATAAACACAACAATTATGCTCTAATTTAACTCTGCATTGCAATTTCATTAACAAGGGGAATGAGACAGAGTAGAGGAGTCAGGTGGAGAACTTTGTTTCTTGGTGCAAAGACAATTGTCTGCATCCTAACATCAGCATAACCAAGGAACTGGTTATTGACTTTCACCGCACCAAAGATCCTCCATGTCGAGTCATTATTCAGGGAATGGATGTATAGGTGGTCCACTCCTATAAGTGCTTGGGCATCCACATTAATGGCATGTTGGACTGGTATCAGAACACAGAAGAACTATATAAGAAAGGGCAGAACAGTCTCTTTTTTCTTAAGAGATTGCATTCCTTTAATATGGGGAGTGACATCCTTCACATCTTCTACAACTCTGTGATGGCCAGTGCAGTTTTCTACACTGTGGTGTGCTGGGCTGGAAACATCACTTCAAGAGAGGCCCACCGAATCAACCAGCTAATTAGAAGGGGAGTCTCAAATATGGGGCGCACTCTGGACCCCCTGGATGCAGTAGCAAAGGAGAGAATTAAAGCAAAACCGAGTGCCCTTACGGACAATGCAGCAAATCCAATCTGACAACACTGAGGACTTTCAGCCAACGAATTATTTAGCAGAAGAGTGTGAAGAAATGCTACTGGGGCTCCTTTACAATATGCCTGCATAATGGCTCACTGTGACTGTGACAGCCAAGGCAGAAGTTTTCATTCTTTTAAAATTTACTTTCTTTTTAGTCATTCTGATGTGTGTTCAGACCATAGTGTGTGTGTGTATATTTATTTATCTATCTATTTATGAAGTATTTATTTAAAGAGCTTCTGCAAAAAGCCAAATAAATAAGATTTTATCTATCTATCTATCTATCTATCTATCTATCTAACTCTAAGATCTGGAATGTCATTCTCAGCTAAGATTCTAGTTTTAGATTGGCTCACAGAGGTGGCAAATGCTGCTGCCATTTGAACTTAGTTGAAAAGTGTAAGGCAAAGATAGTGGCGTATATATATATACTCAGGTATACAGAGCGCATAGAGTCACAAAACATCAGAGCAGTGCTATAGAATAGCCGAAGATAAAGGCAGTGGATTTGCCTGCAATGGAAAAAGTAGGCCCTTTAAGTGCCAAGTGTCACCAGAATGATCAGATTATGAATTCTATTTCTTTGTCTCCCACACCTCTCGAGTTCTTACAATATATTCCTGAAATGTTTCATACAGTTAAAGACCACATTACAGAACATAACAGTAATATGCTAAGATCCAGAAATATCTGATATCTAGGCATTTTACTTATTTTATTTTAAACATAATGTTGCTGATTTAAAATATACTGTAATGGAAGTTGTAAAAATGTGTCCATGTATTAATAATTGCAATATGTCTATACAGAGGGAGACATTATGCATTTACAGATTGAACACCTGCTGTCTCAGGGGATTTAATGAGTTTTATGACTTCAGTTGCTTACTTTTATTTTATTTTTTCTTACCAACCCCTTTGTTCTCTTTCTCTGGTTGATGTTATTGCCATTTTGGTACAGCAGGGGGCCCCTTCTCACTGTAGGTGTATTTTACAATTCTTTCATTTCCTTCATTTTACTATTTTTCTGCATCGAAAAAGCAGGACTGATTAATACACTTACCAGTCTCTTGGAGCGTCTACCAAAATTTCTGCTTTTAAAATCTTATTTTTCTATTATACAGTAAACATTAGATCTCACCATCAATCTATGTCTTGATTTCCACCTGGGAACACTTTTATCAAAAGGGTATGTAGTTTATTTCAAAGATTTTCCTATTATAATGATGTGATTATCTAATAATAGCCTGTTGGTTATCCTCGCTTTTATTTAATTTTTTTTCACCCACCAGCATCTTTAAGCTGTAATTAAATACACAAAATAGTATGGAACAGTGATAGAATTCAAAATAAATAAAATTATATATCACTTTGTAACATTTCATGATATCATGCCCCCCACCACCACCCAAGGGTTGGGATGGGGCATTGAAACACAATGTAATTAATATTCCAAGCTGAACAATCCCCGAGTTATCCTCGAAGTGTCATGAAAATCTTTGCAACCATTTTTATGTGATTGATCCTTGAATAAATATACAAACATACATTCTTACAAACAGATGCCAACTCAAAATTATTGCATATATACCCATTCTGTCACCATGCCTCTATGCTTTCATTAACATTATTTATTTAACAAAATACAGTATATGGATTGACTTGGAAAAAAACATTACATATGGAATACCATTTAATTGTTCATATGTGTGACTGACAAATGCAATTTTCAATAGAAAGAGCAAATACTAAGTGTATTTATAAATACTAACTGGCTCCCAGGCTAAGGATCTGCACTAGTGTCTGGAAGGTTGGCGGTTCATGTCCTGTTACTGCCAGAAGAAATCCTACTTCACTGAGTCCTTGAGCAAGGCCAGTAACTTGAAAATTGCTCCAGAGCTGCTGTACAATGGCTGACCCTATGCTCTGATCTACAAAGGTCAAGTGAAAAGATCATTTCACCTTTGGGATTAAGAAAGTATATCAAATATTAATTGTGCCCACCTTTCTGTCCAAAGGGATAAATCTTTGATTTATCAATATCCAGGTTAACACCATCACAATTCGGTTAATATTTATTTTAAATAGCTATGTTATTGATGTTGCTTAGGAATTATTTGAAAACTTTGCTGTAAATTTAAAGCAGGAAGATTTGTGTTTAGATTAAATAGAATAGAAGATCCCAATTCTTAATGAGATTTCATTTAGCTGTGGGCTTACAACTCAACTACATGAAGTGGAAAACAGAGTACTTGAAATAACAAAGATTGTTGTGCTGGCACAATGGTGAGAGATTACAATTGTGACTCCCAATTGCAATAAATACCTCAGGAGACAATGAGGCCCCACCTGTAGTGGCACAGGGCTATGACAAAACATTGCGGGTAATGTATGATTAAAGAAAAAGCTAAGTTTAAATGGCAAGAATCAAACTCTATCTATCTATGTTGAAAGCAAGTCATTTAACCACCATAACACAATTATGGCACTCTTTCAACCTCTGATATAGCCATGGACACAGATGCACTATATCCAGTAGATAATATTCCATGTAGGATAATCTCTGAGTGATCCTTCATGTTTCATGAGATTCCATGGAGCTGAATAGATCTGTGCATGGTGCTGAAATAAACATTCACAAATACCTACAGATAGATGTCAACTCAGCATTTATTTGTATATATTGAAGTTCTAATCTTTTACCAAGATTTACATCAACACAAGAGTCATGTCAAAGAACTGATTAGCAAATAATATATTATATGTAAAATATGAAAAAGTAGTGAATCCAGTTTATATATTATCATTTCAACCAAAGTTAAAGTACGAATCCAGCTAAAATAAAAGCAGTTATGTGTGCTCACTTAATGAGTGCCAGACTCAGTTAAAAATATCTAACAGTTTATTAGATTTGCTATTACAAAATATTCATTTAAAATTTTAGTACACTAGTTTCCAGTCTTGCTTAACAAAAAAGACTAGGATTTTTGATTGATTAATAATCAATAAGACGGCAACCCAGGAGGATGTCATAATAATGTGGTATTTGAAATAGAAATTTTAAGTTGGTTAATTAGCTATAAGTTTTGAGTTTGGCAATACTAGGAATTTATCAAATAATTCAGCAAGGCTCCTACTTAATTCACCTTACCTTTCTCTGATGTAGGAGGCAGTTCTCTAGCCTTTAGACTTATATCAAGGTAACTAAAGCACACTCATTTAAAGAAACAGAATAGTCAGTCAGTCAAGCATTTTCTAAACTGTTTTGTCCTGAACAGTATCAGAAACAGAATAATACAATTTATCAATAAACACAAGGCTTATAGAAATATGATAACTGCATATATATATATTGTGAAAGCTGGCCCGGACACACACAGACGGACATCATAAGTTCACCCAACACACTGTTTATTTACAACTTTTGCTCACGTGCAACCCCAGTGCCTCTTGCACCGATTCCCCCAAAGTCCAGGGCTCACAGTCCTTGTGCCTTTCCTCTGGCCGCCTCCTGTCCTCTCTCCAGCTCTGCCAACTACCGCCCGACATCCACCACCGACTGGAGGGAGGCGGGCCCCTCTTATAGGAACCCGGATGGGCTCCAGCTGCTTCCCGGCAATTAGACTTGGCCACACCCCTGTGTGGCAGAAGTGCCGGCTGCGCACCCGGAAGCCGTCCGGGTGTCCCCTGTTGTCTTCCCCCCGGCACTTCCTGGTGTGGCGGAAGTGCCGGGCTCCCGGGATAATAAGGCACTGGGGCGCCGCCTGGCGGTGGCCACGGGTCCCTACAGGGCTGGGCTTCGAAGCCCCCTACCCGAGGCCTCCTGTACAACCAGGACGGACGCCCCCTCTCGGTCTGGAGGAGGCACACGCCCTCCTCTGGTCCTCCAAGGCGTCCCGGCCGGGGACCACACGGGATAAACCGGCATCGGGGCCCCCAACATAACCAGGACGGACGCCCCCTCGCGGCCTGGACCACAATATATATATATATATATATATAGACATATAAAACTGGATGCCGGCAGACTAGACATAAAAACATATAACATGAGGACTGGCTGTTTATTGGTATTTAGAGTTCTACTTTATCTTAGCACAGATGAATAGTTTTTATGATACCAAGTTTTTATGGATAATGCTCGATGTTGTGTGGAGTTGTTGCTTTGTTGTTGCTCTGAGTTCATGTGTTGGGAGTGCACTCTTTCTCTTTGCTGCGTGATCCTTATCAGTGCTGACCTGCTGCTTTCTCAGCTTGCCTTCTGCTGTCTTTTGCCACTTGATAGGGAAAGGCATTAGTCTTTCTGGCACAAGACTTTAGAAGCTGAAGTTCCCTTCGTGAAGTATTGGCTGCTTGGCAAACTGGATCTCAACACTCAGGTTACACCTTTTCAACTCCTCATGGAGAGGGTGGCTCAATACTTTTAGGTTCACAGATCAGGATTCAGATGTCTTCAGTCATTTGGACAGTTCTATCTCCCTGAAAGAATTCTCAGGGAACTCAGTGAGTGTCCATTCTCTCCTCTGTTTGCTTCTTCCCCCATTAGGGAGATAGGTGCATGTGGTTTTAAAGGATGGCTGAACCTTCTCCTGATTGAACTAAAGTCACTTCCAATTACAAAATTAGTGTCTTCTAATAGGTGGGCTCTTCTGTCCATCTTAGTTGCTATCCCTTGTATTATAGGCCATTGTCCTTCCTTTACTCCATTTCACACTTTCTGGCTAAACAGGTCTGCATCTCTGAATTTCACCTTTGTTGTCAGATGAAATCCGAGCAGATCCTGGTATAAGTTGGAGTTCAGTCAATTAGTTTGGAATGAAAGTGGTAGGTTTGTGCAGCTGGATGCCCACATCCCTGTTAAATCTGCTTTCTTAACAGGCCTGATGTACAATAAAAGCATAGCAGAGTGGGCAATGCCCACTTGTCCAATAAGACTAACAAGGCTTTTGTGTGTGTTATTGCACCTATAAGAGAGGTTAGTTTTGGAAGGTGACTCAAAACCAATATGAGGTGCAATGGGTGGCCTACTTGGTACAGAAAATGCTCAGCATTTTCTAGCTTTACATCTCGATACTGGAGTAGTGGAACTGGTTATTGCTTTTTAGAACTTTCCCACTTTCTTCTGTGCTTCAGTAATGACATTAACAATTACCGAAGATTTTCTCCTGAGTAAGCACATATAACAGCATCATCAGCATACTGGACTTCAATAACTGCCATCAGGATAGTATTAGCCTTGGAACATATCAGAGGTTAAACATCTTATTTCAATTGTGTAGGTTGGCTCCAGGATCATTTGATAGTTTGTTGCTAATCAGATGGAACCTTGCACTCAGAAAAATCAATAAGAGCATTGGGATGCTGAAGCTGGCATGTTTGATTCCAGTTTTAAATTCTAAAAGACCTGTGGTAGATCGACTATTGAGAATCATTGCTTGCATGTAGTCATGAAGCAAGTAACAAAGGTTGACAAAATGTAACCCTTCTACTTCAGAAGGGTCAGCCATAACCCAAATCAGTCGACAAATGCAAAGGACTCTTTGAGGTCAAAGAAGGTTACGTGAAGAGAATGGTCATTCCTCTTGAAGTTGGTGAGCAGGGAAAATCATGTCAGTTGTGCTTCTTACAGTCCTGAATCCACACTGACATTCTCTTTGGCCCTTCAGTAAGTGAAGGGAGACAGTTTACAAGGAATTTCACTATGATATTTTCCACAGTCTGCTTTGTATCCTCTTGAAGACTGCAGCGATTGTAGCATTCCTAAATAATCTGGAATTTCTTAGAAAGATTCATATGCTCAGTGTGTGAAAATGTGACATAAATTCTTCCCTCCCATGCATGAAGATTTCGGAAAGGATACTATCAATGTTATGAGCCATACTGGCATTCATTTGTTTGATGCCTGTTGACATTTCATCAAGATTTGAAAGAATTTCTAGCTCATCTCTGAAAGGGTCCGATAAGATAGAGCTGAAAATACTCTCATCCTCCCTTAGAATCATAAAGGGAAGGTCTTCAAAATGCTCCTTCTAATGTGCATTTATAGTCTCCCTCTCTTAAATTAGCTCGCCATCATCCTTAGATTTCAAGGGTTGGATTTGGATTTCTGCTTTGGCTTGTTGGTAATCCAGTTTCTTTAGACTGAAGCGGAAAGCAGTTCTCCAGACATGGAAAGCCTTGTGCCTGTCATTAACTCTTGGATATCCTAGTCATACAAGATTCCATGTAGAACAATGCAGTATTACCTTTTATGCTGCCATGATGTTTGTCTTTAGTGTCCCAAAATACAGCTGACATTTCCCTCTTTTGTTTGTCTGAGTTTCACTGAGGCACTGGTGAAAAGTTCACACCTGATAGGATTCACACATCCCCTTCATATTGCTCTTCTCTCAACATTACTTCTTCTGCAGTGAGTTTAATGGGCATGACTATGCCAAGCGGATGAGTTCATGATTGGTCCAACATGTAATACTGAGAGTTTTCTGATCTCTGGCATGGTAAACATATAGTCTGCGAAGTGCCAGGGATTAAATCATGGGTGTTGCCATGATGTTAAGCTGGTTTGTCTGATTAAATATTGTGATGGACATATCGAGTCCTTGCTGATGGAACCTTTGCAGAGACTTGGATGTTAAAATCAACATGAAAAATAAGTCTGTCTCCCTCAGACATGATGAAAATAGTTAGTCATGTTCATTGTAGAGTTTCTCGTTGACATCTCCAGTGTCAAGAGTTCAGGCACACACCAATGACAAGGGTGTAGTAGCTACTGGACAGTTTTAGATGGAGAATCATGAGGCACTTGTTGATTGCAAAGTGGGACTGATTGAGCTTATGATGGAGATATGAATATCACCATACCTGAGTTCTTGGGGTATGATCAATCACTTACAGTGATCTGGCCTTTTTCCATTAGAGTCGTGAACAATGGTCCTGAGGTTTTTTGATCCCAAACTGCAAAATGAATTTATTGCGACTGCAGGAAAGGTGATCCCAAAGAACACAGCTATCCAGTAAGAAGCATAGCAGACTATGTGTTGGCACATTTTCTCATGAGTAGTGAGCACAGTGGATTCTAAAGTGGACTATGTTGTGCTGAATTGCACTCCTGTATTGTCCAAATGATACAGGACCTTTATGTAAATGCCATCTTCATGCCAGTTTGTGAGTAGAAGCATCCAGACATAATAGTCTTGCTTCCATTAACAATTAATTATTAACCTTGCGCTATGGTCAGTCTATCTCCAGCTCGTTTACATATTGAGCTTACAGTACCATGGGAGGATGCAGTGAAGTAGGCTTACATGAACAAGAAGCTGAGATATGCTGAACTTGTAGCCAATGTGCCACAATGTGGCTGGAAAGCAAAGGTCCAACCACTTGAAGTAGGCTGCAGAGGATTCATAGCCATCTCAACATCTCAGCTATTCTGGGAACTGAGGGGTGTGAGGGGAGACACACCAGCAAGCTGTCTAGAGATATCCAGCTGAGCAGGATAGTCAGTGGCTTTGTTTGAAGAACAAGGACTCAACATGGGCCTTCAAGTGAGTTTATGGAATCTAGTGGATTGAGACCGGGACACCTGATCATCCTGCAGAGTCTATATGTTGAAGGAATGATTCCTCTGAAGAACAACATTGGAACTCTTGCTGTTTACATCATCAAAGGCTACAACAGCGCAGAAGTTGATCTCACTAGACTTCAAATCTAAGCAATGTAAACAGTGAGATTATTGGCCTAATAATTAGAAATTAATTGAAAGAAAATTGACACATTTATTTTTATTACCTGGACTTTAACACATATCTCTCCATTATAAAAAAAAAAATCTTGTGAGGGAGACAAGGGAGACAAGATGTGATCTTCTTGGAAGACATTTTGACGTCACGCGAGACAAGGCAGTGAGTCAAAAGGACAGCTGCTGTACAGGCTTTTAAATGATTGACGTGCGGCACAACTAGCAGAACATGCAGCTTGCCAGCAGATGATCCGACCACATCTCCTTACCATGTGTTCAGCCCCCCCCTCACAATGTGAGCGGCAGAGATGCAAGGTGGCAAAAGAACAGCTGCTGTACAGGCTTTTAAATGATTGACGCGCAGTGCGTCAATCAGAACACGCAGCTCATCAGCAGCAGCAGCAAGACAGCAGCTGATCTGAACGCATCTTCTTAGCATGTGTTCAGCCCCCCCTTCACAACACGACCAGCGTTATACATCCTGCAAGAAAGAGAAATAAAGGACAAAGCCAGAAATAAACGACAAAGAGTAGATGACAAAGTAGAACGTCATAAAGAATTTAAAAATGTTGACACAGTACACATGCACAGCAGGTTAGAGATAATGGAAGTACAAAAATTAAAAGTCTCAAAAAAAGAATAGGAAAGTTCACAAAGGAACAGCGAAAAGAGATTGAATATATCGTTCGGATTTAAACTTTAAGTCGGAGACTTTAGATCATCTAATTTGTGTTGCCAGTGAGAATTAAAACATTCCAAAAACGTTGTTGCGGCATGAAGTCCCATGAGACGGAGACTTTTAACATGACATTCTTTCAAGTCACACCATGCTTACAACTATTTTCAAACAAGACCACGGTCATCTAACCTCAGTCGTGTGAATGCTTTTGTCAGGCACACTTCCTGCACTCTCAGCTCTGATAAATTTTAACAGGACAATTATTTTATACAATCTAGATGACACGTCAATGATAATGCGAAGACGAAAGAGCATGAACAAACATTCAAGAATATTAATTTTATTTATTAAAGAGAAAAAAAATGATATTCACTCAAAGGCAGATACAGTAATACTTCGCTATATCGCGCTTCGACTTTCGCGGATTCACTCTATCGTGGATTTTAAATGTAAGCATATCTAAATATATATCACGGATTTTTCGCTGGTTCGCGGATTTCTGCGGACAATAGGTCTTTTAATTTATGGTACACGCTTCCTCAGTTTGTTTGCCCAGTTGATTTCATACAAGGGACGCTATTGGCGGATGGCTTAGAAGCTACCCAATCAGAGCATGTATTACATATTAACTAAAACTCCTCAATGATATAAGATATGCATTCCGCGCGGTGCTTGATTGTTTGCTTGTCTCTGCCTCTATCTCACCCTCTCTGACATTCTCTGCGCCTGACGGAGAGGGTGTGAGCAGAGGGGCTGTTTGCACAGAGGCTGTTTGCAGAGGATACGGAAGCTCCTCTACAAAATGCCGCTTTATTGCGGTGCTTTGGCATACTTAAAAGCAGAAAAGCACACGTATTGATTTTTTGATTGTTTGCTTTAATCTCGCGCGCTCTCTCTCTCTCCCTCTCTGACGTTCTCTGCGCCTGACGAAGGGGGTGTGAGCAGAGGGGCTGTCTGCACAGAGGCTGTTTGCTTAGAAGATACTGACGCTCCTCTAAAAAATGCCGCTTTATTGCAGTGCTTCGGCTTACTTAAAAGCACACATATTGATTTTTTGATTGTTTGCTTTTCTTTGCGAGCGCTCTCTCTCTCTCTCTCTGAAATTCTCTGCTCCTGATGCGGGCACTCCTTTGAAGAGAAGATATATTTGCATTCTTTTAATTGTGAGAAAGAACTGTCATCTCTGTCTTGTCATGGAGCACAGTTTAAACTTTTGACTAAAGGGTGTTGTTTCATGTCTAGAGGGCTCTAATAATGTTAACAGTGTGGGAGAGTTTATAAGGGCCTAAAATATATAAAAATAACCATACAAACATATAGTTTCTACTTCGCGGATTTTCATCTATCGCGGGGGGTTCTGGAACGCAACCTCCGCGATCGAGGAGGGATTACTGTATACGTTGAGTTGTCATGATGTAAGTCCAAACACGGAATCAAAATTCAATGCAATCTTGAAGAAAAGTTAATTCCAAATATTATTTTTACAAAAGTTTTAAAGTAAAAGTGAAAATAATGCATATGTAACAATTCCAATGAAAATAACAATACTTTAAATTGTATATCCAGTAAACCAAACCCGGGGGTGGGTGAGCAAAGCGAGCAGGGGGCGGAGCCCCCTAGTATAAATGAATTTCATTTCACTTTAAAAGAAGTAATCATAATTTTCTTTTATACTTTTCACTCAGAAAAATTTTATTGTGCTTCTGATTCATTCTATTGTACTTTAAATAGTACAGTATATGTTGACATCTTGGAGACTGTCAACTCTATTTTTATAGACAGAAACTTGCCTTGTAATGGTCTTCAACATTTTCAGTGGATCTAAAGAGCATTTATTATCCCATCATCTCACAGGAAGGGAGGCATGATTCAACATAGTTATATGTAAAGAATTGTTTAATTTGCATTGTATCCCATACCCGTGACCTATGTTTGTTGAGTTCCAAATGGAATGGTACCATCTACATTTTATTGTATAAAGACTATGATTTTTAAACAGCAATTATTTGCCTATATACTGCTGACTTTTGAATGATTTAAAAAATTACAATGGTTTTCACATTTTTCTCACTCTACTAAGATGCTGTGTTAAAATAACTGTTTCCCTGATTTATGTTTTTCCTATGATAAGTACATGTTTTTAATCACCAGAGGGCGTGGATATATGTGGTAAAATTCCAGCCCCTTAACAGTGAAAATCAATTCACCCGTGAAAAGGGGAACACTTCAGTTTAGGTACTGCAAAAAAAACATCTATTACTCATGTGTAACAAGACCTTAACAAAGGCTTCTTTTGATCATCATAACACTTCTAAAAAAAAATCAGTAGATAGGTTATATATCTCTGTGGACTGTGGCATATTGACATGATGGTAAATTTAATTATTAAAATGAAGGATTCACAGGTTTTATACTTAGTCAGTCAGTCATTTTCTAATCTGCTTAGTCCTGAACAATGTTGTGGGGATGCTGGAGCCTATCCCAGCTAGCATAGGGCTAAATACTAAATATGTGATATCAAGAAAACAATTCTCGGTTAAGCCACCTCAGACCACTCCATAGTGGAGTTTTGTTAGTAGGTCACAATGCAGAGATGAATAAACACTTTACTGATGCTTTATGAAGACCCAAAGAAGTGTATGTTAAGGTCTTGTTACAATTGTTGCATAAGAGTAAATTAGTAATAGATGTGTTTTTTGAAGTACCTAACCTAAGGTGTTACTGTAAAAAGATTATTAGAAATAAAGCCAGATTACCTGGAATGACTCCGGACCTGTGAAGCAGCCCAGCTAACGACTGTGGCACCATGCAACCATGAATAATTTCTGAACATTCTTATATTTGGGAATTATATATTATTTTAAAGATAGCAAAACAATATTTGTATTAATTAAAGTGGATGAAATATGTTTTTTTGAGAAGGGAAAATATGTCCTGTTCCCCATAGTCCACTAGGTGGCAATGTCGTGTAGCAAATAAAGATAGGACTACAGTATGATTTCAAAACTCAGACAAGTGCTATGATATGCTGATTCGAAAGCTATACCAAAAATGGAAACAGCTTGAGATTAAAAAACAGCACTCTAGTACTATACATGTTATGGTGTCCTGCTTCACCACCATATCGGTACCATAGCTAATAAACCTTAGAAATAGCTAATACAGTAAGTAATGCAGAAAAAGAAAATATTTTTTTCAGGAAACTTCATTGCTTTGAACTGCAATTTGGTTGACCTTTTCTGTGTCTCATGAATCTAAATTGCTAATTGTTTGTAAGATGAAAACATTTCAGCAGGTATTATAATTAAAAGTTGTTGCTATTGAACATTAAATACAGATGTGCAGGTGCAAACTTTGAAACAAGGCTTGAATTTGAGAAGTACTGTAGTGAGAAAAGTCAAATGAATGTCTTTCACTATAGAAAATAAAAAGAAAACAAACCATTGCTAAATCAGCTATAAAACCACTGTGAAACACTGATTATCTGCATTTTTCATGTAAATTAGGAATCTCTTCTGGGATACATTTAGCTTTTAAATAAGTAACAAATAAAAAAAACTTTAAAATTGTACTACCTGTATATATTTCGTCTTATTTATAGCTTCTTTATTTTGATTGCAATTTCAAGCTCTTCAGTTATGCAGAACACTAATCTTATATATAAACATCTACGCGTGGAAGTGTGTGTGTCTGTCCAGCCCGGAAGTGAGAGGTGGAGTCAGGTTTAGGGTAGGGAATACCAGCATTGCTGGCATGCACTGGTTCAATGGTTCTAGTTGGTAGTTAGGCGAGCACATCGGCAAAACGGTATCCCTTTTACTTTTCCTCCCGCCGCTAATACACAAGCAAGGTGAGCACGCCGACAAAACGAAACCTCTGAAGAAACTTTCAATTACCTGACATTTCCATTTTTTTTCTGATGATTTCAATAGTTTCTAGGACCCCGTGCTTTTTACAGTATGGGCTTACACAGCTAGTAGGCAATATAAAGTAAGGCATCAGCTACTGTATAGATTAATATCTTTTTGGTATTGATATTTTAAATCTCTCTATTATAAAAACAAAAATCTTCGGGAGGCAGGCTAGGGAGACGAGACATGATCTTCTCAGAAGACAATTTGAAGTCCCGTGAGAGACACTTTGACTTGCTCCCAGCTCTTAAAACAATGACAAGTGTGAATATGAAAATTTCAAACATGCCTCTGCAGATTTGCATGTACACTTAAGTGAGTTTATTTTTGGGTTAGTTGCCAAAATATGTCACATATTGCATGGTCAACCCTTTCAATTTGAAACATAATGGTGAGGAGTCCCTGGCTCTATATTTCAACAGCCAACAGATCCCAGATGAATTTTTTCAGCCAGACTATGCTAATGTGAGCACTGCTAGGATAAACAACAATTTAAGTGCTTTTCATAACAAAACATCTTCCCAAGTAGATTTCTTTCAAGTGTATACTCTCTTTGCTTTTGATCTGTTACTTCACTTGATAAATTCACAGCTTGTTATGAAAAAGTTGCAATCAGATTCATCTACAACAACAAGCTACTACATTTCTGGTCTCTTCCTGTTCTGTGAACGTAGCACTTAATGATAACACTTGACTTTAAAGTGAACTAATATGCTTATCATGGAGGCTGACATCAGCAGCTTTAACTATGAAGAAATCTTTTTCTCAGTTTGGATGTCTTGTATGCCATTTCAGAGAGTACTGGGCTCAGCCTGGAAGCTCTGTTGTGGGGAGATGCGCATGACAGACAGCTGGTTGACCACAAACTACTTTAAATTTGTGGTCGACTAGGTGAGGCTGTCAACATACTAAGGTTCTTTATGCAGAGGTTTGTTCTAGGGAATGGAGACCTCATTGTTAGACATTCTCAAACTGGATGTAATCTTTCGATTTAAGTAAAAGTGGGAGATTTATGTATAAAACAATTGAGCAACATGGGAGCAGTAAAAATTGTAAACTGAAGAAAGGCAAATATCGCCAAAACACAGCCTCTACACAAGATGTCAATCCGTGACTGAAAGGGATGTGACTCCCAAAGATCACATGACTCCCAAAAATGTATTTTTAAAACTTCTGAGGATACTAAACAGACAAAAACTTAAATATAAATTGCTTGTTTATATATTAGGTCTCACTTCAAGATTATATTAAAAAGCTTGACAAGAAAAATTAGCAAACAATAAAATGCTTATGACTAACCATATTTTGCAGTAAATGTTCTTAAACGTTATTGACAAAATTTTTATTTGAAATACAACTTTTTTCCTATCATTGTATATTTTATATAGCAACTTTCACACGAAGACCCTTGTTAAGTTGTTTTAAAGAGTAAAAAAAATTACAAAATCTTATAAAATGAATAACTATAACATTTTTTAAAATATTAAAAATCCACTAACAAATTGCTTACACAAAAAAAGTAGAAATTTAGTTTAAAACATACAATTAGTTCAAACTTTTAAACAATGGTACAGAATTAACTAAATTTTAAGGTAGCATGTAGCATATTCAACAATACTCTTTTCATATTGCAAGATCATATTTAGAATAATTAAAAATATTATGCAACCAAGTAATCTGCTATATTCTTACTTTAATAGATCAGTATATACTGCGTCTGACAGGAAAAAAAAAACCTAAAAAACAACCACCCTATTTTTAATTTAGCCCATTAGGGTGGTATGTCTGTAAAACCATAATCCAATCAGTCTCTTTCCACAAGCGTCGTGTTTTATTCCATTTAGTGTTCTGTTCTTACCCAAACACTACCAGTTGATGAATCTGATTATTAACATGTTGATATAAAACTGTGCGCATGGTTTGATTATCACTAAAACGTAAATGCTGTATAAACCGGGCCCTCAAAGAATTCTTCGTCTCCCCAATGTAACTCATTCCAAAAGTCTTACACTGAATTGCATAAATGCAGTTAGAGGACTGCAACTAAAACTTTGGAATATCGTGATCTCAATTTTAAGTGCTTTATTACAAATTACTTTCTTTTTTAGGAAAGGAATAGACCAAGCAGTTTTATTGTTTTTCTTTTTGATGCTGCATGAACTAATAGATCCTGTACATTTGGATTTTTCCAGTAAGCTGTGATTGATTTAAAGGTTAATGTTGTACCATGTTAGCCATTAGGGATGCAATAAGAAGTCAAGCAAAAAATGACCTTTTATTGGTTAATTGAACCTCATTTGCCTCAAAAGTTTGCATATTGGAATTGGTTCAGTTAGCCAATAAAATTTGTCATTTTGCTTGACTTCTCATTGTTTACATACAGTTACTTATAAAATTGTATTGCTTATACAAAGATTATAATTTCACTTTAATTATTAGATAACTCTCAATTAAGGACTATTATAATTCACTAATTAAGGAGGAGCTGAGATCACAGGATTTTAGGTTTGGCTTAAAATGGGTACAACCTATTGGGTATCGTCAAGATCTTAGCCTGTTACATTCAAACAACTATGATGAGAACAGACCATTCAACCCAACAAACTGGCCAATGCTATTCTCCAAGATTTTACAAAATAACATTGAGTCAGATTTTTAAGATCCTTAAAGTACTACTCTCTACCACACTACTTATTAATTTATTCTGTGTCTATTGCAAAATTTATGAAAAAAACTATGATCTAAATTGAAGGAATATTATTATTATATTGTTCAGACTTTTCTGTTTAAGAGTTTAATCCAAATTCCATTCTCTGGACGAAGAATGAGCTCTCCAGTAATGTCCAGTTCTTCCCGCTTTTGCTTAGACTCCACTTGAAAATGACGCAATATGGTAGATAAAATAACCTTTTCCTCCATTATTGCAAAGCGTTGACCTGTAGCAAAAAAGCAAACAAACATTAAAAAAAATGATGTCTCTCTTTTCAGATAAACATACAAAGTGATATTGTATGAAAAAATACATATGGGTAAAGTACCCATTACTCTGTAAGAGCTCCATTAAGCTTTTACCTTTGACATCAAGAACCAATACAAATATTTTATTTCATGTGATTGGGATTGTAAATTGATCATTCACTGGCCTATCCAGCTACTTACAGTAACAGAGGGAAGGCTTTGCTTTGCATTCAGTAACTTTTAAATTCAGATATTAAATGTATTCTTGGCAAGTTAATTGGTATTAATGACACATTGTTATGTAAACTACTGTAAGAAATAAAAAGGACAACATAACAGCTTCTTGCTATATTCATTAGGCACCATTTCTAATTTCTATGTCAGTTTTTCCATTATATTTTCATGTTATACAGTCCAACAGATAGAGTTTGTTTGGCTCAACTGGCATTTAAAAAGAATATATTAGGTTGAAGACCTAAAAAATATTGTGGAAAAGATGTGGATTGGACAGTGAGTATCAATCTGATTCCTCTCTTAAAATTCATAAATTTTGTTAATTAGTTGAATTACTCCAATTGTGAGAATGGTAATCAGCTGGTACACATCACCCCATGTTAATATATGTTTGTCATTAGACATCTAAACTATTACTTAAGGAAAATATTAAATTGACAACAGTGGAATGAATAACATCATTTAACAATTATTAAAAAACTGTTATGTAGCTGACTTACAAAATAACAATTATAATTATCAACTTTCAATTTATTAGCAGGACTCTTTACAAGGTTTACCATTTGATAGATATAAATAGTTTAAAAAAATGCAGAAGCATATAAATTCGTATTACTCCTTTTAGTCTAAAATCCATAAGTTGCCTATATTGTGTTCCTTACTGCCTATACCTACACACACACAATACTGAATTTAAACACTATTTTCCTTCATTCTGTTTAAAATCAGCTAAAGTAGTTAATTAATGTTAAAAAGGATCATTAATTAAATAGATAAATACATATACAGTAAGTGCCTTCAACATACCAATGAAAGTTCATGTTTTATTTGCTAATGGCAACATAAATTGAAAACATCCCATAACCAACACTGACAGACATTATTTCTAACAGTGGACAGGAATGAGGGAGGAATATTCAAGTAAAAAAAAATATCATTCAATTTACATGTTACTGTCAATGAATTAAAAACCCAAGCTCAAATGTCAATTGACAGAAAGTTGATATGGATTCTTGGATGGTGCAGAGGTAAGAACTGCTGCCTTATAACTAAAAGGTTTCGGGTTCAAGACCAGAAGCTCCACGTTTTGAGTAGTGATGCTGCTATTATTATTACTATAATACTGTCAGTGACATTCACGTGGTACAATGATCTTGCCTCTCCCTCTCTGAGTTGATGACATTCTTTTCACAAGAGCAGTGATGACCACAGTTAGTGCAATGGTTGATGCCTGCTCAGAACTATATGTTGTACCGGCAATCAAAGACACAATGTCTCGTGACCGCTATCAGACTATCATGCGCCATTTGCGCTTTGAAAACAAAGACATATGTGTGGAACATGTAAAATGACAGGTTTGCTGCAATCTCAGACCTCTGGCAATGTTTTGTTGAGAACTGTGTTTTGAGTTACAACCCTAGGGCAAAGACTTTCTGTGCATGTGGTCATAAAGCTTACGGAGCCGTCTTTGGACAAAGGAAGAACTGTAACAACAGACAGCTTCTTCATAGTGCTTTTGCTGGCTAATAGACTGCTGCACTGCAATGCAATGCTGCTTGGCACCATAAGTAAAATGGGACTTCCGCCTGCAGCTAAAGTCACTTTAGTACGCAAGCAATTTGCCATGCTAGTATTTAGTTCTTGCAGTGCCGTGCTGACAATGTATGTGCCCAAAAAGAAGAAGTGTTTGATTTCAGTCTGTAACAGTTGGTGTAAAGTTTTGCTACTTGTAAAAGATATCACTGAAGCAATATGAGCAGGCACATAAATGCTGGTAAATCATGTCTTCTTGGTATCTTGTTATCACTTGAATTTTTTGTTATTCAGTTTTATTCTTGAATAAAAGCACATTCGTTTTGTTATTCTTTTGTGAAAGTGTTTATTTTATATTCCAGTAAACACCTGAATGAGATCAAATCTGTCTCTGCCTCTCTCGTGCATGCACACAAACATTCATACATGAAAACGTCACTATTTGAAAACACTATGCCATTCGAACATGAGTTGTCATGTGAATAATTTGTTTTTGGATTTAGCCTGTACTCCACGTTATGATGCATGTTACTGAAAATGCAGACAAACTTTTTCGGAGAATACACCGTCAGCACGGCACTGTAGTAGTGTGGCGAATTGCTCGCATACTAAAGTGAATATAGCTGCAGGTGGAAGTCCCATTTTACTTTTGCTGCCAAGCAGAGTTGTGTTGCGGTGCAGCAGTCTATTAGCGAGCAAAAGTGCTGTGAAGAAGCTGCTTGTTGTTACGGTTCTGTCTTTGTCCAGAAACGGCTCCATAAGCTATATGACCACTGTGAGGGACAGTTGTATGTTACTGTGCTGATTGTACACTTGCTGGCCTAATTCTTCGGCTAGAAAGAACCACAGCTACACCAGAGAGCTGATAACACCCTTTCCCAGCTTGCTTCAAGTACTTTAATAGATGTGCATATGTAAGTGTACATGTGGTAGCTAAACAGAAATAAATGAATATAATAAGTACACTAATACAAATAGAATACATACATGAACATAACTAATTAACACTAGAATTACCAAAGCTTACGAAAAAACTCATAAATCCGGCCCACCTTAAATCCGTTTGCACCTCTCAGTCACCGTCTTTTGTCATGTAAATGTGTCGATAACCCCAAGCAGCAAGCAGCCTGCTATATCTTCCCTCCCACCACCACTGAAAGTGCAAAAACCTCTCCCAACTCAAGTCTGGTTTATCAGGGAGTCAGGTATCTAGAGCTGTATAGGCTAAAAAATATTATTTGGAACACATACAGTGGTGTGAAAAACTATTTGCCCCCTTCCTGATTTCTTATTCTTTTGCATGTTTGTCACACAAAATGTTTCTGATCATCAAACACATGTAACCATTAGTCAAATATAACACAAGTAAACACAAAATGCAGTTTTTAAATGATGGTTTTTATTATTTAGGGAGAAAAAAAAATCCAAACCTACATGGCCCTGTGTGAAAAAGTAATTGCCCCCTTGTTAAAAAATAACCTAATTGTGGTGTATCACACCTGAGTTCAATTTCCGTAGCCACACCCAGGCCTGATTACTGCCACACCTGTTTCAATCAAGAAATCACTTAAATAGGAGCTGCCTGACACAGAGAAGTAGACCAAAAGCACCTCAAAAGCTAGACATCATGCCAAGATCCAAAGAAATTCAGGAACAAATGAGAACAGAAGTAATTGAGATCTATCAGTCTGGTAAAGGTTATAAAACCATTTCTAAAGCTTTGGGACTCCAGCGAACCACAGTGAGAGCCATTATCCACAAATGGCAAAAACATGGAACAGTGGTGAACCTTCCCAGGAGTGGCCGGCCGACCAAAATTACCCCAAGAGCGCAGAGACGACTCATCCGAGAGGTCACAAAAGACCCCAGGACAACGTCTAAAGAACTGCAGGCCTCACTTGCCTCAATTAAGGTCAGTGTTCACGACTCCACCATAAGAAAGAGACTGGGCAAAAACGGCCTGCATGGCAGATTTCCAAGACGCAAACCACTGTTAAGCAAAAAGAACATTAGGGCTCGTCTCAATTTTGCTAAGAAACATCTCAATGATCGCCAAGACTTTTGGGAAAATACCTTGTGGACTGATGAGACAAAAGTTGAACTTTTTGGAAGGCAAATATCCCATTACATCTGGCGTAAAAGGAACACAGCATTTCAGAAAAAGAACATCATACCAACAGTAAAATATGGTGGTGGTAGTGTGATGGTCTGGGGTTGTTTTGCTGCTTCAGGACCTGGAAGGCTTGCTGTGATAGATGGAACCATGAATTCTACTGTCTACCAAAAAATCCTGAAGGAGAATGTCCGGCCATCTGTTCGTCAACTCAAGCTGAAGCGATCTTGGGTGCTGCAACAGGACAATGACCCAAAACACACCAGCAAATCCACCTCTGAATGGCTGAAGAAAAACAAAATGAAGACTTTGGAGTGGCCTAGTCAAAGTCCTGACCTGAATCCAATTGAGATGCTATGGCATGACCTTAAAAAGGTGGTTCATGCTAGAAAACCCTCAAATAAAGCTGAATTACAACAATTCTGCAAAGATGAGTGGGCCAAAATTCCTCCAGAGCGCTGTAAAAGACTCATTGCAAGTTATCGCAAACGCTTGATTGCAGTTATTGCTGCTAAGGGTGGCCCAGCCAGTTATTAGGTTCAGGGGGCAATTACTTTTTCACACAGGGCCATGTAGGTTTGGATTTTTTTTTCTCCCTAAATAATAAAAACCATCATTTAAAAACTGCATTTTGTGTTTACTTGTGTTATATTTGACTAATGGTTAAATGTGTTTGATGATCAGAAACATTTTATGTGACAAACATGCAAAAGAATAAGAAATCAGGAAGGGGGCAAACAGTTTTCACACCACTGTACATTTTATGTGTGTTCTGTGTCAGCAAAGATCTATGTAAGTGTAGGATGACAGGAAATGCAAGAAATGTTGAACACATACCTAAAAGACAAACTTTTTCCATGTTTCAGTACTAACGAAAAAATTTTGGCATGAAGTATATAATGTGTGAAGACTGAAGTCCAAATATCAAATAAGCACTTTCACAAAAGGTATAAATATAACGGAACAAGTGCGTTTTTATTCAAGACTATAACCGAAGAAAAAGAAATTGGGTTAGTGTCGCTTTTTATTCTGGCTTCTTTGGTAGAACAGCGGTAAGAACTGCTGCCTCCAATTCAAAAGGTTGCCGGTTTTAGCATTCCCACGTTTCCAAATAAATGTTTTGAGTAGTTAGCTGCTCTTACTGTTACTATTATACAATAAAAACATACATTTGATTTGAGTCTGTAACAGCCGGTGTAAATGTATGGAACTTGTAAAGGTTAGTGTTTTTTTTTTAATTCAGTTTCATTCTTTCAGTCGCATTCACGCTCGCCCCGATCTGACACTGTTAGTTTTAAAATAAAGACGTGCTATAACAGAGGTGAACTCGGATGAGGACAAGGGTTCTACACTGGAGAAAGAGAACAGAAGCCACCCCACCACAAGGAACGTCCACTCATATATAAGAACAACGCAGCTGCACCAGGTGTAAAGGCGAAAGATGGCACTGTCTGGATGCAGCAAAAGGTCGGCATCATCCTGTCAGTCAGTCTGCTCCACACCTGTCCTCCAATGAAGCAGCTCGGCTTACAGAGCTCGCCAACATATCATGCAAAGTCCTGTTTCTGATTTTGTTTTGTGATGGTCTTTACACTAAAAGCCAGTGTAAGAGCCATTTCCTAGTTACATAAGAATCATAAATGTTTTGCTAAATGATAGTGTATAATTTATGGGAGGTTCCTATAGCCCCCATAAGTAGAATTGAATTGGTGCATTCTAGCTATTTCTAACTGCTGTGACTAAACATTATTTTCCGTTAGTGATCAGCCTTGCCATGTGTAAGGTGTAGAGGGCACATGGTTTTAAACTTTAGTTTAGCAGCTGGAGTATAAGGTGAATTCAAGCACGGATAAAACACGTGCCGAAAGAAATCTCACAGTCCAAAAGTTTGTTTTAAAATATTTAGTGAAAATTGAAAGCAAATAATCCACA
Organism: Polypterus bichir lapradei; assembly: GCA_026402145.1. Taxonomy (NCBI): domain Eukaryota; kingdom Metazoa; phylum Chordata; class Cladistia; order Polypteriformes; family Polypteridae; genus Polypterus; species Polypterus bichir. The sequence continues at coordinate 16,801,215 of JANRMT010062821.1, read as the reverse complement.
CTGCCTATAAATAAAGTTTTTAACCGTGCCTTTCGTGCCTTTTTAGCATTGCGTACCTTGTGTGTGTGTTTTGTGTGTCAAGCAACATGTAAGACAAAGCGTTTAATTGAAGTGCTGCACCTTACGTTTAAAGCGTACAGAAGAAGAAATTAAGAATCTAAGTATAGAAACAACTAAAGTTTTCAAGAAAAACTAAGTTTAGAGAAGATACATTTTTCCTTTTTTTTGCCTTTTATTCCACGTGTGTAACAACTTTTTTCTTTATTCTTGTGTGGATTATTTGCTTTCAATTTGCACTAAATATTTTAAAACGAACTTTTGGACTGTGAGATTTCTTTCGGCACGCGTTTTACTCATGCTTTAACTTGCCTTATACTCCGGCGGATGCAGCCAGATCGAATGTTATTTACCTTGATTTATTTACTTATCTTCCTACAGCGTAAAGTCACATGTAAACTGCAGAGCTTCCTGTGTTTGATTCACACGGGCATGCTCCATACATTTACACTGACTGTTACACGCTCAAATCAAATGTATGTTTTTGTTGTATAACAATAACAATAAGAGAAGCTTAAAAAACTTAAAACCGGCTACCTTTTGAATAGGAGGCAGCAGTTCTTTCCGCTGTACTACCATAGAAGCCGCGACAAAAAGCCAGACTAACCCGTTTCTTTTTCTTTGGTTATAGTCTTGAACAAAAGTGCACTTGTTCTGTTATATTTGTACCTTTTGTGAAAGTGCTTATTTGATATTTGGACTTCAGTCTTTACACATTATACACTTCATGTCAAAATTTTGTCGTTAGTACTAAAACATGAAAAAAGCTTGTCTTTTAGGTATGTGTTCAACATTTCTCACATTTCCTGTCATCCTACACTTACATAGATCTTTGTAAACATGGAACACACATGAAATGCATGTGTTCCAAAAAACAATATATTTTTTTTAGCCTATACAGCTCTTGATACCTGACTCCCTGATAAAAAAGGCTTGAGCTGGGAGAGGTTTTTGCACTTTCAACGGTGGTAGGGGGGATGGTATAGTAGGCTGCTTGGGCTTATCGACACATTTACAAGACAAAAGACGATGACGGGGAGATGCGAGCGGATTTAAGGTGGGCTGGATTTACGAGATTTTTCGTAAGCTTTGGTAATTCTAGTGTTAAATGTCAAACTAGAAAATTATTACATAGTATTCAGGAAGAGCAATGTTAAACATCAATTCCTCAACTTTACGTATTGTTTAATCAAACCAGTAGGTAGCACTATTAACCAGAATAAAGGTACAGCGTAATGCCCAAGACAGCATTCATTTACAAAAAAAAAAAAACTTTATGTTTAATACTGCAAAAATCAAAATATTTTAATGTCTTGGAGCGAAGTAAAGTACAGCATATCTTTCCTTAAACAACAGTGTACAAACAATATGTTATTTCGAAAAGACAAACATAGCCATAATAGCGCTTTTGTATATTTGCATTGAACATTAACATAAGTTGCAATATTAGCTAAGATATTAAGCTACATTTAACACTGCCAAAAAGAAAACAACTTACTTTGTCAGTAAGGCACAACACACAGTTACAAAAGGTGGCAGCAAATTATAACTTGAAAAACACAAACAAGCAGGCAGACACTGTGAGCAGCACGTTACAATTCAGGAACAAAATGCTGTGCATGCGCAATAGTCTTGTGGGGCGTGTCTTGCCTAGGTTAAGCATAAAGCAAGAAATTTTATACAACCACAGACTCGGAACGTCTTTACCCTGGGGTTGTAACTCAAAACACAGCTCTCAACAAAACGTTGCTAGATGTCCAAAATCGGAGCAAACCTGTTGGTTTTCACATGTTCTGCACGGTTGTCTGTGTTGTCAAAGCACAAATGCTGCATGACTGTCTGATAGGGGTAACGGGACATTGTATCTTTGATTGCTCATGCGTGCCAGAGGGTCACCTTCCAGACTCACCCAAAGTAAGTAGTACCACCTCAGAACGAGAGAAGGGGGTTCCGCTAACAGACTTGTATCCTTCTTCCCTCACAGACTTGAGAAACTGCCCCTTGATGGCACAGAACCGAAAGAAAACCAGCCCCTTCTGTTCTGCACAATATAAAATCAGAGCGACCAAAGAGAATGGCATCTCATTTTGATGTGGACCTGGCTTTTGTTCTGACGCAAGCCTAAATTCTTGCTTCTGATCATTCCGATAGGAGGAATACCATCTGTTTAAAGCTGCACATTGAGTGCTTGGTTTTCATTATTTTTCTGTTTTTTGTTTAAATTATACAGGGTTTTGTTACCTAGATGGCATCCCAAGCAATTTATCTTGTCCTGCACCATCACATTGCTACACCCTCTGACTTTGGTAATGGTGGAAAACATGATTTAACCAAATGTTATCACTTAACAAAAGTGAAAAGTTTTCTTTGAATGCCAGCCTCACTATTCCAGGGGCTTTACACAATTACGTTAAAACAACATTTATATCAGCTACTTTCATTATTACTTTTGTTTTTTACTGCTACAACACCAGTAATTTTAAGTTTATTGTTACATGCACATTAATACAATGCATCTGTTATGTGTAAGCTACTTCAAATATACAAAAACATAAACGATTACCAACAGTAACAACAATTATAATGTTCTGCAGACATTTAATTACTTTATATTTAAATATATAAATTAAAAGTGTCTCATAATTGTGGTAAAATAAAAAACAATTCTTAAGTCTACAGGGCTTTTAAATATCTGCACTGACTATCAGAAGGAAGGAAGGATAAAAAATGTGTCCGTTCCTTTTCCTACAGTACTTTGCAATGAGAATTTTAGAAACAGCAGTAACAGTCAGTAACACACTCCGTAAGCAATGTCAGGCACATAAGAGTGGGGAACGTTGTACAGGCTTTGGAAAAAGGGAAACTACAGGAAAGGATTAGGTTAACACCAGTGCTAACAAGTGTTCGTATTGGTCCCTTAGAGTGGAGGAGAATTCTCCAGAAAAGCCCTTTCATCTCTTCTGGTGCTTCAGCCCTAACACCTGCCCCAGCTTGGTCCCTGTGGTATTTAAGTATTCTTTCACCTTTAAGTCAGTGTTCACTCTTTGATCAGCTTCACAACGAGGAGTATGCAGCTTGATAGGCACTTTTATGTAAATGCAAAGCATATGGTTATCATTTCATAGTAAGCAGTTACTGTTGAGTTAGCACATACACAGTCAATGTGGACACAAAAAACTTTGGCGTGCTAACAGCCCTCCTGACATCTGCAGCTGTCCACATATGATGTCAACTCATGCTGTTTGTCAGGCATTCACTAAAGGTTAATATATCCAGCTAAACAAAGTTGTTATTGAAGGTTCTATTCTCACCTATAATTCACACAAGGACATTGAGAGGATTTCAAAAACACTCCTTACAAACATTTTTAAATCTGAATGAGCTGTGAATAAAATGATTGACCAATAAACACCTACCTACTCTGTCATTAAGAAAATGTAAGAAACAGCTGAGGCTGTAACAGTGTAACCTATTGTAAATGTTTAAGAATTATTTTAAGGTATATGCATTGTATATGGTATAAAAATATCCTCTAGGTTATTTCAATTGTTTACTCGTCTATTGTTGCTATGACTATTTATTTTATTTTTGTTTAAACTCTCCATCTTGGCCTTTCTCCTGTTTCTCTTCTTTTTCTTTACTCAATACTTTGTGATTTTTATTAACTTTTTCTGCCATTTACTTTTATTAATATAACTTTACTATACTTTACTATTACTCTTCTGCCTACTATCACTATACTTAGTAACAACATTTACAATAAGATCTTTAACAACCTGCTGTGGGCTGGCGCCCTACCTGGGGTTTGTTTCTTGCCTTGCGCCCTGTGTTGGCTGGGATTGGTTCCAGCAGACCCCCATGACCCTGTAGTTAGGATATAGCGGGTTGGATAATGGATGGATGGATGGATCTAGAACAACAATATTTTTTCTTCTTGGTTCCCTTTTTAAGTGAAGATAATACTGCAGGAAGTGTAGTGTGGTGGGTAAGGCTTTGTAATTCAAACCCTGAGGTTATACGTTCAAATCCTAGTACTGACCATGAGCATGTCACCTCACCTGTCTGTGTTCCAATTGGAAAGACAAAAGAAACTTAACTAACTATATTTCAAATGTTTTAAGTGGCCTTGGATAAAGATATGAACCAACTAAATAAGTACAATTTAATTGCTAAAGATTGCAGGGGTAAGCAACATTGATCCTGGAAGGATGCAGTCGCTGCATGTTTTTGTTCCAAACATATTTCTTTAATGAAAAGTCAATTATTGCTAATGAAGTACTTATTGCTCAAGAAACATATTTTTCTCATTCATTACAGTTGTTTTGCTTGTTGATTTCTTAGCATTAACTGCTTACTTTAGTCTTAAACAGTTGCATTCACTATTTTTAATTGCACCTTATAAGCACTAAGATGCAAACGACAATGGAGTCAGCTAACTGGTTTCTATTTACACCTGTGTTTATTCATCATGAACAATCTAGTTTAATAAAATATTTGGAAGGAAACTGAAGAGAAAAAAGTAAAGGACTGAGAATTACTCATCCATTTTAGGCTTCAAATTATTTGGATGATATGTTTGGAAAGGAAAAAATCTATGATATAAGAATGACTTGATGAGACAGAATAAAAACACTAACAAGCCACAAAATTATTAAGCTCTGTTATTTACAAAGATTGGTTTCTAATTGAGCAACTGGGTTGGAACAAAAACCTGCAGTCACTGCAGCCCTCCAGGACTGCCATTGTTAAACCCTGCTCTAGTGTATTTACAGGTAGCAATCCACTAAACTGAAGCTGAATCACTAGTATATCAATAAAAAACCTAGTAAATCCATCACTGGTGATTTTACATACCTATGCAATTTCTTAAGCCTGCAGAAAAAGGGACAAATGCAAAGGGGTGTCTCTGTGAAGAATTTTCTGGAAGAAAGCGCTCTGGATTAAACTTTTCAGGGTCTGGGAACCATTTTGGATCACGATGTAGAGAATAAGGAATTATAATTGCATTGACTCCTTTTGGGATTTCATAACCAGCTGAAAAAAATGCAGAAAACAAAATATTAATTATGCAGTGAGTAAATATTATGTATAGGCTTTAAAAAAGTAATGACCACAATTTATTATAATTAAAGATATATTATAAGTAAGTGAATAATTTTATATTTTAATCTGATAAAATATAAGATTAATCACAAATCTGCCTAACCACTCCCTGAAAATGCCTTATCTAATTCAGAGTTAAACAGTCCAAGATCACGGCAGCAGCACTGGAAGAAACAGTAAACTTTGGACAAGGTACAAAGTTAGTCAATAGGATCTCACTAAAGCTAGGGTTACAAGTGTGTCTTTTTGATACCTTTTAATAATCCTACCACATTTTGACATTTTAAAACTACACAAGAAATGTAGTTTTTTTTAATTATTCAGTTCTACTCAATACCACGTATAAAATTGACAATAGTATAAGTATTACCATTGTACAATAATTCACAGTAATGGCATAATGCTAACCACTAGAGAAAAGACATTTAAAATATTACAGCAAAAATGTGCTATATATTAATTTTAATTTTAGCAAGTACAAACAACCGTGTCTTTTCCATGAAATGTTTTCTTCCTAAGACAATAAATACATCCACCTACTCATTTTTGAGCAGAGTTGTAAGACATACACTGGAATGATACTTGTACTTTGTCAAATTTTTTTTAAATTTCACTGAAGAAGTATTTCTATTACAAAATACTTCAGTAAAAGTAAACAACTATCTGCTTTCGAAAGCATTCATGTACCAAAAGTAAAAGTACATTTTATAATAGTAAGAAGGTTTTACCTAGAGAACACAAAACATTTATTTTGTTTTTAAACAACACTCACTCAATGCTTTTTTCTACAGAAATGCACTACAGAATAACGAATCATGCAATGCCTTTGATCAGTTCATAACTGTAGTCAGTGTCATGACGATAACCTGAAGTGGTACTAGTGAGTGTGGATATGACTTAACACTGTGCCTCCTCTACTGGAATAGAATACTGCAGTAGATGAGGCACCCCTACTCCAGTGAGACGAATAATAAAATAAAATACAAGATAAGAATAAAAAAATTAAGTGATCATGTCACAACCTTATCATTTGAATAGATACACAATTTAAAAAAAAAAAAAAAAGCTGAGTGAAAATCAACACAGATTAGGTTTATTGTACTTAACTGAAGTAAAGATGGAGTTTAGATGGGCAATGATTACACTAAATAGTAATAACAACAATTTCAGAATTTTATCTTTAATAAGAATTCTCTTAGGAAACCTATGGTTTCCTTTGCTAAATTTGGTATCCAATTTTATCTTTAAATGAGTATGAACAAAACAAACCTCAAACTATTTGTTCTCGTCCATTCACCCATAAAGTTTCTAGAAGCTACAGCCTATCCCAGCAAACAAAAGGAGCAAGGTGCAAACAACATCTGTACTGGAGTCTGTCCATCGCATTGCACACACACACACACACACACACAAAGTGTCACCTCATAATGAAAGTATAGCCAATCGACTGCTTTTCAATCGACGTGTGATACTTTGTTGAAGGCGACTTCAGGGGTGGAGTTAACTAAGTAGTATTTTATGCTTGTTCATAAAGTGGTTGCATAAGAAGGGTTTTGGGAAACTCACACAAAAGTAGCTTGTACTTTTAAGTATGTGCATCGTAAAATTGCTTGTTTATCACCAAGATTCAACATTTTTGAGAAATGCATCCCAGAACAGCTTACCATTAAGTCATGTCAGCATCATTATGAAGATGGAGAAAAGGTCAATAAGATTGTATCAGAACAAATACATAAACAGTAAGTTTGTAACATAATTAGAAATGAGGGACCACCAAGAAATAAGATATTTAAGTAATTTAAGGAAAATGTTTGTTATTTTATTTTGTACAGTATAAAGAAGGTGAGGCTCAAGCCAAGGACAGCTTTGATAAAATACAAATACCAAACCTTGATACTTTTCTCATATAGAGACTCAGTAACCTTCTGAGGCTTCAACTTAGCAGCATTACTGTGAACAATGCTGAACGATAATGCAGCTAAAGAAAATAAAATGTTACCAAAACATTATGCCAAGCATTAATTACTCTCATTCCAAAGAAAAGTAAAGTCTTTCCACAATCTGCATCATATAGACTAATTTCAATTGTGAATAATGTTTAGATATTAGTGAAAGTTTTATTGAGAATTTTGATTAAGGATCAATTAAGGGGCGGAGAGGTGGCTGAGGCTAAGGATCTGCACTGGTATCCTGAAGGTTGCCGGTTCGAATCCCCATCACTGCCAAAAAAGATTCTACTCTGCTGGGCCCTTGAGCAAGGCCCTTAACCTTCAATTGCTCCAGGGGCGCTGTACAATGGTTGACCCTGCACTCTGACCCCAAGAGGTATGTGAAAACTAACAAATTCCTAATACAAGAAAGTGTATAAGGTGAAATAAACAAAAAAGAATTTGCCTAATTATTAGTTCTAGTGCTATTGGCTATGAAAAGCTTAGGCCTGAAGCAACTTAAAGGGTCACCATTTATTTTAGCACATGGGCTGTCGGCCTACCTTTCTTTACTTGCTTTGTTTTGAATTTTTGTGAGTCAAGTACATTGTGTTCTCTGAAGGAACTGAGCAAGCAAACTTTTGCTTTGGGAACACAGGTGCTGAGACTTTCGGCTGACAAAGGACTAAACAAACTTTCACAAGCATTCAAGGCCTCTATCTTAAGAACAATGAGCAAGCTCTCATGCTAGCGCATAAACATATAAACATTTTAAATGGCATTTAAATTTATTTATTAAGGCTCATTAATACCTTAGGCGATCAAATTAAAGCAAAATGCATTGTGTTAGCTAGTTTGAGCTATATAGGAGTTTAAGAGTTGATTATTGAAGGCTAGGGTCTTTCTCTCTTTTAAACAGATGCATGTGAGCTCAGGGTCTACTTCCATGCCCAGCAGCGCAGCCCCTGTCCTGGCAAGTTAGACAGTGTGTGGCTATGCACCACCACCTAACAGTGCAGCTGCTAGTGCTTGCAGACTTTCACATCAGCATGCATACATACATTTTAGATAGCACTTAAGTCTATATGTCAATGTTTCTTCATGAATCATTATAATAATAAATCAAGTTACTGCAGAATGTATTAATCTAGTTAGCTTTTAAGCTTTGTAAGAATTAATTGTAAAGGCATGTATTTTTCCTTTCTTTCAAGCAGCTAGGAAACACCATGCTTGTCCGCTCAAGGCTGTCTGTAGCTTATCCCTTAGCAGTGAAGCTGTCCACTGTCGCTCACTGGCACAGATTCCTATGATTTTAGTATTAAGGGATGCTAGAGCAACAAGTAATCATAAATTGAATCATTAATTGAGCAATCCAGATTTCACATGTGGGTTCTCCTGAATCCAACTTAAAGACCATCAATCTGTAACAGCCCAGGATTAAGAATGTGAGAATGCAGGGAGGAGTAATGGGGTGATGGTCACCTCCAGGTGGCAAATACATCCTTCGAGCCAAAGAAGTTCTTATGAGGAACTGGACTGGGAAGGAAAATTGTATGAGAAGATCTACTGGTAAGAAGATTGTTATGGGGAAGTCTACTGTACAGGGCAAGAGTATTCTTATGAGAAAGTCTGCAAAGCCAGGTGATTATTATGAGAAAAGGTACTGAGCGAGGTTATTATCATGAGAAACCCTGTAAAGCAGAAGATGGGTAACTCTGTGAAGGGGGGTATGTTTTGAGATATGAATTATAATAAATATGAAGCTCGCCCAAAGCATGATGCTCACCTTATTAAACTGACACAGGCTTTATGTACTCTGCAATGGTTTACTATGCTGTGCAATAAATTCTATTTTAACTGCCTTTCTGAAAACTCTGCTTGTTTTTTTTTCTTTGAAGAAATTTTATCCATGACAATTTTAACTAAAGCAACAGTGTTTTGGTTCACTTAACACAATTTCAGTCTTGAGAGGTCTTACAATTTCAGGGTGCAGAAAATGCCCTTAATAGAGTTGAATTTGGTTATCTGTTTACTGTATTGTGAAAAATTGGGTTTGATCCCAACATTTTTACATGTATTAGTTTATTTTATGCTAGTTGAGGAGCCTCTGTCTGTATTAATAATAGAAACTCTGATTATTGCGATTTGTTAATGCTTTTGAACTGCTAGTTGTCCATATCCAGAAGCATTCAGACATTAAAGGGACTGTAAGGGAAGTGCTTAAATGGAATATGTCTCGTTACACTGTTGATTTGGTGCTTTATATCTCAGGTTCACATTCTTTTAATATTAAAATTTCTAGGGAAACATCATAACAGCTCATGATTCAGAATTATTTTGAATAAAAGCATGCTTTTTTGAATGAGTTCTATTACATGCCAGAACAAGCCAGGTAATCTGTATAAATTAAGCCAATCATTATTTAAATATAGCTGATAATAAACATGCTTCCAGTGATATCAACAGAGATCCCCTGTCTTAGACAAGGCACGTAGAAAAATATTTAATGTCTTTGTAAAAGACAGATTTACTATTTTCATATGAAACTGAAAAGAGCCGATACTTACAACTGACCTATAGTTAATAAAGCCATAATTAAGCACGTGCATCTATAAAATCAATTCTATTGCCAAGGGATAAGGACTATACAATAGATTTAAGTGAGTTAGTCATTAAAATATACTGATAACATGCTTCAATTCTCACAGAAAAGTGTGTTGAAATAGTGACACAATCTATAATAAAAATAATTATAATAAGGGTGTGGCATACATGTCACCAACTGGCTCATTCAGAAAGAGTTAACTTTATAAAGTGGTAAAATTCCACTTGTCTTTTTAACCAAAGACTGAAATAAAATCCTACAGTAATTACTAAATACACCCAATTTTACTGTAACTTTGGACATAAAATTACATGCTCTGTACAAGTTTTGAGACAGAGAAGACATGACCAGTCAGTCAGCGGAGAAAAACTGTTTTAACTTTTAGTGTAAGAAAATGAGTGCAACAAGTTTATAACTAATTAAAAAAGAAAAAATACATTGCCCTGATGAGAAAACATCATAATTCAATTTCAAACTATATTGTTTCTCTATTTGTGTTTTGTTTACAATGATGATGAGGTAAGTTGTCCATGTGTCATGTTTATTCCAAAATAAAGTTTAAGTAAATAAAGTGAATGTTTCAACAGTTCCACATTTTCCCGACACTGATGCTGCTTTCAAACAAAAACATGAGGCAGAATGATGTAGTGACATGATATCTAATGCAGATGGGTCAGCTTCACAGGGATATGCAGCTCACATGGCTGCAAAAAACAATCAGATTTTAGCTTCTAGAAATAAATTGGCAGAGGCTAAATTTGTTCCCACCCCTTGGGTCTATGAAGCCAATCAAATGTCTACCAGTAAAATGACTAAAATGTGATAAAAAGAGAATTTAATACCTAGCTCAAGGTCATGAGATGCTGGTATCTATGGATGGAGTGTCATTCTATGAAATGGTTCACTCACACACACAGACACATTTTCATTTATTGGGCCAGTGACCTAACAAACACATTTCTGGGTTGTGTGAAGAAAATAGGGCTTTTGCAAAATGAAGCCACAATTCACTGGACCCAACAATCAGAAGTACATGAAGTACAACATCCATGAAAATATTTAAATATTTACTTTGTTTACACATTATATCCAAGGAAGAAAATTTCTTAATTTGAGAAAAAAAATTAGCATCTATACACCTCCACTTACAATGATTTCCCTGCTTGAAATGCACTACTATCTGATATAATCCAGTATGGCACAGCAGAGCCCTTCTACTAACAGTTACTTACAAATAAGAAAAACGATACCAAAGCAAAGCGTTTATTTTGCAGTTTACAAAGCAAAGATCTAATCTGTCCAGTACTACCTAGTTCTCTCCCATCACCCTGAGAAGCGTTGCATCATCTTTCTTGGAATGGAGAGTTACTCTAAAAGAGACACACACAGTTTTAATGGCATTGTCTCTTCTCTCTATGACATTTTCACAAAAAAAATATACATGTATATTTTTCATTCACGAAGTATAACACAAAACTAAATAAAAATAATAGTAACACTTTAGGTACTACAAAAATGCACCTAATACTCATTTACTATTGTGTAATAAGACCTTAAACAATTATTTGGGTCTTCGTAACATTTACAAAGCATCAGTAAAGTGTTTATTTGTCTCTGCAATGTGACCTACTAACAAAACTTTACTTTAGAGTGGTCTGAATATTTCTCTTTGATTTTCTCTTGATATTCCAAATTTAGTATAAGACTTGTGAATGCTTCATATTAACAAGTAATTTTACCATCATGTCAATATGAGACATTGCACAGAGATGAATGACCTTTCTACTAATGTTTTATAAATGTTACGAAGACCAAAAGAAGTCTTTGTTAAGGTCTTGTTAAATAAAAGTAAATAAGTGCAGTACCTAAACTAAAGTGTTACCAAAATAATAAATATTAAAAATCAAAGTAGGCTAAAGTAAATGAACCAACATATCAACATATTGGAAAAATGAATATGTTCACCCAAGGCTATAATTCGTTAAATGATGAACTACAAATTAAATGAGAAAAGCAGAGCATCATTAGGAAATCTATACTTAAATATTAGCACCCCATGTTTTGTCTAGAAGTACATATATTGCTACATGCAACTCAAAATCCTTTCATCACTGCTGCAGGAGACAATAACTAAGAACTACAAAAAAATATATTTTTTTTTATTGTTTTAAAGGATGGGAAATAGCTTGCTGGATTTGAACACAAGACACATTTTGTTAAAGACAACATTTAATAATACTAAATATGTAAATAACTATTAAATGTGTCCCTATTTTCACTTTATGTTTGTACATAAATGACCATACCAAAGTAATACAGGCAACTTCCCTCAGAATAGTAGAGGTTTGTCAGAGCCACTTGCCTGGTATCATTCTACCTGCAGAAGGACTTAAACAGATAACTCTCTAGGATCAAAGTAAAGCACCTTCCCTAATTGTCAAAGATGACACAAATCTTTTTGCTATAAGTTCAATATCAAAAAAGAGGAACATTGTGACTTTATTGCAGTGCCTACTAAAATAGATATGCTTCATTTTTTTGTTTGTCTTGCTTAGAAGATCTAAATTGATATTGACATGAGATTGTTCTTAAAGAAGATGATTGAAAATCCATTGGAGTTTGCCAAAGCTATTAAAATGCAGCAGTATTCTTTTGCTATAAGCAAGAAGCAAATGTAAACTAAAAAATGTACTTACAGACTTATTAATAAATGTAAGCTAAAGCCCCATTTACTATATTTTATAGTTATTTGTGCTTTTAATAAAAGTAGTTTTAAATGCTACAAAATTCATTTGTGCATTTCATTTTTTCTTCCTTATTAGTTGTTTTTCATTATGTTGCAACAGCTTAATTAGTTACAGATATATGCAAATAGTGTTTAGATCAAGAAATCAGTACCAACCAATGTTACAGTCTTCACAAATAGTACGTGCAAACATAGGAACAGAAGGGTACAAGCGGAGGGATTCCTTAATGACACATTCCAGGTATTTCAACTTTTTCAGATCATCCATGGAAACGTGACGGCTAGAATTACCTTAAAAAAAAACAGAAATGTTCATTATTACTTAATAATTATCTGTTATGACAAAACTAACAATAGAAGTGAATTTACATGTAATTTCATTTTTTGTGATGTTATCTTAATATGCATTGCAGTGGTAAAGGGGTAAGCAAACCAATCCAGATTTTACTTTTTTTAATAAAAGTCTGTAGTTTATGCTGTGATATTCTCAAAACCTCAAAAAACAACCAAATTGTACACTATAATCCCTCTGGCATCCCCTAGCTCTGTTCAAAACATATCCCTTGGGAGTCAATCATTGTGTACTTCTATTAGATGTCCACAGCTCATCTACTTCAAGATAACTGTCAGTCAAGTCAAGTTGGGGAGCATGCACTGGTACAGTGTGTTGCCGCACCCACTACACAGCGAAACAACTCGGGATCCCGGTTGACAACTCCCCAGACAGACACGCGGTCCAGTCCTACCCTCCGGAAATGACCCTCCATCTGCCACAGCCAGGTGTTACGTGGGCGACCCCTTGGCCTGGTCCAGCCACTTGGGTCCCCAACAATGAGGATCTTATGAGCCGGATAACCCTCAGGGAAATTCGCCACATGGCCATAGTGCCGTAACTGACGCTTCCTCACAATGCAGGTAATGTGCCTCATTTGAGACTCCATGAGCAACCGCTAATTCGACACGAAGTCAAACCAACGGTACCCAAGGATTTTCCGGAGAGACACAGAACCAAAGGAGTCCAGTCTTCGTCTCAGGTCACTGGATAATGTCAATGTCTCACAACCATATAGCAAGACAGGAAGCACCAGGACTCTATAAAGATTTGGACCTTCGTCCTTTTGCATAGATATTGGGAGCGTCACACACCCCTTTCCAGCGACCTCATGACCCCCCATGCTCTCCCAATCCGTCTACTGACTTCACAGGAAGAGTCACCAGAGACATGAATGTCACTGCCAAGGTAAGCAAACCTCTCAACAAGGTCAACACTCTCACCGCAAACAGACACACTGCTGATGGCTGTGCCCAAGAGGTCATTAAAGGCCTGGATCTTGGTTTTTATCCAGGACACTCGCAAGCCGAGACACTCAGACTCCTCACTCAGTCTCTCGAGCACCCTGATCAGAGCCTCCATTGACGCCGCGAAGATTACAGCATCATCAGCAAAGTCAAGATCTGTGAATCTTTCTTCACTAACAAATGCCCCACAGCCGCTGGACTGTCAGGCAGCAAACATTTTCATGGAATTTCATTATATTGTGTTTTAAAGCTTGTAACCATAAGCAAGGATGGAAATGTAGATTACTTAATAGATTACCATGGATAGAAATATGGATTGATCAATAAATTAAGAGGTTCTTTATGAGGACTCACCTCCTGCTTCAGCATCACTGACCAGCAGCATATCTGCAGCTCTGTCACTATGACTGTAGATTTGTTTTGGTCAATTTATATCCTAACTCATTAAAACACCTGTGTAATGAGCTGTTGATTCTCATTATGACATGGTTACATTTGTGTGTGAACCAATACATTCCACACAGCAGAACATGTTCAGATGATTAAAAAGCAATATCTACAAAGAGCAGACAAGCAAGCACTAGAAAACTGATAATTCTTAAAGTGCCAAATGCCTCTTGATGTTTGAGGTATAAAACTTAGGAATGGGACAAAAATCTTTAAAAAACATTAAACTTAACTCCAAAAAAGTAGACACCAATCTTGTCTGACAAATAAGCGGTTCCCTTTAACAAAACAACCCAGAAACTAAATAATTCTACAGTGCCTCCTATAAAACACTACACAATACACAGACAATTAATAAACAGAAAAATACAACAAAATTAATTTTTCAAAGGGAAATGAAAGTCAAAGAGTGGCATGCTTTGGACCCTAACAAAACAATTCCGATTGCGAGTAAAAATGTTGAGGCGTCTCCCATGGCTAGAACACTGAAAGTTTAGCTGGGAAGCAATCAGTAAAAGCTCATCAGTTTCAAACACCTGAAACATGTACTGGTGTTGCTCCTCCCTGACTGATTGTGGGTGTTACAATACAAGTAAGTTAAGTGTGTACCTACTATATACACATTGTATACACATCCATTACCGTATTTATATACTACCTTTAGAAATGTTATGAAATTAAATTTTCATTTAAAGGTTCAACATTTCATATTACATGGTTCACAACAATATGCCACATGTCAACATGTATCACTGGTGTTCATTTTCTTGATTTATGCATACTGACATAGGTGCAGGGGTGTGAGTGGAAGGTGGTGGGGAGGTTTATGGCAGTCCTGGTGCAACAGAGAAAAGTTGTGAAGATAAAAATTATGCTCTCTTTTTTCATTTCATGTTTCTGTAAGAAGATCAATTCAATGTCATATCTCACAAGTGCTAAATATGTTATTTTTGTGTGGCACTAAAACCAAAGTAAGTATCTAGTACCTCTGTATTTAATACTAGAATTCTTGAAGCTTACGAAAAAACTCATAATCCCCGGCCACCTTAAATTGCACCTCTCCAATAGCATTTTCTGTGTTGCAAATGTATCATCCAGTACAAACAGCCTGCTATCCCCACCCCCATCGACGTAGCTCAAGTCGCAAAAAAGATTCTTAGAACTCAAGTGTGTTTATCTGGGTGTGAGGTGCCTGGAATTGTAGAGGGTATAGTGTACACTGATTTATATATTATGTATTAATTTTATAATTACATTTTTAATGTAAGATACGATTGTGATTAATTATATACATTTATGTGGTTAATTAATTTTTTTAATTGATTCCCAGCCCTAGTAAAAATTAAAATAATGGTGTAAAACAGCATTCAGCTCTGGCCAGATCTAGTCAACCACCAGGCAAGCATCAAGATTAGACCTAACTTCTGGAGTGAATTGCAGTTTTCCTGTTCTAAACCACCACACTTTCTTAATTTTTCTGCAGCCATGGAAATTTCTCTCTAATTGATTTCATATGGGTACCAATAACTTCTGATGGCATTGGTCTAAAGAATCAAAGAGAAATGCCACCACCTTCACAGTATCACCACCAGTTGCCTCATTTATAAAGCTTGCATACACAGAAAAATACGCCTGAAATGTGCACAAGCAACTTCCAATGTAAATATTTGTATTTATAAAAGAAAACATAATGGGAGAACGTGCGTATATTTACAGCAAATCTAACCCATGTGTATGCAACATTTCGGAGAAACTGGGAAATGACAATGCCCTTGATCAAGCAGGGAAATACAGCAAAACCAGCTAAATGACAACTCACATACAAAATAATTAATGTTACTGAGCCATTATTATAATGTGCATTGATGTGACAAACATACTACACCTCAAAAACGATGAATATGATGCACAGGCTGTATTTTACTTCTCTTTTAATTAGGCTATGCATTTGCGCTGAAGAATTTTTTTAAATTTTTTTGGCAGTTTATATCGGCTATCTGTTGTCATTTCTCAGGGAACTGGATGACAGGTTAATAGTATACAAGCCAAGCTTCACTCCATCATGCATGTTGTTCTGGAAGCCATTAACCAACTGTCAAAGCACTACACCCAGTTTTCTCATGGTACAGTTGTACATACTTCTTGCAATAAGGGCACCTTATAAAAGGAAAGCTGCTTTTGTTAGCTGTATGCAGTTACATTCCATTATTGCACAAATCATCCAAGATGTGACTGGCAATGGTGTCTCAGTGGCCTGTTTAAACTGCAATTCATTTATTTTGAACAAAGTAGCTTTGACAGATGTGACGGTGCTGTATATGGTGGTAGGCTTGTTGGAAAGATAACTGGCTGAAACCTCAATGTTTCATATGGCCGGTACTATTCATTGTAACAGCAATTGTGTCATTATATGTGCCAGGAGGTAGTGGCTATCCACTCAGAAGATTGCACCTTTCCTGGACCCCCAGAGCACAGAGGAGAGGCACTATAATAGAGAATCCATACAAAGTTTTACAAATAAGGCCCCAGGATCAAAAGAGAATATAAATCTATTTGTTTGGAAAAAAGAAACCCAATAAATCAAGCAAAATTTTTCATATAACTAAACTTAACATGTAGTTCTGTCCCCAAGGGATTTACATAAAATGTAATAGAAACATACCAAACACTTCATTGAGCTCATTTTGAACTTTCTTCTGTTCTTCTGGGTAACACCCTAATAGATATAGTGCCCAATTCAAGGCAGCAGCTGTTGTGTCATGACCCTATTGGCATAAAGAATGACAAAAACAATATAAACATTATTAAAAAGAAATGGTAACTTTTATTATTTTCAATCATTTTTTCCACAACTACAGGATATTAAAGTTATTTCAAGGTAAGATAATTAAACAAAGCCTTCCATCCAACTGTGCATTTTCTATCCTACTTATCCAGTACAGGGTCACAAAAACTACCTATTCTGGTACCGATGGATAAATGTTAGGATCCAACCATGGAGAAGGCATCAGTCTTTCATGGGCACTTAGTTACACAGGGACAATTTAAACTGGCTTTTAATCACATATCACAGCTAAGTACATACTTGTAACTTAATATTAGTGTGTAGTTGTCAATTAGGAAATAAAAATACAGTATGAGAATTTATTTAAGACCAATAAAGATCACAGTCAGTTATCAAAACCGGGGAAGTTGAGATTCCAAAACTCATATTTTGGACACCTCAGAAACAAGGCAGGAGGACATTTCATTACAGAAATGAAGCCCTTCATATAGCAGCTTGCACCAAAAGACTCACTTTCACTTTGTTTCCTTCCTTAGAAGTTACTTTTTACATAGCAAAGTACTGGCATTGAATATGATTCGTTCTGTAATACATGGGTGTATATGACTATCTGCACATTCACCATCACACAACACAGCATCCAGCATGTCAGCTTTGTGAAATACCTTACTCTGAAGCACATGCAACTATCAGGAAGTTGCCAAGCAGCCTAAAAACCTTAATGTTTTATAATTAAAATTCAAACTCCACAAAGCCAGTGAA
This sequence comes from Polypterus bichir lapradei, assembly GCA_026402145.1. NCBI lineage: Eukaryota > Metazoa > Chordata > Cladistia > Polypteriformes > Polypteridae > Polypterus > Polypterus bichir. The sequence goes on along the minus strand of JANRMT010062821.1, from coordinate 16,783,483 downwards.
ACACGAAGTACTTAAATCAATGTTTTCAAGGTATTCCTGGAATAACAGCTACATATTAAATTTACGTAGAGTAAGAGCAAACACTAAAATAAATAAGGAAAAAAAACGTAATGGTGGAATCTGAGATTAGGTTTGAAAAGTTGCTTTAAAGACAAATACACAGACTACACATCACAAGTCTAAATAAGCTTTCACCAAGTACAATATAATAAGACTTTGGAATACTGAGAATCTCTGCATCGGGTGATCACATGTTTCATACGTTGATACAAAATATACTGGGTATATAAATATAATAGGGTGTTTGAGTAATTTACAGTCTTTTTCATAATGAATTTATAGCATAACAAAACAATCATAAAAAAACTCATGAAACCTATCAATTGCTATAGAAATGTATACTGGTTCATATAAATAAAAAAAAAAATCACAGTGGTGCAGGAAGGCAAAGAGAGTGTAACCTAGTGCCAGACCTCACTGTGGAATACAGCTTGTAATGTAACTGGACATAGGTTCTGCATAAAGTCCAGCTTCACTAAAGGACAGCAAGGTGCAAAGTAGGAGGGACTGTATGTAAAAGCGTCTTGTTAGCCTCACTGAAGAAACTTCAAAGACAGCAACTACAGTACAGTAGAAGGTTCAACCAAACCACGAACAACCTGGCAGGAAACAAGACTACACACTTCTTCCAAATGCGCCAGTGCAGTTTGTAAAGTAGGCCCTGAAGACTACAGGGCAAAATAACACCTTCATTCATTGAAACAAGAACTAGACCAAAGACTAAATATTACTGCTACTCTGTACTTTTGACTCTGAGACTAATACTTCTGTTAATCTTGTAGCTGCACAGCGGCTTCAACATACCATATCCATTGAGGAAGTACCAGATACATGTAAGTATGCAGGCACTGAGAAGCAGAGATTTTTAGCCAATTAACTGGTCAACTGACCAGAAATCTTAAAAAAAAAATTTAAGTTACTAATGTTTTTGAGCAATTCTTTAAAGAAAAATGAAGACAGGAAAATAGAAGTTATCAGTTTGTGAAAAAGGGTAAGAGGGTAAACCAAGCCAGCTCAGATTTATATTTCAGTTGCTCCTTTGTTCTTCTCTGTCTGTATATAAATACATATAACCATCTTCTATAATTCATGGCTACCCATGACCATGTTAGATAAGCCGGTTTACAACAACAACAACATTTATGTATATAGCACATTTTCATACAAACAGTAGCTCAAAGTGCTTTACATAATAAGGAATAGAAAAATAAAAGACACAATAAGAAAACAAAATAAATCAACATTAATTAACATCAAATAAGAGTAAGGTCCAATGGCCAGGGGGGACAGAAAAAACAAAAAAAACTCCAGACGGCTGGAGAAAAAATAAAATCTGTAGGGATTCCAGACCATGAGACCGCCCAGTCCCCTCAGGGCATTCTACCTAACATAAATGAAACAGTCCTCTTTGGATATAGGGTTCTCACGGAAGGGCTTAATGATGATGGTCACGTAGAATTCTGCCTTTTAATCCATCCATCATTGTTGGAGCATCATGATGCTTTGAGTAGGTGGAGGTGGCGCAGGCCAATAAATATCTCACATTTTAATAGAAATATTTATACTAAGTGCAAACTACTTGATTGTAATTTGAAAAACATGGAGAAGAAGATCTAAAAGCCAATTCTGCACACAAGTATCAAAGTGAAATTCTGTTAATGCTTGATACAGAACTACACTGTAAAAAAAAAAAAAAATGTTAAATTTACGGTAAAAAACTGGCAGCTGGGGTCGCCAGGATTTTACTGTAAAAAAGAAGGTAACAATATTTTTTGGTCTACGGTACACTTTAAAAAATAATGTTAAATTTACGGTAAAATGCTGGCAGCTGGGTTGCCAAAATTTTACTGTAATAAATAAGGTGACAATATTTTTAGGTCTACAGTATAATTTTGTAGTAAAAACTATTTGGTCTTCGCAACAAACTCCAACAGAAGGGAATGTTTAACCATAAACACAAATTCATGTTGTGTAATAAATATGACAACCAATAAACAATATATATTGGCAGGGTCAAAACCCAGTACACAGTTCGCATCAGTTAATTAACAACAACCAATAGCAAGCATGTACCATTTAATTATACACATTGAAAACAATTCAATGTTTAAGGAAGTTACGGCACTTGCCTGGTAGGGAAGTAAAGTTTTCTCTTTTGTGGTGTATGGTGTCCTACTTATCGAATACAACCCACCATAAATCAGCTTCCATAACCTCAAAAAACCTTCAGCACATGGGGAAAAATAAGTCTGCTAACTTAGGTTAAGTTTTTTTCCCTACTATTCAAAGGTATGCGGTTCACCAGGAACAATATTGTAAAAAGGGGCGTGTCCTTATGCAAATATCGTAACTGGTTTTACTGAAACAGTGATTTACCGTTTTACATTTTACGGTTGTTTACCTTCGTTATTTAATAGTTTTACACTGTAAAATTAGCAGATTTTTTCAGTATAACTGTAATGCATCAATAAACGGTATTTAGCATATTTTGAAGGTAGAAAAATATTGATTTTATAGAACTTGGCAGTAAAAAATAATGAAATTTATTGTTTAAGATATACAGGTAATTTTCAGTAGAACATAAGGTAACTTTCCTTTTTTTCAGAAAAGGTCTTTTACCTTCACCATTTACAGTATTTGTACCGTTAAATTTACTGACATTTTTTACAGTGTATGTAGTAAATACAATCAATAGTCAGAGCTTCACTATAATGTATGTTATACGAGGGGGTACCCAAAAATAACTGGAATCTGTACCTGACGTGCAATCTAGACTTAGTTGCAAATTTCGCCACTAGGTGTAGCACACTTGCAGTATTCTGTGGCAGTCTGCCATGTGGCGTTGCTCTGTATAATTCATAAGGCATTCCATGTTGGTTTTTCTTGGTGTTTATTAAACGTGTTCTACGGTTTTTGTGATGGGTGATCAAAAAGAGCCTGCATTAAATTTTGTTTTCTCTTGGGGAAAACAGCCGCTGAAACTGAAGTGATGCTGGAAACTGCTTTTAAAGAGGAAGCTTAAAGTAAAACACAGGTCTACGAGTGGTTTTCGTGTTTCAAACGAGGGGAAATGTCACTTGTAGACCAACCAAGATCTGGCCGACCTTCCACAAATTAGGAATTACAAAAATCTTGAAAAAGTTTGCAATGTAATTTACAAAGATCGTCGTTGGACTATTGAAGAGATTTCAGAATTGACTTGTGTGTTTTGAAGTTCTTGCCACCTTCCCTACTCGCCTGATCTTGTTCCGTGCAACTTTTTCTTGTTCCCACATATGAAAAAAGAACTCAAAGACAATTGTTTTTGTACCATGTAGGAAGTCAAAGAAAAATCACTGCAGGTATTGCACAACATTCCTCTTCAGCAATTCCAAAAATATTTCCACCTGTGGGAAAACTGCTGGGACAAGTGCATTCATTCAGAAGTAGAAATTATTAAAACAATTTTTTTTTCCAATTCCGGTTATTTTTGGGTACCCCCTTGTATATGGTATTAAAAGACATGGGTTCTCAATTTTAGATTTATATATAGATTTAGCTAACCCAAATAAAATACTTTTATTTGTGTATATTCACATAAAAAAGTATTGGCCTGTACTAGGAAAATAATGCTTCTTAATACAGACAGTATAGAAGAAAACTTCTTTAACCCTATATACGTAAAAATAAACAATGTTTAAATAATAGACAGTTGACAAGGATGTAAAAACTATCAGTTTGATTTAAATTTAAAATGCGTTTTTGGAATTTATCAAGCCATCAAGCGTTAATCTTTTACTTTGGATATGCTGTTTTTTTTGTCTCTTAACAACTGTTTCAATAAATAAACAAATAAAAAATTAAGTGTTTTTTAAGTGTCTTATCCTTTCATCTTTTATTTTGAAAAAAAGTATGGAAGGATTTGTGACGATGCAGGTTGGCTCCAGGCTTCCACATGGAAGTCACTTGAACCTGTATTGCCTGTAACATAACCAGGGGATGATCCAGGCAAATGAGGGTAACACATTTATGGAAAGAGGTAGGTGTAAAAAGGTGCTCGGTGCTTTTATTAAAATAAAGTCAAACCAACAGTGATTCAAATAGTGGAGTGCAAAATCTTCAATAAATAATTAAAAGTCAGTTCAGAAATTTAAAATAATAAAAACTGAAAAAAAATAAGTAATCATTACAAGATTGAGTCTTACATCAACAACTACAGAATGAGTACTCATAATTATTAGTAGGAAGAGCCCATTAGCTCACAAGACCAGTAGAGAAATAATTCAGGAAAATATTGACTGGACAGCACAAAAAATAAAAAATGGGAGATTAAAAAATGATAGTATTAACAATTAATAAGGCTTTTCTTTTGTCTTAAATGTGCTCTGATAATTGCACATTTGTTTAGAAAAAATAAAAGGAACACAACATCTAAATGCAAAATAAAGATTACCAATCAGTTCACCTCAAACATGAAAGTGTCCACCTCCTCTCGGATGTCTTCATTACTTAGTCGTTCTCCATTCTCATCAGTTGCATTAAGAAGCATATCAAGAAAAGCTCTCCTTTTCCTTTTGGAGTCTTTGCTGTCAGTATCAGTATATGTAATATTTCCTGTCTTCTCAGCTATGACCTGCAAGAAATATTAGCATGATTTTTAATTTGTATAACTATAAATGAAATACTATTTATATAAATTTCAAGTGATTGTATTATGAAACCAATATTTGCACTAAAACAAAACGGTACAACTTTGATAGGAATTTCTATGCTAGCAACTGAAGTGGCTTGTTTGGTTCCCAAAAATGACTTGCTGAATTACACTGAGTAAGCATTTTAACATATCTGTCGTAGAATTCAGCTGAATTCTGAATTGTCATCTTTGGTGCCACACACCAGAAATACTCCCTTCTTTCTTCTTCTGTATTGTACTTTGTTCTCTCTGACAGAAATAATTCTACACATTTGTATTTAACCTGAATTCTATTACAAAACAAGATCACAGGATCTAATATTCATGGTGATGAGAAATGAAAAATGTGTGGATATTTGCTTCAATGTATTATTAATTTTTATTTCTTCTTTAGATTTTTTGTAGTTCCCTGTGCTTTTTAGTTTGTGGTGCAATTTAGTTGCTGTGGACATGACATATTGTCAGGTGACCTGGCATACACCTGTAAAGCTCAGTACACCGGCATGACTACACTTTAAAAGAAGGTGGCAAGCACAGTGAAGTGTTTTAATTGTATCTCAATTAAGAGACATGTATTAATATATTGTATTAATATGATATAACCAATAGGAATTCGCCAGGCTAATACAGTGGAGCACTTTAAAAAACTGCTAAAAACCCAATATTTTAAAAGGGCTTTTGCGTAACTACATTTTAATTATATCCCTATTAGTCTAAATGGCCACTGAATTATCTTTTTCCTCTGGGTTCTACAATTCCCCACTAATATGTACTATTCTCTGCTGTTTTCTCCGGTTCTTCTGTGGTGGCGATCTCCGCCACCACTATCTGATCAAAGTACCATTCTGCCCCCTGCATTTATGGATTGAATGGCAGATGTCCCCGATGTTCACATGACCAATATCATCTTCAATTTCTTCCACGTGAAGCCAAAAAAACACAAGGACTGATTTAGAACATCTATGTTAGGTAGAATGCTCAGTGGGGGCTGGGTGGTCCTTTGGCCTTGGAACCCTTGCAGATTTTGTTTTTTTCTCCAGCCTAACTGGAGTTTTTTTTTGTTATTTTTTTTCTGTCCTCCTGGCCATTTGACTTTACCTTTTTCTTTGCTACATACTGCCTAATATTATTGTCTAATCTTGTTTGTTTATGATTTATATTAACTTTCTGTTATTTCATTTTGTTAAACACTTTGAGCCACATTGTTTGTATGAAAACATGCTACATAAATAAATGTTGTTGTCTTGTACACCACTGAAGGAGAATTGAATCTTAATGATCTATGTCATCCCAGTATATTTTCCATGAAGCAAAAACTAAAAGGGAAGCTCAAGAATGAATATTCATCAATGAATTTAATGCATGTGTATTTATAGATGCACTACAATTACATATATTTTGTTATAATATTTAGATTTATGTAATAATGAAAAAGACAAAAATATGAACAAATTACAAAATATAAATGACATACACAAGTAACAGAGAATTTTGTAACTAATGTATAAGCAATGCCTTAAAGCGAGTGCTTGTCTGTAATGGCTAATCACCTGAAACCAGACCACCCTGCCTCCCTGTGATTCCTGGTGCTACTGGAAAAGTAGCACAAGTCTATTAAAATGAAAAATAAATTCCAGTATTTGAAGAATTCATGCTAACCATAACTCTTATGTAAAAAATATGTAATAATCAGTAGCAGTTTGTGGAATCCACGCAAAAAAAAAGTACTACTTACATCTAAAGTGAAGGAATGTAGAATTTTGAGGCATTTATCATGTTCCCTTCCTTCACCAAACAGATAAAAGGCAAAATCAGGCCAAAACCATGGCATTTTCTGTCTTTTTTGTATAATATCACTTATCCTATTAAAAGAACAGGAGACAATAACAAGATTTTAACTAGTAAAGATATATATAATCTTTCAATTGTATATCTACTGATGTGGTTCTGTGACCAAAATATATTCATCAATTCAATTCATCGGATAAGTCCAATAGAGGGTTGTGGGGAGTTGGTTTTAATTCCCAGCACAAAAAGTTTATTGCACATGGATGAAATGCCAATCAATCAAAGAATACCACAATATATATATACAGTATATTTATGACAGTTGCTGCAAAGGGATAAAGAGATATTTTGAATTTGACAATGATTTGTGATGCATGTGATAGACACATTAGATGGACTTGGAGTTGGGAAAACACTATGGAGAAGATGGAGAGGGCTGAAGATTGGGCTTTGGAACACACAACAGCTACATAGGTGGGTAAGTCATGCTCTGAAGTGTAGAATCCTGCAGCTTATCAAGTTCCTGTGGGTACCAATCCGTTAACCACACAAAATGTGGCTATGAGGTGAGGTTTGATCTTAATATAGGTTGTGTCTGGGCAAAACCAATCTATTAATAAAACAACAATATACTGTTGTGTTCTGCAAATCATTGATTTTCTTTTTTCTCTCTCAGCAGCCAAGTTTTAAATTATGCTGAAAGCTATGTGTGGTTTCTAACAGAATATACAGGTTAGGGAAGGAAAGAAAGGTCCTTCGCTTCATTCTCCAACAGGAAAGCTACCCTCTTATTTGGTCAAGCATTCCAAATATCATTAAAAAACATTTTACCTGACATGGAAAATTAGCTAATGTGAAATATCAATAATTGTTAATCCAACTTAAAGGATAAGTTTGGTATTTTTTTCACTGAAAGTTTTTTATTTTTTAAACAATGATGTATGTTAATGTTCCTCAGGAAATGGTATACTTAAGTGAAGCATTTTTAATATTTTAAAAAATATGATGCCTTTTCTTGCAGTTTAAAATGTAAATGAAAAATAGGTGTATATACAGTGCATCCGGAAAGTATTCACAGCGCATCACTTTTTCCACATTTTGTTATTTTACAGCCTTATTCCAAAATGGATTAAATTCATTTTTTTCCTCAGAATTCTACACACAACACCCC
>JANRMT010062821.1:16752518-16775392 GCA_026402145.1 Polypterus bichir lapradei | reverse complement strand
GTTTGTTTCCCGCCTTGCGTCCTGTGTTGGCTGGGATTGGCTCCAGCAGCCCCCCGTGACTTAGGATATAGCAGGTTGGAAAAAGGACGGATGGATGAAGATTTATATATATATATATATATATATATATATATATATATATACATACACATACACACAACACCTCAATTTTTCCTCTAATTTAATCAGTTGAAATGCAATGAATGGTCTAAAATGGTGAAAAAGTAAGCAGTAAACTGCCAGAGGTTTTAAAAAAAAAAAAAAAAAAAAAAAAAAAAATCAGAATATTGTTTCAGAATAATGTTTCAGCCAGCATTTCCCCCCTAGCTGGGGTTTAAAGTCATGTTTCTAATCTGCTTTGTCTAATTTTACACTATTTATTTGTTTCTTTTATTTATGTACATTTTTCTTTGTGTCCAATTGTAAATGGTAATGACCTAGGTTATGTCCCTTGTGTTTTATGGCTTCTCAAGGGGTGGGGCTACCTGCCAATCACTGCCAGGAACAGCCCTCCGCCCTATTTATGGCACGGCCTTCCATACATGGTTCATTTCAAACATGCTAGGGAATGAAGTGTTTCTTGTGTTTGGCTTTGACTTGTGATTTTGAAAATTCAGATTTTGAAACTTGTGCTGTTTCTCATCGATGTCTATGGATTTTGTATTGGGACTGTGTTCAATGATTTTCGAACCGCTACTCTGGTTTTGACTACACCTCTGGATTCTGTACTGGGACTTTGCTTACTGTGATTGCTTTGCCTTTTCTGGCAATTACTTTGAGCTCTTCAGAGCTTTGTGTTTGCACAGCCTTTTGATAAATTAAAAACTTTCATTTTGTATCTTTCATGGCCCTATTTGGTGTCTAGTTGGGGATTTGACTGTGTTTTAGCCCCTCTAATGGGCAATGTTTGAAAGTGTTTTCGGACTTGTGCTTTTGGGGCTCCTGCAGTCACGACAATTACAAATGGGTCTTCTTCAGGGTACAACTAAAAGTTTACAACCTATAGATTTTCTGCAGCAATTAAAGTAAATGTAAGCCTTGCAAGTTGAAGCAAACAATTTGCACAGGTGTCCCAACTTTTATGGATTACCTGAAAACCCTCTGTCTGTCTTAAAGCAGAGTTGGAACAAACTGTGTTACTACACCTACTGAAGTACTACTTGGACAATATTACACTGCACAATGTTGTAAATTCCAGTGATAATGGCAAGAAAATTGCAATTAACAAATGAAATGAGACAGAGCATTATTACCATTAGACATGTAGGTCTCATTTCGAGAAATTGCAAAAAAAAAAACAACAAAGTGTCAGTAAGAATGGTGTTCTACACAATCCAAAGACTGGAAGAAACTCTGTTTGGAAGAATTCTGGCAGACCAAAAGTTACAACCCAGTCAGAACACAAGTTTCTCAGTGTCACCAGCTTATGTGATAGGTGTCTCACAGCATAATAGCTTCAACCAAATCTTAACAGTGGTTGAAAAAAGCAAGCCTAAGTTTCTACTGTGAAGAGAAGGTTTTGTGCTGCAGGTTTGGCAGGGCAATTGACAGTAAGAAAGCCATTCCTTAAAGGACAAAAAAGGGCCTTGACATACTGACTGTGGACTACTGCATACTGCAAGATCAAAAAAGCAAAATCAAAAATCAAAATTTGAAATGTTCAGTTCATTATGCAGGGTGTGTGTACACCATCAAGTTGGTAAAAGGATGGTTCTTCAGTGTGTAACACAAACTGTCAAACATGGAGGAGGAATTATGATGGTCTAGGGTTCTTTTGCAGTTAATGACTTGCACAGAGAGACTGGCATTCTGAACCAAAAGGGTTACCACAGTTTGGCTTTGAGTTTTTGCACACTTAAAGATTCCTTGACTTATTTTTTTTTATTTTTCGGGGATTGTGCCCTACCGGAACGCCTGGAAGAGCAGGAGACCAGGAGAAGGGCAATTCATACCCCGGAACATGACAGGGCGGCTGCCCTAGGTTGTATCAGGGCCACGGGCTTTGGGCTTAGAAGCTCAAACCTGTTGGGGTCCATTGCCACCGCCGGGGGAGTCTGGACAACTCTGGATACAAGGTCTGCAGCACTTTTGCCACACCTGGAAGTGCTGCCAGAAGAGGAACAGGATTCACAGCCGGATGCAGTATAAAGGAAGCTGCCTCACTCCAGTAAAGGAGCCGGAGTCGGGAGGCAGAGGACGGAGCTTGCGACTGGAGAAGTGGTGGTGGCATAAAAAAAAAAAGAAGTAAAAAGGGGCTGCGTATTGTGCTGATTTATACATGGTGTTATGTAAATAAGGAACAGTATAATAAACATGTGTGTTTTGGACATTGTGTGTCCTTGGTGTCTCTTGCTCTATAATTGTCACAGATGAGCGGGGACCCTGCCCAGCCGGGACACCTCGACAGTCCTCGAGTTGGACGATACCTCTCCTCGACCACGAGAGGGCAGCCGCCCGGGTCTATTTGGGGGCCATGGGAACGGAGCTGGGACGCTCACCACTATGAGAGGATGTGGCCACCGCCAGGGGGCGCCCGGACAGTTAGGGAATCCTGGATGGCAGCACTTCCGCCACACCAGGAAGTGCTGCCGGAAGTAAGGGCACCCGGAGTGCTTCCAGGTGTTCTTCTGACACTTCCTCCACACCAGGAAGTGACGTCAGGGGGAGCACCTGGGGCTCATCTGGGTCATAATAAAAGGGGCCACCTCCCTCCAGTAGAGGAGCCAGAGTTAGGAGGAAGGAGACGAAGCTTGTGAGGAGGAGAGAAGAGGTCAAGAGAGAGAAAGAAGAAGAAGAGAAAAGGGAAGAGAAAGGAAGACAGTTGGTGATTGAAGGCATTGTGGTGCTGTAAGAGTAAATAAAGAAGTGTGTTTTGGACATTCTGGTGTCAGTCTGTCTGTGTCCGGGGGTATGCTTTCCACAATATATATATATATATATATATATATATATACACAGTATACATACACACACACACACACACACACACTAACTAGAGTGCATTTTCGTCTTCTCTCTCTCTCTCTCTTTTTTTTTTTTTAAACTAATAGTCATGGTGCTTTACTGTGGCTAAATAATAACTTAGGTTGCTCCACATAGTTCCCTGCCCATCTTTATTCCCATGGATTTTATGTTCCTTTGTAAAGAACATTTCAACAAATAAAAATAAGAATTGTGTAATATTGGGGTTACACAAGCATGTAACTTCTTTGATTTCATCTTTTAAGTTATTGGTAAGTTGACAATGAATTAGTGGGGGTGGACTCCAAAGATTATGTTGATGATTTGTGAACCATGCTACATACAACTACAGGGTTAGGCAGAAAGGACAGACGTCTTTGAAATGGCTAGAACTCACCACTAGGTGAAGTGACAGGTGTGCGGTAGGTGGCGTTAGGTTTGCAAAGTCTTAGCAATTTTTTATTTTCTTTTTAGTTGAAGCCATGAGGCTGTGGACGATAGAACACCGCGTTTTTGCGTATGACTGTTTTGTCAAGAACAACCAATCTATTACCGCAGTTCAGCGCGAGTTTCGTTGCCATTTCAATATCCACAGAAATAAAGCTGTTCCCGCTCGTAACACTATCCTACGTTGGGTTAAAGCACTTTGTACACGAGGTACACTAATGAACAAAAGACCGCCGGGGGCTACACGAACGGCACGTACCCCTGAAAATGTGGAAAGCATACGACTAGCACTGCTGTGCAGTCCAAGTCGATCTGCTCGGAAGCATTCTTCTGAACTTGGCGTCAGTAATCGTTCGGTAAGGCATATTTTGCATTTAGACCTGCATTTCCATCACTACAAATTGTCAAATGCTATTTCAATATGAACCCAAATCTTTCAATAAATTTCTTTGTAAGAAAAAATTAACAATTTTGTAAAAACACGTCCGTCCTTTCTGCCTCACCCTGTATATCCACTGTATAGTCTTAAACAATGCTAATCTCTTTTACATAAACTGGACACTCTGCTTGTTTCACAAATGAAACAACTAAATGTTCAAACTCATACTATTTAATGATTAATAATTCCTCTACTTAATTACCAATAAATATGATACGTTGGGAGCATTCACTGGTTCCTGTCTTGTGCTGCTTAGAAGGGTCTGACTTCCCTGAAATGGATTATGTGTTTCTGAGAATATAATGTTATGTCTAAAATTAAACTCAAGCCTTGACTGAACATTGTAATTTTTTGTGTGTTCTTTTTCACTGTACTTTAATTAGATAATCATCTTTACAATATACTGTATATATGACACCTTTTAATGGAGGGATCTCAAACTCCAGTCCTGGCGGGCCGCAGTGGCTACAGGTTTTCATTCAACCCTTTTCTTAATTATTGACCTGTTTTGCTGCTAATTAATTTCTTTTGAGTCTGAGATCCCTGATTTAGTGCATATTGTGATAATTATCATTACTGTCCAACATTTTTTCATTGTGTTATTTTTTACTATAATGCCACATCCCAAATAAAAGTATAGTCTTTCTGATTTTTTGCATTTTGGCATTCAGTGTTGCCATATTATAATCCAGATATTAGTAATAAAAATTAGCCTGAATGAATAAACAATACCAATATTTGATTCACTTACCTATATATAGCATGAACATATTCAGAATCTGAGTTACTCTGTGAGTATACACTTTTACCCATTGCTGTCTCTGTAAGAAAATAAATGCAAATTCTGAATTTGTGTAGTTTGTTTGCTACTCACACTCCTGTAAAATTATAATATGAAATATATGTCATATATGACAGAAGAAAAAACAGAACTAAGTAACTTTATCTACAGTGTAAACTTAGCCTTTGGTTCAGAATGTTAAATTCATTAATCTCACAGCCTGCCAGTCAGTACTATTGTGAAAACTAACAGTCTTGGCCTCGATAGCTCTAATCAATTTACTATGAACCAGATGAAACATGGCTTTATGTTTCTTTCTCAAAAAGTAAAGTGGATATAGTGAATCCACAGTGAAGCTGCCGAAGTATAAGGCGAGATCAACCATGAGTAAAACGCATGCCGAAAGAAATCTCTCAGTCCAAAGGTTTGTTTTAAAAATATTTAGTGAAAGTTAAAAGCAAATAATCCACACAAGAATAAAGAAAAAATTAGTTACATATAATAAAAGGCAAAAAAAAGAAAAATGTATCTTCTCTAAACTTAGCTTTTCTTGATAAACTTTAGTTATTTCTGTATTTAAAAGTTCTTTACTTCTACTTCTATACTTAAACATTCTTAACTTTTTCTTCTATAAACATTAAACGTACGGCTTAGCATAGCACTTAAATAAGTGCTGTTTTATAAGTTACTTCACACACTCAAAAGGCCCATAGGCCTGGATACGAGAGGCACAGTGTAAAACCATATGCCCTTGTGGTGTATGGCTGGCCGTTCATCCCGGCCAATTCCCCCAAGCCGCCAGGTGGAGCCCTCCCTGCAGTATGGAGGTCCCCCGAAGACCAGCAGGGCATCATGGACATTGGAGTTTTTATACACAGCCCTGCTGGATACCATGGGGGCCACTAGATGACGGTGCAGGGAGGAACGATGGTTATTTACCCTACACCCCGGAAGTACGTCCGAGTCACATGGACAAGGGGAATGATGTGCTTCCGGGGTGAAGAAAGGAACTTGTTATCTGACCCGGAAGTGATAGGAGATCACATGGACTGGGGATTGGAACACTTCCGGGTCAGGGAATATAAAAGGACTGTGGCAGCTCCCAGACGGCGAGCTGAGCTGGGTGGTAGGAGGGCAACACGTCTGGGAGTGGTGGATTGATTATTGTGTATTTAATGAGTATTGTGGAGGAGAGGGTGCTTTGTGCACTGTTATTAATAAATATAGTCTACTTTTGGACTTTTACCGGGTGTCTGGAGTCTTGGACAGGGGTTCAAGGGAGCGATAGTGCCCCCTATCTGTCACACCCTCTACACCTTATACATGGCAAGACTGGTCACTAACTGAAGAAAAATATTTAGTCAGAGCTATTAGAAATGGCAAGAATATAACAATACAGTTCTACTTACTGGGGTTTTAGGAACCTCCTATAGATTAAGCATTGTCATCTAAGGGCCGATTTATACTTCACGCTCAGAACGCATACGCGCCTGCATCATGGCTGCCACGCGTTCCCAGCGTTCATTTCACGCGTCCTCTGAGCAGGTCCTCAGAAATTAATGCGACGCGTGCGCGAGTTGCAGTACCAGCAAAAAGTCAGGGGGCGCAGTGTGCTAAAAGTCGGAACGTGACGTCAGAGTCTCTGTTTACTATCTACATGTGACAGCAAGCCTCTATGGAGATCCTTCGGGGATCGATGTGCACGCTTTGCTGTTTGATGAATGGTTCAAAGTGGTGAAGCAAAATGCCGACATACAGATGCATTCGTGGTGCTTTTATATTCAAGCGTCGCATATTCCCGCTCGTAATGACACGATACATTTTAAAAGTCTCACATACCATCTTTTGTGCCGTCTATTTTTTATTTTTTTACTTTACCTGCTGTCAGGTCCAAGAAGCTCGTAGCGATTAAAAACTGGGATGACGTTTACGATGGTCTGCTTTAATAATAAAGTAAACTACGAGGTTAAAGTGGACATTTCGAGATTAAAGCCGAAATTTCCACTTTAATCACAAAATACACGTTTTCACCGTGTCTTTTATTTTTTTCTCAGTGGCTCAAACACAGCGCTATACATTATGTTGCCGATGTGAAGTTGCAAAAAAAAAAAAAAAAAGGCAGCACAAAAGATGGTATGTAAGACTTCTAAAATGTATCGTGTCATTACGATCGGGAATATGTGACGCTTGAATATAAAAGCACCACGAATGCATCTGTATGTCGGCATTTTGCTTCACCACATCGAAGCATTAATCCTGTAGGATTAATCTGCATAGAGGCTTTCTGTCACATATAGATAGTTCCTGAACGTAATGACACGATACATTTTAAAAGTCTCACATACCATCTTTTGTGTTGTCTTTTTTATTTTTGCAACTTAACAACAGCAACATAATATATAGCATTATATTTGAGCTAGAGAAAAAAATAAAGGACACGGTGAAAACGTATATTTTGTGATTAAAGTGGAAATTTCGGCTTTAATCTCGAAATGTCCACTTTAACCTCGTTGTTTACTTTATCATTAAAGCAGACCATCAAACGTCATCCCAGTTTTTAATCGCTACGAGCTTCTTGGACCTGACAGCAGCGGAAAGCAGCAATAGATCGCCACGCAGAACAAATTAAATGTATGATATTCCAACTCTCTGCACATTTAGAATCTTTAGATTTATACTTGATATCA
The DNA here is from genome assembly GCA_026402145.1 of Polypterus bichir lapradei. Classification (NCBI taxonomy): domain Eukaryota; kingdom Metazoa; phylum Chordata; class Cladistia; order Polypteriformes; family Polypteridae; genus Polypterus; species Polypterus bichir. The sequence continues at coordinate 16,768,077 of JANRMT010062821.1, read as the reverse complement.
CTTTCATGATGAAATGCATTAAAGTGTGTATGTTACATTTTACATATAATTTCGTTTAAATAATGAATACTGTTAATTACACACATGGGGGAATAATTACACACATGGGGGTGTCACGGTGGTGGAGCGATAGCACTGCTGTCTCGCAGGGAATTATGTTGCTGGTATTTCCTGCTTGTATTCCACACTGTGCTCCGGTTTCCTACCAAAGATATTCAGATTTGGGGATTTGGTGCCGCTAAAATGACGCTAGTGTATGTGTGTGCTTATATTCACTTTGCGATGAGCTGAGACCTCGTCAAGGGACTGTTTCTCACTCGTGCCTGCTTGCTTGCTGGAATGGACACATCCCTGGATTGATGGATTTAATCAATAAACATCCTTTTCAGAGATATTGTGGTAAGGTGTCATCAGAATTTAATAGGTTTTCTAGGCAATTCACAACACAGAGAAGCCGAACATGTTCTCACCGTGATAATATCTCGCACTGCCACCTGGTTGATTCCTCCAGATTTACGTAAAGTACGCGCACAAGTATGAACACTACAACGCTTGCGTAGCAGGAGCGTCCGCTGCAGCATGTGTCTCGTCGCGTGAAGTGTAACTCCGGCCTTAGTAAAATATCTATGAATCTTATATACCTAGGAAAATGGCTCTTACACACAGTGACTAGCTAAAAATGTTTAACACTTTTTAATAAACAATCAATCTATAATTACTTTCTTGTATACGAAGTATAGGGAATGTATTGTAATTTTTATTTTGAGATTTTGATGAAAACTGACGTTTTAGACCTCAGAGAAACCAATTTACTTTCTTGTAGGGAAAGTATTTTAATCGACCAAAAATTCCGAGATTTTGATGAATCTCAACGTTTAAGACCTAGCTGAGTCTAAAAATGCCATTTTTGGAATTATGTCAGTGTGTGTGTGTGTGTGTGTGTGTGTATTTAAACACAATAACTTGAGTATATTTTCAGTTACTGTAGGTCAACCAAATTTTGCATACAAGTATTAGGTACAAAATGCATATTTCTATCAACTGTTGAGCTATTTCCACTAAATGGAAGTGGTACTTTTTTATTCATGCAACTGCAGAGTCCGATTTATTCATCTTTACATTTATAATAATTGTTCAATTTATTATTAATTTTATTTGATTTGTTGTTGATGGTTCTTTAATGTACATAATATAAAAATAAAATCATTGTCTTGTGGTTTACTCCTCAAATATCCATTCCCATATCTGAGTATACAAGAAAGTCTAGAGGAGACCACTCTCGATTTTATTCCTTTAGCATTTTGGCTTTAAGGCACTAAAAGGATTCTCAGTTTTTTATTATTTTTTTTTTTTAATATCAGACATTTCTATCAAAACAGTAATTATCAAAGGCTGAAGTAATTTATTTTCTGTCAGGTAGCACCACATTCTTTGCTATTTTTCTGTGAAAGCATAAACATTTATTGAGGAAGTCATTTCATTTACTTATTTTGTGAGCAGTGAACAAAAACACATTAAACTTTTAAATTGACCAAAAATGTTAGTGTTTTCTTTTAGATAAAGGAAAAATTAATTTTTTTGAAATATGCATATTAAAATTTTGCAGTGTTTGTGCCATTTCCCAGAGTCTTTTTTGTATCAAATGTTGACACAAAAAAAAATCTAGTGAATGTTTATCACACATTTTGTACCTTTTGGATTGACTAGTGTTCTATGATAGAACCTCTCAAATTTTGGGTCATTTTTATTGTTTTATGGTGTGATGGACGGCCGGTACAATGTGATGGACGGCCGGCAGCTCAACCTGGCCGGGATGCCCCTGGAATAGAAGGATGGGGGAAGGCAGTGACTTGTCGGCACTGCTTCTCCCAAGATGCTTGATGGCAGCTTTCCTGGAGTGCAGTGGTACCCTGGATTCCTGCAGGACACTATGGGACATGGAGTTCAGATACACAGCCCTACTGGGTGTCGTGGGTGCCACCAGGAGGAGCTGTTAAAGGACCTGGGGAAATATTATTTCAGTATAGCCCAGAAGTATGAGGTAATCACGAGGAAGGAAGCCCCGAAGTACTTCCGGGCCGAAGAAAATCCCTGTTCTGTATTAGACCCGGAAGTACCAGCCAGTCAAGTGGTCGGAAGGACAGAAGCACTTCCGGGTCACAGACTATATAAAGGACTAGTAGAGACCCAGCAGGAGAGCCGGAGTTGGGAGGGATTGTGACAGAGCTACTGGGAGGAGAGGAGGAGAATTATTGTATTATTATTATTATTATTATCATTGTTTTATATGGTGGCGGAGGTGCTTCAAGGCACCACTATTAGAAGAGAAGGAATAAAAGATCTTTTTGGTGTTTTTACCTGGTGTCTTGGGTGTTTGTCTATTGGGTTTGAGGAGCGACAATGGTTTAATTTTAGTATTATATTATTATTATATACCCTCTCATCATTTTAAGTATAATCTTAAAAATCCACATGGGCATCCAAAATTATATTTACTATATTTGCAGTTGGATCGTTTTTACAACAGTTCTATCATGAACATGTTATTTGCTTTGAATAAGATAGCAGTAACAGGGTTTTCCGTTGATTCCTTTATAAATAAGATTATGCTTCTTGAATAATTCCTTATTTATTGGGAATTATGGTAATTATATACTGTATTCAAAAACATTCATATTTTTCCCCATTTGCCCTGGGGAAGGCAAAACACATTGGCTATTAAAGTACAATATTATGTTTAATGTTTATATGGAAGAACTTTGCACAATCGGAAGCAAAATTCTTCAGCCAAATTGCCATATTTGACTTAAGTTTTCAATCAGAACAAGATGATATCTGTATGACTTGGGACAGATGTAAAAAAAAAAAAACCTCTCTTTTATGTAAGATTTGTTATAATATTGATTTGTTTACTGATCTTTACAGGCAAATGATGATGAGGTCAAATGGTGAATTCCAGACAATCCTGGAGATTATTTGAACCAATAAAACATTTCTCGTACTGGTTTTTTAAATGATTTGTTTTTTTTTTTATTATCATATTTAAGTATACCAGCTATTTGTACAGATTTCACAAAACTGGAGTGCCCAGAAGACGCTTATGTTAAAACAATGAGAATGTAAAAAAGCTTATGAGCAGGCCATATATTAATGCTTGTCCTCATCACATTGTACACACATCACCTTTTTAGTTCTGCTCAGCTCACATTTGAGGACCACTGTAATATAATCGACAAAGTTATCTCATTGAAATTAGTCTCTGGCCTATTTCCTTCCTGTGTGGAATGCAGTTCTTGCACTGACTGGAGATGCCCAGCACAAAAAGCCTCTTTTGCTCCAACAAGAATGAAATAAAATCATACAATTAGATTTTTTCAGATGTTTATTGAATAAATTAGGACTTTTAACTTGATATTACAGCAAGTAATAAAACCAAACAAGTGACAGAACATATACTTGTTTAAGGAGAGTAAAATGTATTCTGAATTCAAAACTTACTTTCAGCTACTTACCACAAATAATATCCAAAGCGCAAAGCGTAAAGTAATTGAAGCAGTTAAAAGGTTCTTTGCCCACTTGTTTTCTCAGTTTTTCCACTAATATTTCTGACTGCTCATTCATGACTTCCAGAAACTCAGCCAAGATAGTAAAGTGAAATGTTGGTGTTAACATCTTTCTACGTGAGCGCCATTTGTCACCAGTGCTATTATTTACAAAAAAAAAACAACAAAAAAAAACAAAGAAATTGATAAATATGAGTACAAACAGTGATAAACAAAATACACAGACATATTCATCTTCATTATATATAACAGTTTTTAGGTTTCATGTGACATAAACACATACTGGAAACCTCAAAAGTGCCAGCAGGTAAAATAAAATAAAAATAGTCATTAGACATTTCAAAAACTATTACATTAATATGTTAATTAAAGATTGGGGTCTGTACTGTATGAAAAAGTGTATATACAAAACTATTTCTAACTGAATTTTACACAAAATAAAATGTTTCTAATAAATGAAACTATGAAAGTGTAATTTTAATATCAGACACATTTGAGCAAACTAGATTCAAAATATAACACCACAAACACTGAAAGAATTCATGTTACCCACTTACCCATTTGTATCTATATCTCAGTTGCATTACTACATTTTTGGGGGAATACTTTGGGATGAGGTTCACTATAAAAGGTGCTCTAAAAGGTAAAAACAGATCCACTAACCAGATATGGCAGTTTGTTTATTCAGTAGCATCCAACACAAGTTTTGATTTTGTCTTTACATATACTATGCTATAGCTACACTATAATGTATTTTTGCTAATACTTGCTATGGAAGTTATTCTATATTAAATTTGTATATTTCTTGGTTACTCCAATTACATGTGTCATACTGATGTGGATGAATGAGTGCTTTGCTTAAGCTACAGTGATATTGAGTACCTTATAAAATACTTTATATCATATTGTTAGCCCTGTAGTATGCCATAATCATTATCCCATTATTCAAAGTTGAAACTTGAGAGGCTTTTGAAATTAGATATCATTAGTTGTGTAAACTGAATACTTTAAACAAAGATGAAAGCTGCACTGTGAATCAGTTTTTCCTTCTCCCGGAAGACTCCTTTATGTTGAATGAGCACTGTCCCAGTAAACCGAGTAAAAGCGATGTACAGTAGATAAGAATTACATAATGTTATCTATATGTGCTTCAACTAACTCAGAGTTTAGTTTGGTGAAAGTCAATCCCAAGGCAGGAACCCTGATATAATGCCAGTTCACTACAGAGCCCATTCACATAGGGACACATATGTGTCTTTGGCTTGTGGAAGGAAAATATGGGTAGCTGAAGAAAACAATGCAAACATTAGACAGAAAAGCAAATTCAATTCAGAAAACTACTGAGCCTGGAACTCGAAGTACACTGGATCCATGAGGAAGTGGCACTAACAACTAGAGCAGCAGAAGATCTTTGATACTGTAATATGTTTGTGCAAAACATTTTGTGGAAATACAGTTAGGTAGTCTGTCTGCTTGATAATATAAGATTAAGTATTCTATTAAATGTTTGATGGCAGGTACATTCCTTATGTCAAAAATTGAATAATTTTAAGTGGAGGCTTGCATGCCAAAAGAACTGAAAAAAAATCCTCATTAAAGAAAGACACACTCACGAACTAATAAAATGCAAGGATGAAATACTTCACTGTGCACAGAAGGCCACTTGTGGATCTTGTGTTTATGTATGCTGTATTTCTCAAAGAGGTGACATGATTAGTAAGCTTCTGCAGATCGAAAATCACCTCATTATACATTGCTGGGTTAAATTTAATTCTGGCTCCAGACTTATGGTACTTTTTGCAGCTTGTACAACTAATTTGTCCAAACAACACAGCTGAAAAAATAACTTTGCAAAATAAGCCTACGTACTGTATAGCACACCTATGATCTCTAAGTAATAACGACAACATTTATTTATATAGCACATTTTCATACAAATAATGAAGCTCAAAGTGCTTTACATGATGGAGAAAGAGAAAAGAGACAAAGTAAGAATTAAAATCAGAGAACACTAATTAACATAGAATAAAAGTAAGGTCCGATGGCCAGGGAGAACAGAAAAAACAAAAAAAAAAACTCCAGATGGCTGGAGAAAAAAAAAAAAAAAAAATCAGCAGGGGTTCCAGGCCATGAGACTGCCCAGCCCCCTCTAGGCATTCTACCTAACATAAATGTCCTAATACCATTCTCTCTATCTGATACGGGGTTGTAGGGTGCTACACTTTACTCTAATCTCTTCCAAAAGACAGGAACACTTGAATACTCAATTATTTTTATGCACAAACTTAATAAAGAGAAACATGCACTTAATACTGTGTGTCTCTTTTTACCTCTTGAGAACCATAGTTTTATGAAAAATTTATTTAGGAAAAACATTAGGTAAACCTACTTTTCACACAGGAATATAGTGATCATGCACCATGTAACATTTTAAGCCATCCCTTCTTATTTGTGAAAAGTTGCTGACACAGCACCACATCAGTCTACAGCAGGGTTCTCCAACCTTTTTTCCCCCTGAGAGCTACTTTTACAAAATGAAAATGGCCAAGAGCTACTCATGTTTCCTAACGTTTACTCCCATGGCTTATTTCAACCCAAACAAACTAAATAAGCTTGTTTTGCCCGAATATTTACAAAGTTTTGGTGTCCACAACTCACATTTTGCATTAAAACATCACAAAAAATATTTAGTTCACCTGCAAGTGCATTTTGTATGTCTGTATGCATTTTCTAGTGTATCTCACACTATTGAATTAAAACATGAATTCTGTCAAAGCATAACAATGCAATTACACATACACAGATATTATGTATTCATTTGTCACTTTGTTACATGTCACTGTTTCACTTCACAAGAGTATTCACATGTCCAGTTGCATGTGTGATGTGTTTTTTATTTAGTGAGATGACTGGCACTGCATGGAGTCAACAAGAGAGGTGTATGGTGGAGTGTAGCCACTTAGGTTCACTCTTACGGAGTAATTTAAATGTTCATCTTTTAGTCTTGTTCTGAACTTTGATTTCATGACATTCATGTCAGAAAAGGCAGACTCACAGAGATATGTAGATACAAACAAAGCAGACATTTTCAGAGCTGCTTGGTGATGATTCTTATAGTTATCTGGCTCTATTAAACTCCAGAAATGCTGAGAATGCTGTTGAGACTTTAACTGCACATCATTTTGAAGGTTTACTAATACAGTGGAACCTCAAGATACGAACGGCTCTGTATACAAGATATTCAAGATACGAGGAAAGTATGAGCGAAAAATTCGGATCTAAATACGAGCATTGGCTCGCATAACGAGCCACGAGCCAGGCTGTGGGTATGTGTGATGCGTTTCCCGATCCGCCTCGACTCGGGGATTCACCCATAATGCCAGCCCGTCAGCTCACTCAGTGTTCCTTGTTCTCCCGTAGCATGAGGATCTACGTGTTTGTGCGCTTGTGATTTAATTGTTTCGCTGTAGCAGTTCGCCGTATAAGTGTATCCAAAAATATCGCGGACATGCAGATGGAGAATAGGAGACAAAGAGGAGAGAGAGAGAGAGAGAGAGAGAGGCGCGAGCGAGAGAGATAAGGAGAGAGAGAGAGAGGCGAGCGAGTGAGAGAGATAAGGAGAGAGAGAGAGAGAGGCGAGCGAGTGAGAGAGATAAGGAGAGAGAGAGAGAGAGAGAGAGAGAGACGCGTGCACGAGCAAGAGAGATAAGGAGAGAGAGACGCGCACGAGAGAGAAGAACCATCAGCTCAGTTATGATCACATGACGCTCAGCAGACAAAGTGTATCCATACTACTCGTATTGCAAGACATCGCACGTTTTATCAAGTCAAAATTAATTAAAAAATTTAGCTCGTCTTGCAAAACACTCGTAAACCAAGTTACTCGTAAGCCGAGGTTCCACTTGTATATATTATTTATCAGTGTTATTTGTTAGGAAAATTGATTTTTATGTTGATATTTTTGGGGGTGCGGAACGGATTAACTGGATTTCCATTATTTTCAATGGGGAAGTTTGTTCTAGATACGAGAAATTCGCTATACAAGCTCAGTGCTGGAACGAATTAAACTCGTATCTCGAGGTTCCACTGTATTTGAATTCAAAACAGAAACAAAAATATCATCCCTGGTTAAAATTGGGCAGACTTAAAAATAAAGTGGTAGTTTAAGTACTTTAAGTACATTTTCAGAATGGTATTGTCTTTAAATAATAATAACCAAAATTTCAACAGAAAGTGCAGTTTTTCTTCTTAAAAAAAATAAGTCAGAAACATAAAAGGTAATTTGACCAACTTAATCTTTAAACTCTGAGTAACCTTAGCCAAAATTATTTTGTACATTAGGCTAAAACAGTGTGATCATTGAACATTTTGTAATTAGATGTAATTAGAATTACTAACGGTCACGGAACTCCAATGATCCCCAGTAAGAGCCACAAAGTCCGCTTTCTGTAATGCATCTAATTTTGCTTGGTTTTCACTGTGCACAAAACCATGCTTTTATCAAGGCTTCGCTCGGGTAGTTTTTTGAAATTAAATTTTCCTCCGATCAGGAACGCGCTTCATTCCGAGTGTAACATTTTTGTAGCTGTGATGTGTGCATCAGTGTAATCGATGTACCAGGAAATCATGCATTGACAAAAGTTCCCCTTTGCTTGGAATTGAAAATGTGATTAAATGCGTTATTTTTTGTTATGGAGTACATGCATCGAAGCTTCTCAGCTGTGCTTGTGCTAAGAATAGGAAAGATTTTAAAAATAACGTAACATGATTCTGCGTTAACTGCATATTTTTTCATACGTCTCAAACCAAGGAAATGCGAGGTTAAAATGAACCGAGAAGCACGCGTACATACTCAGTACATCCCCTCTCGGGAATTGAACCTCGGATTTGGACGATAGAGGCGAAGCCTCTTCATACAATTACGCCACGGTGTGTGGCTTATTTATTTGAGAGTATGTAGATCGGGGTATATATATATATTCGCAGCGGAGACGTAGTGTGTTAAAGAAGCTATGAAAAAGAAAAGGGAACATTTTAAAAATAACGTAACATGATTTTCAATATACAGTAATTGTTTTGTGAGTGTTGCTGTGATCAAGGATTCGATTATCATTATTTGTTTCAATCAGGGTCGTATTTGTACGATGTGTTGTGTTCAAGTTACATTCTGTGTTTGTCAGTCATTGTAAAGATTAAATTCTGTAATTACAGCCACATTAGCTCCACAAATGAGACACACGGGTTTACCGGCAATGTCAGTAAACATATACTCAGCCTCCCATCGGTTTTTAAAGGCTCTATTTTCAGAATCAACTTTTCTCTTCGGCATCGTGTGGGCTAGCTTCGCAATAACTTGCAGCAACGCGGTAAGTGTTCGGCAAGGCAGCTGAAGCGCTGCATTATGGGATCTGTAGTTTATTGTGTTACCAGCGCTTCATATACCCGGGCCATTAATAACAATAATACAGTATATAAAATGATCTCGCGGGCCGGATATAATTACACACCGGGCCGGATGTGGCCCGTGGGCTTTGAGTTTGACTCGTATGGACTAAATAGAACTTGAAAAGAAATATTTTTTGGAATGTGATCGCGCAAGTCAGTACATCGAGCCCGCGTGCTATTGTGGTTTTGCTTGTGTGCTTCAGTAAGTTACCGTCCCCTCGCTCTTACTTTTTTACCGTTCATCTAATGAATACACTGAGTATGGCTTTACCAAAACAATCATTGATCGCGAATAAAGTATCCATTATTCATGAAGCTTCAATAGGTGAATAGGTGATCTGTCTTTCTGCGTTAACCGCATGCGTTTTCATACGTCTCAAACTAAGGGGATGCGAGGTTAAAATAAATCGAGAAGCGCGCGTACATACTTAGCGCATCCCCTCTCGGGAATCGAACCTCGGACGTGGGCGCTACAGGCAAATGCTTTACTATCGCGCCACTGCGTGTGGTTTATCTATTTGAGCATAGCAGTGTAATTCGGTTTTTGTTCAGCACTCTTTGGAACTGTTACTTTTTGTCTGCGCACTGCGTCAGTTCACGTGAGCCGCTGAATATGGTTTTATGTGTCAGTCGCTCGTTTCTAATTGTTTCGCTGCCTTCTTAATTATATAATGCATGTTTTCTAAAGCGCGTTTTGTAGCTCTTCCTGGCTTTCTACGTAATGCGTGATTACGTGAGACGCGTGATGATGTCATACGAAACTCCGCCCCTCCAGCTGAACTCCATTACAGTAAATGGAGAAAAACAACTTCCAGTTATGACCATTACGCGTAGAATTTCGAAATGAAACCTGCCCAACTTTTGTAAGGAAGCTGTAAGGAATGAGCCTGCCAAATTTCAGCCTTCTACCTACACGGGAAGTTGGAGAATTAGTGATGAGTCAGTGAGTGAGTGAGTGAGTGAGGGCTTTGCCGTTTATTAGTATAGATATAAAATCCAATGTCTGTCTATCTATATGTCTGTCCGCTTTTCACGACTTAACGGATTTAGATCCATTTTTTTTCTATACTTTGCTTGAACATTCCAGTTGATTTTGTGACTTCTCTTTTTTCGTTATGTATCATAGTTTGCTTGCGGTACCAATTTATTTGCGTGAATCCAAGAAACACGCAGTGGGCTGAGGGGACAGGCCTTCCTCAGTCACTCGCCAGCTTTGGGGCATGTTCCTTAACTCCGCTTAACTAGCGAACAAGAGAACAATTGAATTCAAGTTTGTTTTATATTTAAAATAAAGTGTTACTTAGGTCTTGATGAGTTTGAGTCCGGATATTCTCTTTAGTGTATGCCATATTGAAATGATACATTGTATTTCAGATTGTAGATTGTGATTTTGTGTTAAAAGGATCGTGATATGATTTTTTGGAAAGATCGCCCACCCCTAACCTAATTTGACTAATGAAGTTTTCAAATTTATGTAGGATTCATTTACCCTTTGGCGAGCTACTTGGAAAGGGGTTGTGAGCTACCCGTAGCTCGCGAGCGACGTGTTGGATACCCCTGGTCTACACTAATCCAGTTTCTACACTTGGTAACTTCAACATGTACTTATGAAACTGTAGAATATCTTAAAGTAGCAGGACTACCAGATAGCCATGTACTCAATAGTGGTTTGTTTTCGCTGGGAATACAGGATTATCTTGCTTCTATTGTTGAAAGGTCATATCTTATACCATATGCTAATAGAAACTTACAAAAGCACATTTGTTTATGTTGTAACCAATGAGATGGATTTGTTGTATTGTTTCTTTATCCATATGGCAAATGTGTTTAGGTATGTTGTAATACTATGTACTCAGTGAAGAATGCCATATTATTGAAATTAATAACCATATTCTCAGACATTACTTGAATATCTTTGGAATGCATGAGAAAATCTAGAATAACCAGAGAGAAACTCATACAGACATAAAGAAAAAGACAGCAAGTGGGGTTATAGTTGAATATACCCTTTAGGAGATGTAAGACAGCAGCACCATTGTGTCACTTGTGACAGATAGGAGGCACTGTTGACCCCTGAACCCTCAGACAACACGTTCAGACACCATGTAAAAAGTCCCAATAATGAATTTATTATTTCAATAATGTGCACAAAGCACCTCCACCTCCACTATACTCACTAATATAATAATAATAAATCACAATAATCAAATCACAATAAATCCTCCTCTCCTCCCAGCAGCTCCATCACCCTTCCTCCCAACTCGGCTCTCTGCCTTTTATATTCCTTGACCCGGAAGTGCCTCACTCAGTCCACGTGATTTCATAGCACTTCCAAGTCAGATGAAATCATTTTCTTTTCTTCAGCCCGGAAGTACTTCATTCCTTCCGTCCCCATGATTAGGGAGTACATCCGGGCTATAATAAAAACTTTCATGCCTCCCTGCAACGTCCCCTGGTGGCCCCCATGGTATCCAGCAGGGCTGTGAAGTTGAACTCCATTGACCAGGATGCCCCGCAGGAATTCGGATCACCTCCATGTGGCAGGGAGGGCTCCATCTGGCGGCTTGGGGGTATTGGCCGGGATAAACTGCCGGCCATATATCACACACTCTTGTCAAAACTATTTACTTTATTGGGTTTGGTGGAAAGGAAAAGTGACGATAGAGTTGGAGGGACTGACCTCAAAAGAGGTATGGCTGTCTCTATGCCCCTTTCAATGCATGCTATGTACATGCCAGTCATCAAAAAAAAAAACATTAACTGCAGGTAGCACTATGATTAAATTAATCAGCATTTACTCTTCAATATTTTGCTGCATTTAAGGGCTATGAAGGGCTATAAATGCCTCCAGTACACAGTGCTGGAGGAGGTTTTCCATTCAGCATTTTTAAATCAAGTCACAGATGCAATTTTGCATTTAGAATTTAAAGTAAATCATCTCAAACAACAATTGTAACAAAAAGTTAGGATAACTGATCTACACCGGCAGTGGTGTATTACAACTGAAAGCATTTCTAAGAAGCTTAAAACTAGGACAACTGCACATCACTCATCAATTTGGGCACACAGTAAGTACCATAAGTAACAAAAATCCATCAGTGTAAACAAAAACATTCCTTTTAACCATAGTATCTGATATTGAAATTCAATTTTTTCTGTCTTGGGACTGTATATCTGCACGATATTCATTTTCTCTGAAAAGATGTATAAATGAGCAGCTACTCATCAATTTTTAAAAAAGAAAAAAAAAACAAACAAAAAAAAAAACAAATTACATCAGAAATGTATGATTGTACAGAGAGGATGCATCACTACGTGTTACTGACTGAAATTCCTTATTATTTTCAAACACAAAGAAAAACAGTTTCTTTTCTGAGGCCTAGAATAATCCAACTTCACCAAAAAGTAAACAAGGAGCACCACAATGATTTTCACATTCAATAGTCTTAAAAGGCAATTATAGGGCAGGTCTGTGATTGTTGTAGAACAGAGCTTTTTTTTGCTTTACTTTGTATATTTAAAAGGCAAGATGGAAGAAAAAGAATTAACGCTGCTGCTAATTCATACAGTAAATCCAGTGATCTATGTTCAAATTCCACATCTGTTCATCATCCATCTGCAGTATGCACATTCTTTTCTTTCCCTGGTGGCTCTAAACTGACCCTCTGTGATTGGGCCCTACGAGGGGCTGGTGCCTTGATCAGGGCTGTTTCTTGCTTTTCACCAAGTGCTGTTGGCATATTTTAACTGGAAACTAGTTGCGAGCAATTTTCATATATTTTAGTAAGTTGGGAGAGTCACTGAAGTAGCCACTTAAGAGTAAGTGAAATAAATGGCTTACTGAGAGCTGTAAGTTTACAGTTTGTTGGTTTTATTTAATAGTATACAGGCCATTAGTAGACAGACCACTTTAAATATTTTATATGATGGTTCCTATTCCCTTTCAGCAGATATATTTCAGTTGAAAAAATGTGAATTTTAATTAAATGGATATCATACATCAATTACTGTGAAACAGTTTTCCAAAATATGTCCCTTTAACTATTAAGATCAATTGAAGTTCCACTGAAATCCACAAAGGTACAGTTAATTTTCAGATTAATTTTGGTTTTAAAAGCTGCATAGTGCAAGTCATGTGAGAAACCAGCATACTCTGGCAGAAAGAGAAATCAACTTCAAAAAATGTCCTGATTGCCAGACATAAGAAGTTTAATTTTCTAAAAACCATTGTACAGTATATTTAACATTTACTGTACATAAAGTGTGATTGTTATGACTAATAGAAAGAGATATATAATTAGGTATTTTCAATACAGTATGCTAAATAAGATGCACTTCTGCATTTTAATAAGTAAAAGAGTCACATGTCCTGCTTTATCAGAATGTAATCATTGCAAAAATGTGGGAGTTGTTAAATTTTCTCATTGCTCTGGGACTGCATGAGAGCAAGAGAAGTTTACCATCAAAATTAGCTTCAGGAAGAGCAAATAATAATAAGTACCATGATTGTCATAAAGCTTTAATAAGGGATCAGGAATTCAGGAATCAATGAACAATTGAGTCCAGAATTGCTTAACCAGAAAATAAGATACATAAGGGTATAAATTATTTAATCTAATTCAGGTCAAAAGCATGGATTTACAGTACAGTGTGAGATGCTATATCGCACTTCGACTTTCGCGGCTTCACTTCATCGCGGATTTTAAATGGAAGCATATCTAAGTATATATCACGGATTTTTTGCTGGTTCGCGGATTTCTGCAGACAATGGGTCTTTTAATTTATGGTACATGCTTCCTCAGTTTGTTTGCCCAGTTGATTTCATACAAGGGACGCTATTGGCGGATGGCTGAGAAGCTACCCAATCAGAGCACGTATTACGTATTAAATAAAACTCCTCAATGATATATCCCACGCAGTGCTTCGCACACTTAAAAGCTCTAACAACACATATTGATTTTTCATTGTTTGATTTTCTCTGTCTCTCTTACTCTCTCTGACATTCTCTGCTCCTGACGGAGGGGGTGTGAGCAGAGGGGCTGTTTGCTTAGAAGATACAGACGCTCCTCTAAAAAATGCTGAAACACTACCTTTACATTGATCCCTTCCTTGCGGCCGCTTTATCGCGGTGCTCGCATATTTAAAAGCCCAACAGCCCTATTGATTTTTGATTGTTTACTTTTCTCTCTCTCTGTCTCTCTCTATGACATTCTCTGCTCCTGATGCGCGCTCCTTTGAAGAGGAAGACATGTTTGCATTCTTTTAATTGTGAGAAAGAACTGTCATCTCTGTCTTGTCATGGAGCACAGTTTAAACTTTTCACTAAAGGGTGTTATTTCATGTCTATGGGGCTCTAATAATGTTAAAAAACATAACGCGGTAAAGCTCTAACAGCCCGTATTGATTTTTGATTGTTTGCTTTTCTCTGTCTCTCTCACTCTCTCTGACATTCTCTGCTTCTGACGGAGGGGGTGTGAGCAGAGGGGCTGCTTGCACAGAGGCTGTTTACTTAGAAGATACAGACACGGACGCGCCTGTAAAAAATGCTGAAAGACTACCTTCACATTGATCCCTTTATTGCGGTTGCTTTTTCCCGGTGCTTCCCATACTTAAAAGCCCAACAGCCCTATTGATTTTTGCTTGTTTACTTTTCTCGTGCGCTCTCTCTCTCCGACATTCTCTGCTCCGGACGGCACTCCTTTGAAGAGGAAGATATGTTTGCATTCTTTTAATTGTGAGAAAGAACTGTCATCTCTGTCTTGTCATGGAGCACAGTTTAAACTTTTGACTAAAGGGTGTTATTTCATGTCTAGAGGGCTCTAATAATGTTAAAAAACGTATTTAGAAGGTCGTAAACAGGTTTTCTATGCTCTAACTGCAAAAATATTAGATTTATAAATAAAGAATCCTACTTCGTGGAAATTCATTTATCTGTCTGGAGCGGATTAACCGCGATAAACGAGGGTTTACTGTATAACTGTGTGGAGAATATTTATAAACAGTGTGGGAGAGTTTCTAAGGGCTTAAAATATATAAAAATAACCATACAAACATATGGTTTGTACTTCGCGGATTTTCACCTATCGTGGGGGGTTCTGGAACGCAACCCCCACGATCTAGGAGGGATTACTGTATTTTATAAAAAGAAGCCTAACTGATCTGAAACAAAATGAAAGCAAATTGCATATACAACATTTTGCAGAATATTGGAAACATACAAAACAAAGCAAAATATTTTAAACAGTTGTGTACTGTAAGCACACACTAATAGCTCAAAAAGAAATTAAAAGCTTAAGAATATAAAACAGGGTCAGATGGAACTTACTGTGTTTACTGTATGTAATTCCTGGATGCATAGTCCAGAGACATTAAAAGGGTGGCCTCTACCCAAGATGAGTTATTAAATATAAGTGATTGACTGCTCTGTCTCACTATGAAAGGCAGCTGTCTTTCAACTACAGTAAATACCAAGTCTGAAAGATATATATCAAAGTTGCACTATAATACAGTGGGATGCAAAAGTTTGGGCAACCTTGTTAATAGTCATTATT
>JANRMT010062821.1:16714829-16747518 GCA_026402145.1 Polypterus bichir lapradei | reverse complement strand
ATAACCAAAAAGTGGAAAAGCAAAGAATGTAAAAATAAATTAATAGTAAACTAATGATTAAAAGACACAATAAAGCTCCAAGCCTGGGAGCATTTTAGTGCAGATAAAAGTGCTGTACCTTAATGCTTTTCTCTAATTCCAAATACATTTTGAAATCAGGAATTTAACATTCCACCAAATTTTTTCTTTTGTCAAAATTGACAGAATAGCTTAGGATATGTGGGATGTCTGTAAGGGCATTAATAAAAATAATATATTATATAATCTTTGTTTAAGGAAATTTCATGTAAAATGTAACATTTACATCTATTAACAGCTATGGCAACTGAAATGTAAAAAAATACTGGATGCAACATCAACTTGAATGGAAGGAATACAAGGTTTATTATACAGTACAAATAAAACAATTTTCCAAAGAACATAGAAGAGGAATAGCCACAAAATTCTAGTTCAGATGGTCCAATACTTTCTTTGAAAAAAATTAGCAAGACTTTTATTTAGTTAAAAGATGCCACAACACAGTAAAGCAATCAAAGTGAAATATCTAAAAGTAGGTGGAAACAAACAAAAAAAAAACTGGTCTCGTCTGGATGGAATACTTCTAAGGTTATTCTTTTCTATTAACAATATTAAAAATTAATATCATTACACCAATAAGAGGGGCATATAATTTTGAGTTTGTATGGTGGAGTATTTGTTAGCCCAACTGTCTCACAGTTTTGGAGTCCTGGAGGAACTGCTCATGATGAGCCTGAATGTACTTCTAGTACAGTCAGGTCCATAAGTTTTTGGGCAGTGACACAATTTTCATAATTTTGTCTCTGTACACCACCCAATGGATTTGAAACAAAGTAATCATTATGAGATTGAAGTACAGGCAGTTCCTGGGTTACGTACAAGATAGGGACTGTAGGTTTGTACTTAAGTTGAATTTGTATGTAAGTCGAAACAGTTACATAAATTTAATAAATGCTATTGTTGACTGACTGTAACCAAGTGCTTTGCCAATGAATGATGGAGTTTCACCTTTCTCTGACCTTATTATTTCTAATTTATTTTCAATGGTGATGTTTTTTCTCATCTTTACTGTATCACCAGCACTTGCATCAGATTTGTGTTTCAGAGACATTGTTGAAGGGTGAAGACAAAAGATTAAGATGAGCTCTTCTGCACAGCACTGTACACTCTATCACAGCAGGAAGGCACCCCTCGTCAGCACGTCTGATGTACTGACAAAAGACAACTTCCTGCTATGTATGTAACAGTACAAACAGGCATGCTATTGAGAATGAATGGGGGCATTAAGGGGCGGTTCATCACCAGCCCACCTCACAGTCACCTCCACTACAGTATGCTGCCTGCAGTGTCCGCCCACCGAGAATAAACACGGTGCGGCCAAGGGCAGGTAGTGAATTGCCCACCACCGCCCCCATTCAATAGGCTGCCATCTGATGCACACTACAATGCTATCCCCCGCCGCCCCGTTCACCCTCAATGGCCTCCATTTAGCCACAACAGGGTCACCGCTTGCAGCATTACCAGCCGCCCACCGAGAACGAATGGGGCAGGCGTGTGTGGTAGGCGGGCAGTGAAACCGCTTGCCGCCAGGAACCGCCCGAGGTACACTACAGTGTGTGAGCAGCAAAATTGTCCCCCTCCATCCTCCGTCCAGCCACCGCTTGCAGCATGCCCAGGCCGAAGATGACAGAGCAGCAGTTACTGAGGCACATGCATCGCAGCTGTGGCCCCATTCGTAAGTCGTAGGTTGGATGTCCGTAACCTGGGCACTACCTGTATAGACTTTCAGCTTTAATTCAAGGGGTTTAACAAAAATATTGTATGAACTGTTTAGAAAAGACAGACATGTTTATGCATGGTCCTCCCATTTTCAGGGGCTCAAAACTATTTGGACAGATTAACATAATCATAAATATAATGAGCATTTTCAATATTTGGTTAAAATCCTTTACCGTCAATGACTGCCTGAAGTCTGGAACCCAGGCCATCTCTAAGTGCTGAGTTTCCACTTTAGTGATGCTTTTCCAGTCGTTTACTGCAGCTGTCTTCAGTTGCTGCTTGATTGTTGGACTTTCTGCCATCAGTTTTGTCTTCAGCAAGTGAAATGCATGTCCGGTTCGGGTGAGGTCAGTTGATTGACTTGTCCTTTGGAGAATATTCCACTTTTCTTTGAAGAGCACTTGATTTGCTTTCATAATATATTCTGGTTCATTGTCCATCTTACTGTGTCGTCCTATCAGTTTGCAGCATTTGGCTGAATCTAAGCAGATAGTATAACCTTGTACACTTCAGAATTCATCCTGCTACTTCTGCCAGCAGTCATGTCATCAATAAACACTACTGACTGACTTCCATTCACAGCCATGCACGCTCATGCCATAAAATGTCATCCACAATGTTTCACAGATGATGTGATATTCATTGGATCATGAGCTGTTTCTTCTCTTCTCCATACTCTTCTCTTTCCAAAATTCTAGTATATATTGGTCTTAGTTTCCTCTGTTCAAAGAAAATTGTTCCAGAACTAGACAGCCTTTTAAAAAATGTTTTCTGGCAAAGTCTAATCTGTCCTTCCTATGCTTGAGGTTTTACCAGTGGTTTGCAACTTGTGGTAAACCCTCTGTCTTTACTTTAAAAAAGTTTTCTCTTAATTGTAGACTTTGGCAATGATAGGTCGTCCTCCCAGAGAATGTTCTTGGTTTGGCTAAAAGTTGTGACAGGGTTCCTCTTCACCAAGGAGAGAATTCTGCAATCATCCAGCACAGTTGTCTTTAGTGGTTTTCCAGACCTTCTGGTGTTGCCAAGTTCACCAGTGCATGTCTTCTTTTTAAGAATGTACCAAATAGTTGATTTGACTACTCATGTTTCTGGTCTCTCTCTAAAGGATTTGTTTTGCTTACTCAGCCTAATGACAAGACTGTTTTTACTTGCCTGGACAGCTCTTTGGACCTCATATTGAGAGTTCACAGTGACAGCTTCCAAATGCAAATTCCACAATTGGAATCAATTCTAGACCTTTTACCTGTTTAATAGCTAATGAAATAATAAGGGAACTGCTCCAACCTAGCTATGGAATAGCTTGTCAGTCAAATGTTCATATACTATACCTAGGAAATGGGGGTAGGGGGTCAGGGAGCTATATAGAAAAATCACATAATGATTATTTTATTTCACATCCATTGTGTTGATATACAGAGTCAAAATTATGAAAATTGTGTCACTGTTCAAATGCTTATGGACTTGACTTTATATACAGTAGATGGCTTTTCTTCAGAGTATTCTGGTTCCTCCCAAATCCCAAACATATACGAGGGGGGACCCAAAAATAACCAGAATTTTGTTGCTGTTAGGTTGGTACTTGTAGTACTGGTTGGGCCGCTAGGGCGATCTAGTTACACTCCTCACAAGTCAGTCTGCCAAGTGCCATCAGTCTGGAAGGTTGTGCTTGTGTTCAGTGAATTTTTTTGTAAAAGTAGTTCTGTGCAAGCGTCGTTTTTTTACGATGGCCGGTTATCGTGAGCAACGCGCGGCAGTGAAATTTTGTTTTCTTCTTGAAAAAAGTGTTGTAGAAACTATTGTTATTGAAACGGTATGACAACCCTGAACCACCCACCCTACTAACCGGATTTAGCTCTGTGTGATTTCTTTTTGTTCCCTCGAGTGAAAAAAGACTTGAAAGGAAGGCGATTTGCTGACGTCGAAGAGGTAAAACAAGAAACGACCAGAGCATTAATGGGCATTACTTCAGACGAATTTAAAAAATGTTTCGAACAATGGAACAAATGGTTAGATAAGTGTATTTCCGCCAATGGAGAGTACTTTGAAGGAGACTAATTGTAGTTTGTACAGAAAATTAAATTAAACAAGTTTTAAAAATATTTACGGTTATTTTTGGGTCCCCCCTCGTACATGTTAGAATAATTTGCGGTTTTAAGAGCAAGAGTGAGAGTGAGAGACAGCTTCTATAAAAGGCTGCCACTTGCATGGCTCCCGGAAGTACTGAGCCATAATACATTTGTATTTGTAAGCGATTTATCAAGATCGGCTAGACTCCTTGTCTATGTAAATGTGAGCTTTTGCTTGAGCAAACACATGAAAGTGGTGATCATATCTTAATTATAATCAGAGCAGGGCTAGGGGAGTAAAAACATGCAAGGAGCATCAAAAATGTGAATATAAACTATGCAGCATGAAACTGCAATAAGCTGCTATAAACATACTTGTAAGAGTATTCAATTCAAGTCTGCTTAAATTTGTGGAAGCCCTAAGCATGATCCAAAATAATGTTTCTCAGATATGGCATATCAGACAATAGATAGTGGAGGGGCCTGGCCAAGTGTGATAGCTTTACTAGATAAGCTGTGCATGTTATTGTTATTCATAATATATTATGAAGCACTTTGTTTGTTTGAATCTCACCTCATCCATGCTTCCAAAACACTATTGTTAATAATAATAATGAATATTAATGTCTCCCATGTTCGGTTAGTCTATAAATGTCTTCTGCAAATGAAGTGCATGCATGTTCCCCTTTGATGGACTATCAGTCCCAGCGTTGTTCAAATTCTAAATGGTGCCGAAGGTTTCCAGTATCTCTGAAACTGTTAAAGATTATTCAGTAAATGAATACATATAGACTACATTCACACTGCAGCTCAATTCAGATTTTTTTACCCAAGTGACAAATCTGATCTTTTTAACAAAACACAAGGATTCAGAACTTTTCAGATTGGGCTTAAGGAACTTACTTCACTGTTTATGTGACTTTCAACATAACTCTGCATTGAAAATCAAGATTAATGACAGTACGGACACAGAGTGCTAATAGAAAGAAAGCAAGGTGGTAGACTAAAAAAAATTGGGGATGACTCTTGCCAGCCAATTCAGCCCAATTACTTTGTGTTTTCTAATTTAAATGTCACACATCAAAAAGTTATTTTTCCTGAAGGAGTTTTGCAGACAAATAGTGACATAGGTAATCAAATGTTTTTAATATTCTGAAATTGTCAAATCACTGTTAGGTATCAAAACCCTCCAAACATTGTTCTCATCATTCTTAATCCCTTTCTCATGTATACAGTTTTCTACATACACATCTGTCTGACAAATTTGTTTTTGTTAATTTTGTGTATGTAGGGGACACTTAGAATGGACATCTACACAGACTGATATTGGATTTGGATGGCTTGCAAAATTAATGAGATTAGTCAAAAGACATCTCAGACCCGAGACAAAAAGGAACTAAATCACTTTTAGCTGTAGTGTGAATGTGCTATATAGTATATTACAGAACAGCCAACAGGTATCTCTAGGTTTTTATGTTTTGTGTATGCTTAGGTCTTTAATCTCCTTTCTGCAAGAACTAAATTTTAAGCAATGCAGTACACACATTTGTTTAATTACCTTCGATTATCATACCATTTGATTACCTTTGACCATTGAAAAACTAGATGTTTTTCACTATTATAATAATTAGGTATTTAATTTAATTGATTGAGTAGCAAATCAGCAACGGTGATACTTTTCTGCAGAACTGCTAACCAACAATTCAGAAAATCAAAATGAAAATGTTTGCTACAGCTATTTAGTTTCAGGCTTGCAACACACTCCATATCCAAAAAAGTCACTCAGCCTTGTCTCTCTCTGACTTGATCTCCCTGTAGTCCTCTGCAATCTGAGGACAGAATGTACTTGATTCAGTGCTGGCTCGCTGCCTACATCTTTTTGCAAAAGGACTTTTGCATGGTATTAATGCAGATGCCAGGGAGTTTTTAAGGAGAATAACTGGATATTTACAGTTTCAAAAGATTTAAACATAAACAGAGGGAAATAAATTCACAAATGAGCGCCGACAAACCCGCTAACTGGTTTTCGACAAATGAGCGCCGACAAAATTGCCACGACAAAATCGCGAGAGATGCCAAGAGAGTGGGACGCGTACGTGCGCATTATGTACACATTATGTGCTAGGTTATAACTGTTATAACTGCTGATCGCATGCCACGAACAAATAACTCAGTCGAGGGTTGGAATAACGCGTCATATACAAAGCGGAATTACCAGCAGTCAGGCAGCCAGCAAGTCTAAATACGCTCAACTATCAAGATGTCTTGCTGCAATTCTTCCTACAGATGCAGGGCGTGATCTTAAGGACTATCTGCGTGCCGAGCTGATGGCTTGCCGCGTCTCATAATATTGACTTCTAAAATAAACATTATTATATATGCTTTAACTAGTAATTCATATTTAATGACACTTTCACGATTTTGTCGGCGCGTTTTAATCAGCGATATTTTGTCGGCGCTCATATGTCTATCGCGCAAATGTCGGGTCCCACTCATAATATATGCTGCACCAACCTTCTACACCTCAATCCTGAAGCAACAAAAACAAGCAAGTAACTCGGAAGTTATGAATATAAGATGGGCTGTCTAACAAGATTTACTACTAAATTTACAGAACCAGACTAAACATTTAGATGAGGGTTACAGGATGAGGCAAAACGGTACCTAGTGCAATTAATCCTCTCCTTCACTGATTAATTATGCACCAAAAACAGTTCTTAAAAATAAATATACAAGAACAAAGCAAGGCAAGTAACAAGGGACATCATCTCAGAACAGAATAAACAGTGCTGTCCTATTGGTAACTAAAACAGAAATATGGGACAGGGTAAAATGGGTCTTTAGAAGTGCACCCTTTAAAGAGAAAGACAGATTCATCAAATTACTTTTTACAGATGCTTCAAGTTACTTAATGTAGTAAATGTCTTGAATTACCAGGAACTGTAAATTCCTTTGGGTTTGAAGCAAAGTGCTAAGGCCTACTCTCAAGTGCCATCATCACCTTAAATTGTTGTTATCTTATTGCAAGACAGAAATGTAATATCATAAATCTTTTGTTTAAGGTTTCTGTGGTTAGGAGCATGCACTGACACAGTGTATTGCTGCACCCACCACAAACCAACTCAGGATCCAGATTAGGACCCGAGTGCAGCCATGAAATGGGTGACACCTCAGCACCACACTAGTTCAGATGGAGTGGAACAGAGTGAGGTTTTTTATGGTGGCTGGAGTGCCAATTTTGCCACCAACCCCCAAGTTTTTCCCTGCAGGTTGGAGGGCCTACATGTAGGGATGGATGCAATAAGGTTGAATGCATTTTTTCCAGGTGTAATCCATTATTTTTAAAATAACATAATAAAAACAGCAGATCAATTCTGAATAATCTAAGATTAAAGTTAGTCAAATAATCTTTCTGCCTAAAGAGACACCTTTTTGGAGAGTCGTGCAGAAAAAATAGTGCTTTTTTCCTAATTGAGACATTAAGATGTTATGCACTGTGCTTACAGAGACTGAGACAAATACAGTGCATGTAATATTTAAGACTGGATGTTAACGTCTCCATATACAGTACATTTATAGGCTGGATGAAATCTTGAGAGCTAAGATGATCTTATTCATAGATCATTGCTCTATGGCATGGGTGCAAGTACAATAATTATAAAATACCAAAACGCTCCTCTTAATCTACTTATTCAACCAGTGAGTTTTCATTGACAAAACCCTATCTACTGAACACAGCCAAGGATTCTTAATAAGTTTTCACATTTACTGAAATAATACATAAGGCTATCATTACATAAGAACTTCACTAGGTCTATAGACAAGCACAAAGTGATAGCTAACATGGCTATACAAGTCCAAAATGTTTTAGCTTTAGTTTTTAGCTGCAAGTATTTATTATTTTCAAAGTAATGCAAGTTAAGCAGAGGACATGTACAGTGGTTACCAAGATCAGTGTAATGGTTTTTTCTCAAAAAAATTATACAAGCAAATCACTATAGGCTCTAGGGGCTCTGGGATAAAAGATATAACATTATAAACCCATTTGACTATGGTTACTAATTTGTGTTGGTCTTTTAAAAATGTTATTGCTGATTGGGAACTGTAAACGGATGTGATATTATAAAGTGAGATTGTGATTTATGTCTTCTGAAGTGCTAATGGCATATCTAGGATTGACTTCTAATTTATTAAAACACAATAGCCTCCAGCACTCCACAACCTTGAAATGTAATGAGTGGACTCAGAAAAGTAATTTTATTTTCTCTAGAATATTCATAATGAACTTCATTATAGATTGTTCTCCAATAGCATTTATATAAACTAAAACTTAATTTTTTATGGGTTCTAAATACATAACAACTATATTCAGAAAATATGCATTCATTTTTTAAAATGTAAAAGAGAATCTTAGCTCCATTACCTTGTCAAAAGGCCTTTTCCTAGCCATGGATGCAGGAATTTATATAAATAGGACTTATCAATATGTTTGGAACTGCTCAGTAACACCTGTAAAGAAAGAAAGCTTTCAACAATTATGTAATAATTCTTAACTAAATATGAGTTTTATTGTTTCAAATAGTACTGATAAGAAATTCAATTTAAAAAAAAAACAATGCAATGGAAATACAAAGTAAGCTTCTCTCTTATAATGTTAGGGATGCTCTGATCAATCATCCGCTGATCAAAGTCAGCCAATTTTCACTACAAAAGACTTGATTGGTGATCGATAAATTGGCCGTTCACAAAAGCTGATTGTTTCAGCCCCTGCTTTTCTAAGCTTTATGGTAATTTAATTGAAGCACCATATTTGTTTCAGTAAACTTTCTGCAGTGTAAACAAAGAGCAGCAAGTTGGGGCTTGTTTTAGCAGTATGGACTATTCTGTATAGCAGAGAGCAAGAAGCGATTGCAATATTAGCCTTTATGTTCCTCAAATTCTATGTTATTTTTGATAAATGAAAATTTGTTTTTAAAAGCAGTATTTAAAACTATACTTACAACATTCCAACCTAAGGTATTTTACAAATAGTTGAAGAAACTAATCATTAAACAATGCCCCCCTCCCCTTTTCAAAAGTCTAAGGCAAATGCAAGGGAATATTCACATTAGAAGCAACAACATTATTTTGGTTTAGAACAAAGAATTTGAAGGATAAGAAAATCATGATAATAATTTAGATACATTTCTAATAACTAGAAAGCAAAACTATACAACAGCAGTACAGATACACTGATTGAATATAAAAGAAGTAGAGAAGTATCATGGTTTCTAAAGTTAATACCTGCAACTATACGCAAGCAGCATGAGTGCAGAAGCCACCACAACTGCAGTTACACACCAAGAAGTGCTTTTGCTTAGAGGGGCATGAGGATCTTCTCTTGGCACAATATGAATATGCTGCCTCTCTAACATGGGAAAATTAAGAGTCTACAACCTATTTAGCACACTCATTGCATGAATATACTATATAATGGATCTGTTTGTCAAGTCCTAATGACAGATGTTTTTACATAGAATTATTTTGTTTCTGTCTTCCAATATTAAGACAACTCAAAACTGGATTAAGTGGGTTTGTATGTATGTAGATGATTTTGATAACTTATGCAGAATGGTGAGAAGGTCTTGTAACGAGGTACTATATTCAAAAAGTACCTAAATGAGTAACAGGGCCTTCTGTCACTGCCATAGAAAAGGACTTGTCTGGGAAGCTACAGCAAATGCTTCATGAAAGTAAGATATCTACCCTTATTATCACTATGTAACTATTCAAGATTTTTTGGCTTCTACCTTAATTAATACAACTTTACACATTGACATTTACCATTACCTTATATTCCATCTTTCTGTATTCACAAATAACAGTCCACTATTACTATTACTCTTTCATAGTCAATGTAGCATTAAAAAAATATAACCTTAAATGAGGTCTTCTCTGATCACAAACCACCTTTACGGAGGGGACGCTGGCAGGGTACAATGCCAATCTGCTTTCTTAGATGCATACTGGATCACAAAATTGCTAATATTAAGCTCTTGAGAACTTTCAAAAATCAATCAAAATCAAAGAAAAAGTCTCACGTATAGGGACAAAAATACTATTATCAAGGAAAAATCGAAAGGAACATCATTTTCAATACATATATGCCAGAATCAAAGCCAAATAAACTTTCTTAAAACAACTGTCACCTTTAACACTAGAATCCCTGAAGCCTACAAAGAAAGTCGTAATGCGTCTTTTGTTTTGCAAATGTGTCAATCAGCACAAGCAGCCTGCTATCCCATTCTCCACCTACCAGCTCAAGTCTGTTTATCTGGGTGTGAGGTGCCTTGAATTGTATAGGGTAAATAATATGTTGTTATTTGGAATACATACATTTCATGTGTGTTCCATTTCTACAACGATCTGGATAAATATAGGATGACAGGAAATGTGAGGCAAGAAATGTTGAACGCATAACTAAGACAGAAACTTTTTTCATGTTCTACTAATAATTGGCAAAATGCTGACGTGAGGTGTATAATGTGTACGTTTACACCAGCTGTTACAGACTTAAATCAAATGTATGTTTTATTCTATGATAATAAGAGCAGCCGTTATCTGTGAAATACAAGTGGGCCACAAAGACACAATTCAGTTGGCACTTAAATGGGTTAGGACAGCTACACAGAAAAAGAGCATCTACTGGCTGGTACGAGTTGAACAGCAATTCAGAAGGGCAAGAACTATGATTTCAGCTGCCTAGGTAGGGATTGTTCGGTTGTGCAAACAGGACAATAAAATTCACTGCTGGCTATAATTAAATTAATAATTAATTAAAATTTTTTGGGAAAAGCCTTGGGGGCTTTATAAAAGAGAAGATCGCTACCATAATTGAAAGTGATGTTTTGCTTCATACCAGAATATGGCAACATATCAATGATATCAAAAAATTGATCATTGAGACACATTGACACCTAACAGCTACTTGATCTTAAATCACAGCCATTTAACTGTTAGTTTTGCTTTGACTTAGAATACTCGTGTCATGGCATATAAAAAAAATCTACTTTTGCTACTTGTGTCAAAGTAAACAAAACGTGATTATTTATTTATTAAAATGGACACTTTTTCTTGAGCTGCAGACCTGCTATATCACAGTGGTTCATACTGATTATTCGTGAAAGAGCCAACATCAGTTTTAAGCAATACATATTTAAGAGCCAAACCAGTAAAATCAAAAATGTAAAAAAAAAGAAGTATTTTCAACAAACTCCCTGTGAACATTGGTTAATTTATTATAACATTGATGAAGCTCTTCTATGCCACTCAAAAAAATGCCTTGCTTGTGCAACCACAATACTGTATCTGACATGAAATCTTCATTATTGGCAAAACCATCCAAAAGAGGTTCAATTTTGATTGGGAAAAGGTGACAGTCACGCAGGGTAGGTTTGCAGAAACATCTCTTTGAATCCACAGTGTCATACAGCAGAATCTGCAACCTGTACAGTGTTGGCTCTTTCACGAATGTAATCAATATTCGCATTCAGGAAATCAATCATTGGATGACAGATAATTTTTTACGACTTAATCCTAATAAAAAAGAAATCTTGTTAGTTGGTACCAAATCTGTCCTCTTTACCTTTCATGGACTAAAAATTGACGTTGATGGGATCCTAGTTGAACCCTCAGCATCAGTCCAAAATTTGGGTGTCATTTTTGATCGGCTCCTTACTTTTCAACCACACATTGGCTCAATAGTGCATACAGCTTTTTACATCTTCGCAACATTGCTCATCTACATTCTTTCCTCAGTGTGAAGGATACTGAAATACTCATTCATGCTTTCATCACTACCCATCTAGATTATTGCAATGCATTGTTTTATGGCCTCCTGACTAAATATATCAATAGATTACAATATGTTCAGAATTCTGCTGCTCGTCTACTTACACACACTAAAAAATCTGCTCACATTACTCCTGTCCTTTATGATTTGCATTGGTTACCAGTCTTTTCAAGAATCAAATATAAAATTCTTCTTCTCACCTTTAAAGCCCTTCATGGTTTAGCCCCTCATTATCTGTCTGAGCTGCTGCTTCCTTGCACTCCTGATCATCGGGCGCTAACTTACTCATTGTACATAAATACAGGTTAGTAACTATGGGTGGCAAAGCTTTCAGTGTGATAGCCCCTAAAATTTGGAATGCTCTTCCTCTCAGCCTTCCTGAGGAAAAATCTATTATTCATTTCAAACTCCTGTTAAAAACACATCTATTCAATGAGTATTATTAATTTTCTTGTATGTCATTTCTATTGTCTTGTTAATATGTTTATTGAATTGTAAAGTGTCCTTGAGTGTATGAAACGTGCTACATAAATAAAACATTATTATTACTAATATGAACCACTGTGATATACTGTAGCACATCTGCGGTTCAGGAAAATGTGGCCATTTTAATAAATAGATACTGTAATCAATTGGCAGGCTCATTCTCTGTGGATGCACGCTCACACAGCCACAGGGAGTTGGTGGAGTAACTGGGGCGAGACGCACTTGCACGTGAAGTTGTTGTCTTTCCCAATTTCTTCATCGGCTTCCTGTGGTACGCGATTGAGACGCTGCACCCACGGAGCCTTATAAGAATAAGCCAGCACAGCTGGGAGAAGGAAAAAAGCATAGCAAGGAGAAGAATAAGATCTGGAGGAAACGAAAAGGAATTTAAAAGATGAAGAGAGGGAAGGCAGGAGGCAGAGATCTGGTGCAAGTGACTGCAAGGAAGGTGGAGAAGGCAGACAGCCGAAAGGAAGTCCCATAGAGTGCGTCAATGGTGCGCGGGGGCTAATGGCCACTCCAGCCGAGTGACCTGGCTGCTCGTTTATAGCTGCTCGCTGCCAGAGAAGCAGTACGGCTGCAGGGGAAGGAGAGGCTGAGGGAGGCGTTCTGCATGTAGTGCCATGGATCACAGGGGCGCAAGCCTGGCGGTGGGAGTCGGAGGCACAATGGGGTGTCCTGCCTGGAGCCAGAGAAGGCTAGAAGGGTAAGAGCCTAGGAGCAATGCTAGAGGTGAGCTGAACTGCCTGACAGACGGCTCTTTGGCTGCAAGGACCCGCTCTGGATTAAGTCAAGGAGACAACCAGGTTTTAACAGATGGCACCGGGGCTCAGGGTTTTTAAACCCTGTGTTTTAACCTTGTTTTTAAAGGAATATTTATTTTCTGTTTAACCTCCACGGAGACACCTTCTTTTTATGCGTATTTATTTATTTATTGACTACTAGGGGGTTCCCACTGCTTGCTTTGCTCGCCAGCCACTTCGCATCTCTGCATCTCACGTTGTGAAGATGGGGGCTGAATGCACCCCAAGGAGGCGCAGTCACTCCTCCAAAAACCCCCTCTTAAACGGTGATACAATGGGAAACAAATAGTTTTTTTTTTTTTTTTTTCTACCTACTCTTTGCTTGATCAGCTGCTGGCTTGCTGCTGCTGCAGTGCCGCGTGATCTGATTAGATCTTAATTTTCTTCAGTATTTGACAATCACCATGTGTGAACTGTTTTGACACTGAATCAAAGTGACTTCTTCAAATATCCTTCCTGGTATGAA
The DNA here is from genome assembly GCA_026402145.1 of Polypterus bichir lapradei. Lineage (NCBI taxonomy): Eukaryota > Metazoa > Chordata > Cladistia > Polypteriformes > Polypteridae > Polypterus > Polypterus bichir. The sequence continues at coordinate 16,734,069 of JANRMT010062821.1, read as the reverse complement.
ATGCTTCTTTAAGATATTGACACATATAAAATCAACACAATAAACTAACTCTTTAGGCCAGTGCTCAAAATCTTTGCTTGCCCTCGTATACAGAGCATAATTTGATCATGGATTAAATTCAAATCTTTCGCTAAAAATTTGGTGCAAAGATGTTTCATCCATCTCTTTTCTCATGTGCTATCCTCTATGTACATCCACATTGCTTTTCATACAACTGTCTCATTGCAAAGTAGAAGATCCCCTTTATAAATTAGGCAGGCACTTCATTCTTCTCTGAGTTATAACCAAAGTTCTCTTTCAGACAGGCAGTCTCTCCTAGGAATCTGCCATTATAGTACTGGAATAAGGAGCCATTGCAACTTTCACCTTCGGAGCCTAGTATGACTCCTGTGAATTTAACATCTCTATTTGTGAACCTGCCGCAAAATTCCTAGGTCAAGCAAAGCAAGTATCTTGTACAGTATAAGATAAGATTGTATGGTAAGTAATGATAAATGACTCAGAGGAATGAATTAAAGTATGCAAATGGCTTGACAGTGAATGGCTGCTCACCAGCTAACTTACCTTTGCAGTTCTATTAACCAATCTCTTTATTTGAAATGATGTGAATGTGATCAGCCCGGGCAATTAAAAAGTTGTTGCATTAAGTGTGACCTAATGAATCTGAATAATTTCCTGGCATGAGTAGACATTTACCTGGTTACATGTGTGAAAGAGTTTGCAAGGTAGGTTAATAAATGGGTTTGAGTGCTAGTTTAAATAGTAGAGATTAATGATTCAAATGAAAAAAAATGTAAGTCTCCAACATATATTCTATCAGCAAGCTAAAAATAATCAAAACACTTTCCCAATGAATTTTAAAAAAAGCACAATACTTCTTGATTACAGTATTAAACTCAGAGAAAGCTATATATTCCCAAATGTGTTTCCAAAAAGACATGCCAAATTACACTGTTTACAAAGCACCAAAGAAAGATGCCTACCTCGACATTTTCAGGATGATACAACACAACAAATGGTAGTACTCCAACCCAGAGTCTAAGCAAAGGTGCATCCCTGAATTCATTAGTATAATAAATAATCTGGTTAAAAAATTCTGCAAAAGAAAAATATAATAATATAAACTAATGTTGTTAGAAAAACTTAAATAGTTCTATGCATAAATATGAATAGTTGTGCAAACACCTTTATGATCTATTGAAACACTTTTAGTTTTAATATTAAAGAAGAATAGTGGCAATGACAGAAGAAATTCTAGCTAGTCATATTTCTGATCATTTAAAAAATGTTGTGCTAGTACACATAAAAATAATTTAGCATAGTAGTAACACATATAAAATACGCGTTATTTAAAACTACAACTTTATTTTATGTATCAAACAGCTACATGCAATCGTAATTTAGAACTGACCTACATGATAGCGTAAACCCTACAAAGACAAGTATTCTTTTACCTCCTCCGCCAGTTTTAAAATGGAGTGCATTGCCTACAATAGGAAAAGTTGGACCAGGAGCTGTAACTGGCCCAAGTGCTCGCCATGTGTGCACATAGGAGGCCAGTGGAGGAATAATTAAAACTGTGAGAGCTGCAATAATCGCGCCTCCCAATAACCAGGTAAGCAGCAGACCGACGTCCACAGACATGTTCGAGTTCTTCTCTTCCCTCTACCCCCTAAACAGCAGTTTTCGATTGTTTCGAGACGTGACGTAAGTCGGGGGAGTTGTCGGAATAAAAGAAAGCTTTGGCGAATAGGATCCTTGTTTATTTTAGAATGTGGCTTTTATCTGACCCGCTCATGTTAATGATTATCACGATTACACTACAAGATTAGTTGTGTAAAAGCAATTGACTTTTAGCCTATTTTACTATTTCTTGCATTTCACCGTTGAACCATGATGTCAAGACAACTGCTTATATAACAATAACAAAATCAACCTCCAGTACCTTTATGATAGGCATTTCCTATCACTAGATATATACAGAGTTAGACTTCACCTAGCGTCTTTGTTTGGTTTAGGATTGTAAGTGGCATCCACACAAACCAATCAGATAAGACTATATTGTTATTGAATATATAAAAATTGTAAACTGTTTCAATTGTCTTCCAAACTCCCTACTCTTCTTTAGGGGAACTTGGAGCGGCAGTCATATTAACCAATCAGATACAAGTAAGGCGGGCTTTCGATATCGTGCTCGAGACGTAAACAGTTGGATCGTCTCTCTCTTCCTGTTTGATTTCGAAACTTTAAGTGGCGTTTGAAAATATAATACACCAAATCCAATGTTATTAAAACTGCCCATGATGGACCAATTTATTATCCTTATTTTTTTTTACTCATAGAAAACATATTATGTATGTTATGTATTTACCGGATTATTTTATTCTAAACTTGTATGTTTTGCACACTATTCGCATTTACGGTTATGTTTTAATACATTAACCGGCTGATGCGGCGCATGAGTTGAGTGGGCATCTGTGGCTTTTTATTTGGAAATATTGGGATTGGCTCCAGCAGACCCCCGTGACCCTGTAGTTAGGATATAGCGGGCTGGACAATGGATGGATGGATGGAATATCGCGTTGCCATTTTTTGATGCAAAGCGTTTTAAACTACTTTATATCGAGAACACTAAAATGCACCAGGAAAAACAACATAAAATGTACACGGAAAACTATCTGTAAAAAAAGAAAATACATTTTTGAAATGAGGACAACACTTTTGTGCTGCGTTTAATGCCATACCGTACCTGATACACGTACGTGCTGCAAAACTACTAAAACGAAATGTTTTCTGTGGTTTCTTCTCCTTAAATATTTTACTGTATGAAGAAGTCACGCCTATGGTGGCTGTAGTTTTTAGTATGTAACACAATAACTATGACACATTTATTTTAGTCGGCATTACTAGGCAATTAATTAATACTTGTCACTAACGGTCTAAGAAAACATGTTATGTGGACATTTATTAAGTAATGGTCCCAGTGGACAATTTATCACCATGTTTGTTAGCAGTAATATTTTTTCCCTACGGTGGCGCAGCGGGTAGCGCTGCTGCCTTGCAGTTAGGAGACCCAGGTTTGCTTTCCGGGTCTTCCCTGCGTGGAGTTTGCATGTTCTCCCCGTCTGTGCGTGGGTTTCCTCCCACAGTCCAAAGACATGCAGGTTAGGTGCATTGGCGATCTTAAATTGTCCCTAGTGTGTGCTTGGTCTGTGTGTGTGTGCGCGCCCTGCGGTGGGCTGGCGCCCTGCCTGGGGTTTGTTTCCTGCCTTGCGCCCTGTGTTGACTGGGATTGGCTCCAGCAGACCCCCGTGACCCTGTACTTCGGATATAGCGGGTTGGATAATGGATGGATGGATGGATGTCCTAGCAGCAGTCGGCCAAAGGGATTAACTAAACCGGGCATACAGTTCAGATTTTCCATTAACTACCTGCTATGTATTAAAAAAAAAAAAATCACCAAAATTCGCCTTTTCCAGTGTCACCAGAAACTCTACTGGGGCTCTTTTATATCAACGGCATAAGCATTTAGAATGCTTTGAACTGTGACTGCTCGTTTTATCTTTAGCCAAGTCAAACGTTTCTGTTTCATTTTAGTTGTGGATTGTTGTTGTTTTGTTATAATATTTATTTTTTGTAAGCTGAATTTCTCCCTTAGATTAAATAAAGTTCTATCTACAATGTCAATCATTCTTTTTGTTAATCAGCATTTTCTAGTAAACAACATTCATTTAGCATGAAAGCAGAAAGATATGCCATTCTGAATGTGTAATTGGTACACAAATGTTTTACTAAACAACATTCAATTTTTAGACTTGTTTTACTTTTTCTGCAAAATGCGTATGTCATAACTGATACAAGTAATTGTAGAAACCCACGTTAGAACCATCACTTTTGGAGAGATGTCTGATCTGGCATGTTGGAAGGGACAGATAATTACTAAGCTGATTTTATGTTTTATAGCACTTTGCACATACCTGTAAATATTATTTGGCAATTTTAAATCTATTTCTAGTTACACTATGTATATATATACTGCTCAAAAAATTAAAGGAACACTTTTTAATCAAAGTATAGCATTACGTCAATGAAACCTCATTGATCTGGTCAGTTAAGTAGCAGAGGGGGTTGTTAATCAGTTTCAGCTGCTTTGGTGTTAATGAAATTAACAATAGGTGCACTAGAGGGGCAACAATGAGATGACCTCCAAAACAGGAATGGTTTAACAGGTAAAAAGGCCACTGACATTTTTCCCTCCTCATCTTTCCTGACTGTTTTTCACTAGTTTTGCATTTGGCTACGGTCAGTGTCACTACTGGTAGCATGAGGCGATACCTGGACCCTACGGAGGTTGCACAGGTAGTCCAACTTCTCCAGGATGGCACATCAATAGGTGCCATTGCCAGAAGGATTGCTGTGTCTCCCAGCACAGTCTCAAGGGCATGGAGGAGATTCCAGGAGACAGACAGTTACTCTAGGAGAGCTGGACAGGGCCGTAGAAGGTCCTTAACCCATCAGCAGAACTGGTACCTGCCCCTTTAGGCAAGGAGGAACAGGATGAGCACTGCCAGAGTCCTACAAAATGACCAGCAGGCCACTGGTGTGAATGTTTCTGACCAAACAATCAGAAACAGATTTCATGAGGGTGGCTTGAGGGCCCGACGTCCTTTAGTGGGCACCTTTCTCACTGCTCAGTACTGTGGAGCTTGATTGGCATTTGCCATGGAATACCAGAACTGGCAGATCCACCACTGGCTCCCTGTGCTTTTCACAGATGAGATCAGGATCACCCTGAGCACATGTGACAGACATGAAAGGGTCTGGAGAAGCTGTGGAGAACGTTATACTGCCTGTAACATCTGTTCAGCATGACTGTTGTGGTGGTGGGTCAGTGATGGTCTATGGAGGGATGCACAGACCTCTACAGGCTAGACAACAGCACCTTGACTGCCATTAGGTATCAGGATGAAATCCTTGGACCCATTGTCAGATCCTTTGCTGGTGCAGTGGGTCCTGGGTTCCACCTGGTGCACGACAATGCCTGGCATCATGTGGCAAGAGTATGTAGGCAGTTCCTGGAGGATGAAGGAATTGATACCATTTGACTGGCCCCCATGCTCACCTGACCTAAATCCAATTGAACACCTTGGGGACATTATGTTTACGGTCCGTCCGATGCCACCAGATCGCATCTCATATCCATGAGCTCAGTGATGCCCTGGTCCAGATCTGGGAGGAGATCCCCAGGACACCATTCGTTGTCTCATTAGGAACATGCCCTGATGTTGCCAGGCATGCATACAAGCACGTGGGGGCCATACAAACTACTGAGTATGATTTTGAGTTGCTGCAATGAAATTTCAGCAAAATGGACTAGCCTGCCACATCATTTTTTCACCTTTTCACTTTCCATCAAACGATGTGCCATCCTTTTTGTTCCTAACGCATTACCCAGTCCATATCAGTATAGATATTCAGCATGATTGTTTTTCCCGTTGAGATCTGATGTGTTTTCAATTTGTATGAGTAAAATCAAAAGGAAATCAACATGCCAGAATAAGAAGCTATTAATTTGTGAAATAAATTCAGTGGCACCCCTTTTCCTTCACGTCCACTCTTGCCCCTTGTGTCGTGAAACAGCACTAATAACTGCAGCAGTGACAACCATCACAACTGCTGCAACTGCATCACAAGTTTGCTCATAAAATATTAAGTTTCGGAGCAGCTGGATTTTCTGAATGCTCAAACAATTTTTGATACAGACAGCTCCAGACGAATCAAATTATAAAAGGTAGAAAGCTTCAGTGTAATCAGGCCTAGTGTCTTCCACCATGGGCAAGCAGAATTATAACAGCTGCTGTAGCCTGACAAATGAATTTATGTTGGTGCACAAAGCGAGCGAGGCATAAATGGTCTAGGAGTATAAGAATATATGGAAAGTGGATAATAGTAACTGATAGCAGAGAATAAGGAATAGATTAGTGACCAGGAAGGCAGAACAGGTGGACAAAACTAGTAAATGTACATAAATGACCCTTGAACATCATGTGGACAGAAGGGATCTAGCCATAGGGTAAATACAGCATAAAGGGTAAGAAATAACCTATGCACAAATTTAAATGCAGTAAATTGCCTAGGTTTCTGTATGAGGAATTAAAAATATAATAATAGTATCCTTGCAAATAGAGGATAATGTGAGATCCTGAAATTGCTGAGAGATGAGGGAGTAGGGTTTTACAGTAAGCCTAACATAGTAACAAGTAAAAAGAAAAAAAGTGACAGGCGTTCTGATAGGAGGAAAACGAGCTACCAAGAGAGAAAAAATAGAATGAAAGGGTAAGATTCAAATTGACACATAGAACTGAATTTAATTTGTGCGGGAGTGCAATTGTAGAGCCAATGGGAAACCAAACTAGGAGTATTTAAGGACTTACCCCACTCTGGATATAACTCATAAGCCCTATGGCGTAACTGTAAATCTGCAAGTGAGATGCCTTCATCACACCTACAGTATTCCAGATTAAAGCAGTATGTTCCAGGTTTGGTCTCCTGCCATTATAAATAAAACTGGAGATCAAAGAGTATACCACTAACTAATAAGAATGGGGAAGGGAGATGTGAAGGAGTTGAAAATAAAATGTGAATGACACATAGTGTTCAGAAAAATAAAAATCTTTTCAGACATCAGTCTAACTTTTGATTGCTCAAGATAACAGATTTTCCATCTTTAAGGACTTTAAGGACGGCAGGATGAAGTGGGTCCAGGCTGACAGTCACCAGAAGTAACATCATTGTTGAGAAAGCTGCCAATCTTCTGGTCAGCAGAGGAGGAAGAGATAATATGTTAGTATACAGTGCCAAGCTATGGAGCGGTGGGCAGTACCATCACCAGAGCCCTTAAGCTGTTCCACTTACGCACGCACGTGACAAAATATATATACTGTAACTTGATTCATCAGATTAAGCCACCTGTTCCAATTCTGACTTTCTTGTTCCCATTGTGGGTGCTTTTGGTGGTGAACAGGGGTCAGCGTGCATACTTTGAATGGTCTGTACTGTAGCTGCACAGCCCCATATGCAGCAAGCTCAGACAAGCCTTGGGAGCCAAGACCCTCTTGCTAATTTACTGGTTGGCCTTCCTTGGACCACTTTTGGTGGGTACTAACCACTGCATATCATTAATATTCCACAAGACCTGTCATTTTGAGGTGACTTAGTCATCTAGCAATAACAATTTGGTTTTTGTCAGAGTCACTTAGATCTATACGCTTGCCCATTTTTCTTGTTTCAAACACATCAGCTTCAAGAACTGACTGTTTACTTGCTGCCTAATAGGTGCCATTGTAACAATTTTTATGTTGTCTTAAAGATTCTGATTGCTGGACTGTGTTTTGGACTTTGCCCTTTGGAACCTTTCTTTGTATTTGGCTATTTTTGTTAATAATTCTTTCTTTCTAAAGATTCCTGTTTGCATTTATCTGTACAAGCTGAGGGATCATGGTCATCCCTCATCTTATGGGACGTTTGATATATTTTTAGCGATATATATAATTTATTTTCCCCCAGCTCCCCATTTTTGGGCCTGCTCTGGCAGAAACCTGTAGGTAGCCTTTTGGGCCTAGCTAGGCTAAAAATGAGGCCCTGTTGGGCAGACCAGGTGGAATTCTGGCATGCTCCCTAGCTAGTATTTGGAGGAATCACATCTGTTTGACCTTGGAGGAAATACTATATCCTAGCATATACTGTACATATGTACCTTATGTATTTATGATCACATATATTGCTATTATAAAACAAAATTATTTCTTTTAGCCTCTCCTAAAAATGGCTTTGTTTGGATCTTTTGAAAATTCTGAAGGGTAACTTACTTCATTTTAGATGTCTTTCTTATCTACTGTATGTCTATTAAAGCATAAGAATGTGTAGTCAGAATGTCTCAAGCAGAATGAACAATTCACTTGCCACTCTGTTAAATTAAAATAAATATACATATACACCAAACCCTTTTCAAAGTGACTTCAAAACATTTACTTTAAAGAAATCCATGACAGAGTAGAAGAATCCTGGAAGTTCCAAAGTTGAGTATGGGTACAACATTCATCTTCGCTGTCTGGGAATGAAACACACTGAATATATATTATCTATTTGTTTTATATATATATTCTTTCCAAAATGTACTTAATTGCCAAGAATTAGTTTATTGGTGGCACAGTAGTTAACATTGTAGCCTCAGCTCTGGAGACCTGGGTTGAATTTCAGGATGGGTTAAGGTGTGTGGGTTTTCTCCTGCATGCAAAAATACTGTGTTTATATTCTTACCATACAACTACAATTTGTTTTATATTGAATTCATTCACTCAGTCACTCATTCAATAAATTTTTAAAAAGAAAAGAAGCTCTAATTTTGGTAGGGGCATTCAAAAAGCATTTGATAGCCAAAACTGCTGCACAAAGAACATTTAGAAAGTAAATTAATCTTCCAGAGAGAGCATTGAAATCCTCATTTTTAATAGAAACATGTTTTACATAGTATTGCATATTAGATAAAGAAAACTGGAGAATTATTAGAATTTACAGCAACTAATAGCATTGATTAGCAATTACTGGTTAATACCTGTGAAATCTTTTATGAAATAAGATGCCTATGAAACATTGCACAAGATGAAGTTGAGCAAATATTGGGACTTGGAAAAAACTGAAAAAAATAAAGCCAAGCTTAAGATGGGAAATACGATAAGATTTTTTTTTTTACTTGAAAGGAGGACACTGAGACATGTTTTACAAGTTTAAGTAAAATTAAAATAAATGCTCATGTATGATAGTCTTGGGGTCAGTGCTTTTGTGAGTTTTTTGGAATCTGGCAGTTCATAATTTGTTATCTCTTTTGATTGTGAATCTATTCTGATGCCTATTTTAACTTTTAAATGTTCCAAACATATCACAAATCTAGTTCAAGTGAATCGCTGTAGGACTTACACATGTAAGTTATGTTACAGGTTATCTTTTACTATGCAGAGTTAATGTAAATATATACATTGAAATGCTTAAATAAAAATGTTATTTTTATCCCATAGGGCATGCAAATAATGTAGTATAGCAAAAGTTTCAAAATGAATAAATTTAGTATGTCAAGTTTTGTGCGTAAAGATCCTAACCCATGATATTATAGAAATTCTTAAAATGAATATGTTTAGGAACCATAGGTAAAAGTAAAATATCACAATTGGCTGTTTCCCCTCAATAATTTAAATTACATTTTATTTTATGGGGAGGGCAGCATAGTAGTTCAGTGAATAGAGAGGCTGTCTCACAGATCCAGAATCCTAGGTTAAAATTCTTCTTCCACTCATTTTCTTTGTGTTGTTTGTATGCTCCCCCTTTGTGTTTATGGGTTTTTGTCAACATACTGTACTACGGTTTTCCTCTTAACATTGCCAAGCATGTGCAGGTTTGGTTGACTGAAAATCCCATACTGGTCAGTTTTGGGTGTAGATCTGTGTATGACTGCACCCAGAGATGAACAGGTGTCCATTTCAGGGCTGTATCTTGGTGTAGCTAGCATTTTGTCCCTTGCTCAGATGCCATTTCTTTGCATTTAGTCTTTTTTTTGTTTTTTTTTTAAATATTATTTTGTAAATTTTGTTATTAATGATGTTTTTGTATAGTCATTAGTGAGTTTTTTGTCTTGTTTGTTAATTTCAAATTATTAACATTTTGTTTATGAATCTCTTTGTTTCTGTGTCCTTTATGTTGTGACCTCTCCTGATGCCAGAACTGCTTGGAACCCAGTATAAGCTGGGGTTTAACAAAGGACATTATGGCTTAATCTTCTTTTCTGGCTCCCTTCTTCCATCCATCCATTTTCCAACCTGCTGAATCCGAACACATGGTCACGGGGGTCTGCTGGACACAATCTCAGCCAACACAGGGCACTAGGCAGGAACCAATCCCGGGCAGGGTGCCAACCCACCACAGGACACACACAAACACACCAAGCACACACTAGGGCCAATTTAGAATCGCCAGTCTACCTAACCTGCATGTCTTTGGACTGTGGGAGGAAACCGGAGCTCCCGGAGGAAACCCATGCAGACACGGGGAGAACGTGCAAACTCCACGCATGGAGGACCCGGGAAGTGAACCTGGGTCTCCTAACTGCGAGGCAGCAGCGCTACCATGCCGCCCCGGCTCCCTTCTTGGATTCCTTAAATTTTGTTTTTGTTTATAATTTTGTGGTTTATGAAGTTTTGATTTCTGGATTACACACTTAGCTTTGTTTGTTTGGGTTTGCCTTTTAGGTACATCCTTTAGATTCAGTTTTCTCTGTGTTAATGGCTTCGTGTTTGGATGGTTGACCCTCTTCCTTTTGATTCGAATTATCTTAGTCTGGTCTGCTGTGGCCTGTGCAGGCCAGAAGTCTCTTGAGTTAACTGTAACTGGAGCCTTGCAGCCTAGGGTTTTGAAGAAAGCTTGGGTTGTGAGTTTTGTTGTGTCCAGAAGATCATAACAGACTTTACAGTCAATATTATTTTTCAAGAATCTGCAAAAAGAAGCATAACATATACACCACATACACATAATTTAAAAAATGTCAAGTTGATTTTATTTTCATATTTTAATGCAAATGATTGCATACTTATGAATAATTTATGGAAACATTTATAGAAAATGTTTTCTATAGTACTAATATCAAAATCTGTACATGTGCCAAGTTTCAGTTTCAAACAAGTAGACAAATAAAATCTCATTTGGCAAAAAAAGTTAAAAAAGCATACAAATGAACACCTTTTTCATTGCATGTTTTACAAGCAACAAATCATTTTGCATATAACATAATTCTAATTCCATTAATTCTGCACATAAAAATTGAATATACTGTACACCAATATAAGATAAAAAGTATACAAGCAAATATATACACATATACATATAGTTGCTAAAAATAAAGATAACAAAAGAAGAGTATTTGGCAATATACACAATGAAAAATTAAAATATTTTTTAAATGCTCTTATCTTCTTTTAAAAACCTTTGTCAGATATTACATATAACAGACCAGTGTTGTTTAAGTTCAGCCCTGGGTTTTTATTGTAACCAGCTTCACAGTTTATTATTTTTACTTTTGATTAATCTTATTGTTTAGTTATCAGGCTTACAAATGTTTATAAGTGATTAGTAAATATTTATATTTTCTGCTTTAAGTCTTTATTTTCTTTTTAATTTACATTTTTGTGTAATAGTATGTAAATGTTACTGATCTGCAATGAACAGTGCAGATATATGTGCAAATAGTGCTGAATGCTAAAGGGGAGCAACTATTATAATGCCATATTCACTTGTCTGCTAATTTTGTAAGAAAAGTTTCTTAATGAGCACTGCCAATAAAAATGGCAGTGAAGCATTTCAATATAATTAAGGGAACAAGTTCTCTATAAAAAGCCTAAATTAAATATATAAAGTATTCAAAGTTTTGGCAAAAATACAAATATTTTGGAATTTCTTAGTATAACAGAATAAAAAGGGCAGCTCACTATACAGTAAGATCAATTAAATGTAAGAAGATGTACTGATTGTGAAATATGTTGGAATAATGAGCTGCAGGACTGAACTTGTCAATCAGTGTAATAGACCACAGATACAACACAAATATTTTACCTTGTAAAGTTGGAATGAAAAAATATTACCCACACAAATATGTGTATGTATCTATATATTTAAAGTATACATCACATTAATTTGTTATCTTTATATTGTGTACCAAAAAAATTACTTATATTGTTTCTTTGCCATAAATGACCATGGATGAATACTTAATTTCTGAATCAAATATTTTGTTTATGTAGTACTTGCATTCAGCTTATTTGTTTAAATGAGGTTTAATATGTTGTAATGTCAAATTAACTAGGCAATCAATGTTATATTTAGAGTTACTTAAGCAATACAATTAATCAATATGTAACAAAACTGGTCATTGTATTAATACATTCTTTTTTTATCACCAAAATACTATAGCAGATATCGGATGACTCTCATTACAAGCTGCACCCCTCTCACTGGAAGGATTGTTAATGGCAAACATTAGACAAGAACCAGTAAAATAAATGTATGAACTCTAAAAAAGGGGAACAAATCATGCTATACAATATAGTGAAATGCAATACTTAATAAAATATTTAAGTGTAATAGTAAATTTCTATTATAGTAATTATACTATAGTATTATACATAGTAATATAATTTTTACTTCCTAGCATTATTGAAACAACAAATGAAATGATTCTTAAATAAGAATAATACTGTGTTTAAAATACCAAAATGTACAAAAATAAGGAATGACATGAACTTAAATCATACAAGCCCTTGGAGAGCCTGTGTGGGTTTAAACTTTTATAGTGTATGTTGTAATGGTAACTTTGTCAGCCTCTTAGTCTTATATCACCTACAGTCATGTAAAAAAGAAAGTACACCCCATGAAGTGTTTTTTTTAAATATGTGGGCATATCAACATTTGATATTTGTTTAATCAGTACCTTTTTATAAAAGTGATATGATTAAAAAAAAAAAGAAAATATGACTTTGAAGAATTCAACACAAAATGAACTGATATTCTTTATCCAACTGTGTAAAAGAATAGAAAGTGCACCCTTGGCTGGTATTGCCCCCATTGGCAGTAGGCATTTCCTTCAACTGTCTTAACAGTCTCTAACATCAACTTAAAGAGAGTTTGTCCCATATTATTCCATGCAGAATTCTTTTAGCTGTGTAATGTTTGAGGCATCTTGCATGTACAGCTTGCTTTAAATCCACCCACACCATCTAAATGAGATTCAGATGATTCGGCCATTCCAAAATCCTCCATTTCTTTCTTTCAATCCATTCCTTGGTGGATTTACTGGTATGTTTGTGGCCTTTGTCATGTTTCAAGATTCAGTTTTGGTTGAGCTTCAGTCTTCTGATAGGTTGTCTCACTATCCTCAAGCACCTTCTGACACAATGAAGAATTCATAGTTGATTCTGTATTGGTGAGCTACCCAGCCCAAACCATAACATTTCCACCACTTGGCTTTACAATTGGTTTTAGGTTCCTTTGGTCAAATGCTGTCTTTGGTTTCTGTCAAGCATGTCTTCTGATGTGGCCAAATAATTCTATCTTTGCCTCATCTGTCGATAGCAAATTCCTTCAGAAGTCCTGGTCTTTGCTTAGGTGTTTATGGGCAAACTTTGGTCTTGTTTTGATATTCTTTCTGGAGAGCAAAGTTTTTCTGCTGGCACATGTAGATCTAATTTCTGTAGCTTCTTTCTAATAGTAAACTCATGCACTTTGACATCGGCCAGTGGCAACTTTAACCTATAGGTCCCATGATGAAATTCTGGGGTTGTTAGGGACATTTTGCAGCATCTTGCATTCTGCTTTTGAGTTGAACTTGCTGGGATGGCCAGATATGGATGAATCAGCAGCTTGTTCACATCTTCTTCACTTATAGATGATTTGCTGTACAGTGGAAAGGCTGATTTCCAGTTGTTTGGAGAACTTTTAAAATACCTACCCAGACCCATAGGCCTTTGTAACCTTCTTTCTGAAGGCCCTAGAGATCTCTTTCAATCATGGTGATAACACACACTTCAGTAACAAAGAGCAAACTAAACTAAATGTCTCAGGTTTAAATTAGACAGGTTCCTCCAAGATTCTCTCTAATGATGTTCTAATCATTTGCACCTAATCTGGTGTTTCAGGTTCTAATTTTAGATATCTGAGGTAGTGATAAATGTTGGGGTGTACTTTTTCAACATGTGGAATTTGTATTTATGTTTATTCAACTTTTACAATGGATTACAAAATGTAAATGTGGCATGTTGTTTGTTATATCACCTTTATCTATAGATGCTGTTTAAATGAAGATCAAATCTTAATATATCCTATATATATATGTGAAAAAAGCATAAACATTTCATGTGGTGCTTACTTTTTCACATGACTACATTTATTAATTAATTACAGAGGCAAGATTAGAATTAAACAATGCAAACTCTATAGCTCATTTTGGAGTGACTGAAGAATGAGAAGATGTCAGAATCTTGTCATTCTAGAGTTAATTCTGCACTCCTTTGCATTTAACCATTAGGAGTTGACATTTGGAAACACAATATTCATTTTGACATGTATGCAAATTATATCTGTATTTATCAAAATTTCTCCTATAGCATCTTTAGTTAAACTATTCCTAGAACATCCTAGAGTCATCTTTCTTTGTTGCAAATGGCACTGGTATTTGTTAAGTATTTAAGGGAGGCGCCAATTAAGACATTTGTTTCTCAAACTGCAGACTTTCATTTACTTATCCTGTTATGCAGTTGTACATTTGGGCATTTCTCATATGTTTCTGTTCTGTTTAGATACAGTTTGCTTTCTTCTGCCAAGGTAGTAACAGACACCTTTTGTATGAAACCTTCAGTTTTTTGGCAATCTGCCACTGGAATAACCTTCTGAGAAAGAAAAAAAAATACCTGATAGACTGACGTATTTCTTGAGAAAGCTGTTTGGCCATTTCCAAAGCCAGAACTGAACTTTAGGAATGCTAATGCCTTGCTAAGCAAACGAACAGAATAACAGGTTTTGGAGGTGCTATTGTAATTACAAAGGTTTATTAAATAACTAGTTATCATTTATACTAATTACTAATTAGGGATAAGGTAAGGGAGTTTACTATAAGGAAACTGAACTTTACAGTAATATGTGAATAATAAATTAAAAATCACTAATTTCAAGGAGTAATAGCCATTAGAAACACAAGTAATGCCTTGGCTGTAGGTCTAAATTAATTTAATGGTATGTTGATGAAAAATGTATCTGTCCAAAATATGAAAAATTGGATGATTCCAAATTTTTGACCAGTAGTATATATGTGTAAAATAATATATATTTATAACTATTTCATTCATTCTTTTATGAACTTGCTTTATCCAGTAAATAAACAATTTTGTATTCATCATGACTTAAATGCAAATTAATTTAACATTATAATCTATGTAGGTATTTTATTTTCTTGTCTTTGTTATTCTTACATTTAAACTGTAATATTTTATAGACTGTACCAGTTTCAGTCATTGAAAAAAATATCACGAGGAAACCATCTGGTATTTCTTTTTCCAAAATGTTGAGTTCCGATTGAAGGCTCTTGTCTGGTTATGTGGACCTGGAATGTACAAATGATACATACATTAATTTTCTATTTATATTTGTTCTCTTAAACATGTGAATACTTTTAGTCTTACTGCATTAGGGGATTTAATTTTTCACTTCAAGAAATAATAATGTAAAGTTTTAAAGATCACCCAAATGTGGATAACCTGACACCAGTGAAAATTAAGGGATTGTGCATTTAAGACTGAAGCCAGGAAGCACTTCTTTATGCAAAGACTTTTGGGAATCTGAAACAAGCTACCAAGACATGAAGCTGAAGCAGAAAACTTGACAACCTATAAAAAGTACCTAGATGAGATACTGGGATAGCTTAGCTAAACAAATTAGCTGATGGACTTACTGTTCTCTTCTTATTTGTAAAAGTTCTTAACATTCTTATGTTTTTACATAGTGTCAAGCCTGGTGTTGATATGTGTGTAATCAAAAGATACAGTCTTGAGGCTAGTGTTTTTGGTCCCTTTTTTGGTTTCAAGAGGATTCTTGAGAGTGAGAAATGAGTGAACGGGTAAAATGAATGCCAAGAGGGTGTTTCCAGGTTTAACCAGGTGAAGCCTAATTGATCTCAAAATGTCTTCACTGTAAAATAGTCTTTTAAAAGCACCTAATATCCCTTTACTCTTGCATAAGATGTTTGTTGTATTTAATTAAAAATGACAGTCTTATTGTTTGTAATATCTTTTATCCATCCATCTATCCATTATCCAACCCGCTGAATCGAACACAGGGTCACGGGGGTCCGCTGGAGCCAATCCCAGCCAACACAGGGCACAAGGCAGGAACCAATCCCGGGCAGGGTGCCAACCCACCGCAGAATATCTTTTATACTTAACCAATTTTAAAGGACTTTGCAGGCACAGTACAACAGAATTTGTCAACAGAGTCCAGCTGCAGATGAGACAGTCTGAGGCTTCTGACCTAAGACATTCTGAGGTCCATAATAATGATGCCCCTGTCAGTAGCATCTTGTTGACTCCACCCACTTTCCAGGAGCCACTCCCCTGGTTTGCTGGTGGGCTGACGCCTTACATGCCTGTTATGTTGATTTCAATTCCTTTTAGTTCCTGCTCTAAAATGTGTAGCCTTGGTAGTTTTGAGGCCTGTGTATACAGCATTTATTAGACTTCTAAACTTTCGAAGAACATCGCAATGCTGTCAGAAGGAAGGACCTACCATCTCTGATATACGCACATACCAGTTCAACCGGACACATGTTTAACTGGGACATGGCGCAAGTAAAATTTAGGACTAAATCTAAAAGTGCCAGAGGACTGGGTGAATCATGGCTCTCAAATGAAAACGCCATTAACAAGACATTTGAACATGAATCCAGCATATGCAGGCTTAAAAACAAAAACACCTAAATAATAAAAAAGACTTTATAACCAACATACTGTGATCCCCACCTTATTGATCCACCCCTTCCGTTTGTGTCCTCGCCCTCTCATTTGCTATATATTGCCTTTGATTCCTATATGTCTAATCATTTTCCTCTGATAACACCTGGTAGGTTGTCGAAAGCTTAGGAATACAAAAACAATTTTAGGATACATGATTCATTTTCTCTCTTTGTGGATTACTAGCTACAAATATGAAAACTGTATCACAGACCATTGCTTCCATATATATATACTAGCAAAATACCCGCGCTTCGCAGCGGAGAAGTAATGTGTTAAAGAAGTAATGAAAAAGAAAAGGAAACATTTTGAAAATAACATAACATGATTGTCAATGTAATTGTTTTGTCACTGTTATGAGTGTTGCTGTCATATATATATATATATACAGTATATATATATATATATATATATACACATACATACATACACAAACACACATTATATATATACTGTATATCTATATCTCTCTATATATATCTATATCTATCTGTCTATCTATATATCTATATATCTACAGTATATATATACACACATACACACACACACATTATATATATATCTATATCTAATATCTATATATCTATGTATATATATCTATATCTATATATATATATATATATATATATATATATATATATATAGCAAAATACCCGCGCTTCGCAGCGGCGAAGTACTGCCTTAAAATTTTTATTAAGAAGAAAATTAAACCTTTTTAAACTGACGGAAAATATACCAATAATTATTTGTTAAGGATCTTTTTGTATGCCACATTGTCAGTTCGGCCCTCCGGTTGTAATATGACCAAGCTGTGCGCTGAGCTTACTCTTGAGCATGCAACATACAGTTGGCCATATGAAAAGTAATCTTGTTTTAAATCTCATAGCTTGGATTGCTGCTGTCATAATCGGTTTGAGTTTCATGGTTTATTTCAGTTATGACAGTATTTGCAGAACTTGTGTTAAAGAGACATTCGGCATCTGTCAAGCGTTGTAAGCATACAACCGGTTTCATCGATAACATCACATCCAGCTTTTGAGAGTTTAAACATTCATAAACATCAAAGTGTCCACTACTGAAAGCGTCACCTGTCAATCTAAGGTGTTTAAGAGGCATTGGCGGTTGTCGAAAGGTGTAAAATATTTGGCCATTTCAGTACACTTGAAAGCGACAACCGAACAATTCAGCAGCAGCCATCAACTCACATGCAGATGCATAGGTGAAGGGCTTAAGCATTTCACTCTTATAGTGCTCCTGTGTAGTATAATTATCTCCTGTACCATTATCAGTCCACACCTTGAACCTGTCCCAGTCATTCAATACATACTGTAAGACACAATGTTCCTCCGGATATCAAGAGTGAGCCTGATATGGCCGTGCAATATGTAACAAAGAGAATGGAAAAGGTAGGTGCCATCTCCGGGCATGGAAATCACTCGGTAAGTGACAGTTCTTTGATCGATGGTGATCACTTCGATAGACATGTTAATGGGGGTACGGTTGGAATGATAAAGTAAATGGGTACCTGAACAATGTAAAGTAAGTATAAAATACCCACACAATAACTATAATCGTAATAAATGAACAATAAAACACCGGAGAAGCCGTGGATTAAATAATAAGGCTGTAGTTATCAGCAGGGAGACGTGAATCCTGTGGCGAAGCAAGGAAGGGAATGTAGAGACTGGAGCGACGGACGGCCTTATATACTGTAGGCAGGCAGCCAACAACGTGGGAGGCGTTGGGATGGGGGACCCAACGCCGCCTCACACGGTGACCGAGCTGCAGGCTATGGACGTATATATGTACGTAAGTAGGATTCAGTTAGCGTTGGAAACCCGTCTACCAAATTTCTTGAAGATGGGCCCATAAGTAACAAAGACCGTTGAAAAGTTCAATATGGCGGCCGACATACCACCGAAATAAGTACGTACATTAGTTTCGGTTAGCGCAGGGAAGCCGAATTTCGAAATGTAACCTGCTTAACTTTTGTATGTAATCTGTAAGGAATGAGCCTGCCAAATTTCAGCCTTCTACCTACACAAGAAGTTGGAGAATTAGTGACATTGGAAACTTCAATATGGCGGCCGACAATGGCATCATACCACTGAAATAAGTACGTACATCAGTTTTGGTTAGTGCAGGGAAGCCACCTACCAAATTTCGTGAAGATGGGGTCAGCTTTCTACCTACACGGGAAGTTGGAAAATTAGTGACGTTGGAAAGTTCAATATGGCGACCGACAGTGGCGTCATACCATCGAAATAAGTACGTACATCGGTTTCGGTTAGCGCAGGGAAGCCGCCTACCAAATTTCGTGAAGATGGGGCCATGGCGGACGTTGTCGACCGTTATGACCGTTACGTGTAGAATTTCGAAATGAAACCTGCTTAACTTTTGTAAGTAAGCTGTAAGGAACAAGCCTGCCAAATTTCAGCCTTCTACCTACACGGGAAGTTGGAGAATTAGTGATGAGTGAGTGAGTGAGGGCTTTGCCTTTTATTAGTATAGATATATGTATATGTGTATATATATATGTATATGTATATATGTACAGTATATGTAAATGTATATGTATATATATATATATGTATATGTATATGTATATATATATATATATATATATATATATATATATATATATA
>JANRMT010062821.1:16674971-16714729 GCA_026402145.1 Polypterus bichir lapradei | reverse complement strand
TATATATATATATATATATATATATATATATATATTGTGGAATGGAAGTTAAAATCTATTGCTAGCTTCTGTATGAAAATCTGCATGTTCTCTGTATGGCTAGGTATTATTATAACAGATAAATAAGCGTGCTTACATAGAGTAGGGCTGCCAGTGTGGAATGCAGTTTTTTGGCTACTTCCCGGGTTGCCTTAGCAGTGTCTAGGTTATCGTCCAATTAAGATGCCAAACGTATGACAACTTTTCTGATAAGCTTAATTAAAAATATAAGAAAAGACTAGAATTTCTGCTTTCCGTTGTAATCAACAAATTGTGTAAGAATGTTCTGTGACCTTTGGATGAAACTGAGCTTATTTTTTCTAACCTCTTCTTTGAAGATCTCTGTTATAAAAATACAACTCACCCCCCTATGAGGAGGCTTTTTGCACTTAGTCTCTGCAAGGCAAAGACCCTCTACTCACCAAGAATAAAGAAATAAAAGAATTCTGCTTATTTGAATAGGTGTCTGCCTGCTGTTGTCTCGACTTCGTCCACAATATATAATTTTTTTTCAGAAGTCAATGTGTTTTTTAAATGAAAAAATAAAATGAATCAATTTTCTATGTAAAGCAAAACCTTTCATTAAAAGTGCCTACTGAATCCAGTTAGTAAATTATTTAATTGTTCAGTTATAGTAGTAAAAAAAAAACATTGTCATGTTTCTCACATGAATACAAAGAGGTTCCGGGCCTAGTGTATGTATAGTGTATGAAGTGCTCAGATATGTCGAAGGCCGAAAACTGTCCTGACTGTAGCTAGATACTTCTCGAATTTATGCAAAGATAAGCATAATGTAAGAAATACAAAATGCTCTATAGGGTTAGATGACTTTAAGTATAAGACATAGGGTTGATGTAATCATGTAAGGATGGAAGATAATGTATTTAGTATTGTTTTTACATTCTTCGATTAATCAATTAAATCAAGCAATCAATGAATTAATTCTTACATCTGACCCTCAAATATGTTTATTATTCAACAACTGACATTTATCAGAAGGACTAAAAGGAAGTATAAAAAGATGCCGATGAGATTCAGCAGCATAGTCTGTTGACAGCTTAAAATATATTTTGTATGGTTCATGGTGAGGACAGTAAAGGAATAGGTCGCTGCAAGGCAGACTAAATTACAATTTGTGTGGATATTACACAGTAATTCTGTCAAAGATAGTCCATTGATTCCTCAGTAACACACTGTGTATCACTAAGGAACTGAAAGTCCTACAGAAAAAAGGGTAATTTTAAGTCTGGACATAAGAAAGAAATCAAGCCCGAGGGTACTCAAGGCGTTTGCTACACTGCTTTGTAGGGCTCTTCAGTACCTGTTTAATCTTTCTTTGAATCTCTTAAGGAAACCAGACCTGTGAAAGACACAATACATAATGCTAGCACCTAAAAATAGATGTTGCAATAATGTTAAGGATTGCAGACCAGTAACTCACATCTCAGTTATTCTGAAGAACTCTGACAGATCTTCAACCACTGGTTACAGACCACCTAAACCACCCTGAAATTTGCCTAGCTGAATCATACAGGAGTATAGGAAACTGTAGATTTGCAAGGTTCCCAGAGCCTACTCCCACCTGACACAATGGTCAGGATTATAAATAGTACTTTGATTTCTCTGGTGCTTTTTAATTTTCTTCACCCTCTCTAATTAGGTAATAATGTTGAATAAGGAATTTGTCATGTTGTATACAGACATCCACATGTAGGTGAATATTACCAATATAAAGGAAACTGTGGTGAACTTCTGGCCTGCCAGGCAGCCCCTGAGATCATTCACCAGTATGATGGAAGAGATGGAGGTGGTGCAGTTCTATAAATATCTAGGGTTCCATCTGAACAGCAGAATGCATTAAGATGACAACACAGACAAACAACTGTACCATTGGACTGAACTTCCATCCATCCATTATCCAACCCACTATATCCTAACTACAGGGTCGAACTTAGAATCACTAAAGAGAGTCAGAAAAAAGAGAATGATGACAAAATTAAAGGCCATCATGACTAATAGATGCCTGTCCTCTTCATGGTACATTCTGGAGCATCATTAGCCAATGACTCATTCAATGATGGCATGCTGTGAGGTGCTACTGGTATATATTTCTCTTTGCAGCAATCAGACTATGGGAAGATGTATCCATTGTGGCAGTCTTTACTCTTGTCTGTTCAAAACAGGAACAATATATTACAGTAAATTTTACTGGATACAGTATATTGTGTACCTAGTTTTGCATCTTTCACTTATATAATAGTTTTTAATATATTTTGCACTATGATTTTATGTTCCATGTTACTGCTTTAGCAAGGGAATCCACTTTGAAATTATTCCATTTTAGCTATACAGTAAAAACTAGTACCTTAAATATGCACATACAAGGCAGTAAAATCTTAAATTGTATTTATTACTCTGTGTGTGGCTGACTAAAAATGAGTTTGCAAGCTCCACATAATGTATTGTCACTTTTTCTTCAGTTACAGTGCATCCGGAAAGTATTCACAGCGCATCACTTTTTCCACATTTTGTTATGTTACAGCCTTATTCCAAAATGGATTAAATTCATTTTTTTCCTCAGAATTCTACACACAACACCCCATAATGACAACGTGAAAAAAGTTTACTTGAGGTTTTTGCAAATTTATTAAAAATAAAAAAACTGAGAAATCACATGTACATAAGTATTCACAGCCTTTGCTCAATACTTTGTCGATGCACCTTTGGCAGCAATTACAGCCTCAAGTCTTTTTGAATATGATACCACAAGCTTGGCACACCTATCCTTTGCCAGTTTTTCCCATTCCTCTTTGCAGCATCTCTCAAGCTCCATCAGGTTGGATGGGAAGCGTCGGTGCACAGCCATTTGAAGATCTCTCCAGAAATGTTCAATCGGATTCAAGTCTGGGCTCTGGCTGGGCCACTCAAGGACATTCACAGAGTTGTCCTGAAGCCACTCATTTGATATCTTGACTGTGTGCTTAGGGTCGTTGTCCTGCAGAAAGATGAACCGTCGCTCCAGTCTGAGGTCAAGAGCGCTCTGGAGCAGGTTTTCATCCAGGATGTCTCTGTACATTGCTGCAGTCATCTTTCACTTTATCCTGACTAGTCTCCCAGT
This sequence comes from Polypterus bichir lapradei, assembly GCA_026402145.1. Taxonomy (NCBI): domain Eukaryota; kingdom Metazoa; phylum Chordata; class Cladistia; order Polypteriformes; family Polypteridae; genus Polypterus; species Polypterus bichir. The sequence continues at coordinate 16,711,572 of JANRMT010062821.1, read as the reverse complement.
TCCTGCCGCTGAAAAACATCCCCACAGCATGATGCTGCCACCACCATGCTACACTGTAGGGATGGTATTGGCCTGGGGCCTCATGTATAAATGGTGCGTACGCACAGAAATGTTGCGTAAGAACTTTTCCACGTTCAAATCGCGATGTATAAAACCTACACTTGGCGTAAAGCCACGCACTTTTCCACGGTACCACATACCTTGTCGTACGCAAGTTCTCCGCTCGGTTTTGCAGGCTGGAGGCACCCAGCGTCAAAGCAATGCTACTGTTTCTGTGTGGTTACACCTTATTTTCCTGACGTGGCTTTATAAATACACTGAAACTAACCACATATTGTTTATTATTGTAACGCATCTGATTGTAATTAACTTGTAACAATATAATGGTCCAGGGAATAGACATAGTATTCCAAATACCATAACTGCTTTAGCGTTGTTACTCTCACTTCTCCTTCTTGTTCTTCTTGTTCTTCTTCTTCTTTCAGCTCCTCCCGTTAGGAATTGCAACAGCGGATCATCTTTTTCCATGTTACTCTCACTGCACCACTCGGAGTATTTATATCACTATATCTGAGTGTGAATAACAGCAGCAGCTGATCAGAAAGAGAATTATATATACAGCTTAAAGGACACGCTGTCTCAGTCACTGCAAAACGTTTTAAAGCCTTTCCTGTACGGACCTCGCGGTTCAGAAACAGTTTCATCCCAAGAACTTTAAATGCACTCAATCAATTGCACCTTGTAGAACTGTTTGTACTTATTAGTACAATCACCCCACTGTAAACTTGCACTATAGTTATAATATCGCACAACCTGAGCCACTTTATAAAGCGCGTATTTACATATGATGATGATATCATTTTTAAGGTGAAATGCAGCAAAATATGTTTATTAAATTATACATATAAAACTTTAACTTCATTTAAATAATCTATATTCTTCACTGTGAGTGTCGTGAAGGATAGAATAATTAAACATGTACTACGAAGATATTTCAATGTTCCTTAAACGTTTTGAAGAATCGGCGCTAAGCTTACAGATGGCTTAACGTCTATTACAGAGCTGATTGTGTGGTGATCGGTTACTTAGGGAAAGAAAAGCAAGGACTGCAGTGGCGGCTACGCCAATATATATTGAATATAAAACAGAAAGAGAAAATAACAATGCAGCTAAAAACGCAGCGACAAATTTCGGCAAAAGTTAAATGCTTGTGTCATGAGCACGAGGCGGCTATGCAGTGTCTGCAACGGACGTGGCCATCCACCGTGCATAAGATACCTTACTGACATTGGCGGGCGAAGGAGCCACCGATTCTTCCTCTGCCCAGTGCCACCACAAGCCTAGAGCCGCCCCTGAGTACTGTTGCAATAAATTATTTCATCGAAGTGAAACACATGTTTAATAACGTGCTTTAACTCCTATCATCATAAAAATGATATCACGTATCACGTATATCTCAGTATTTTAGTTATTTAGAGAGCTGTAATATCACGAATGTAATGGATTCCGTGTCCAGTTGGAGGAAGAGAGCCGGTTTAAGAAGCAAGTAGTGAGTCACACACATAGAGCACATAGAAGATCAAATACAAAACAAAGCATTTAACATGCTACTTTAATTACGATGTGATTTGAGAAACTGGTTAATTAAACGATTTTAAGATGAAGTTTATGATGTTCTACTTTAATGACAAAATAAACTACGTGATTAAAGTGGAAATGTAGAGATTGAAGTTGACATTTCGTGCTTTTTCCCCAATGTGTGCCTTTTTTTCTCTGTACCCTAATAAGCTTTCATATGACACTCAGACAGTGGGCTACAACTCGCCTTTTCACGGCGACTTTGATATTTGACTTTTTTTTTATTTCCGGCACTGTGCGATTTTGTGAACGTGAGCTTTCAAGTTTCTCCAACATGCTATGTCACTCGATCAACTTCCTTTTGTTGATTATACCACGGTTTATTTGAACAAATAGTATGTTTTTCTTTTGCCTCCTCTTGGTATTCGCTGAAATTCTTATATTTTCCCCCGTGCTTTTCCCATTGTCTTTTCACAGAAGGCTGAGCTTAAGGGCGATTTATATTCATTTGCATATTCAAAGAGGCATAATTCTGGGAGGAGTTGGGGCGTTACATAAAGCGCGTGCACGAGCGTTACTTTTCACGCTGATCGGGATTTATGTAGCGGAAGAACGTGGAAGTTGGAGTACGCACAGATTCCTGCATCTGGATTTTTCTGTGCGCAAGCACATTTCAGCTTTTGTGCTTACGCCATGTTATAGTGCGAGTTCTACGCACGGCGTTATACATGAGGCCCCTGGTGATGAGCGGTGCCTGGTTTCCTCCAAACGTGATGCCTAGCATTCACACCAAAGAGTTCAATCTTTGTCTCATCAGACCAGAGAATTTTGTTTCTCATGGTCTGAGAGTCCTTCAGGTGCCTTTTGGCAAACTCCAGGCAGGCTGCTATGTGCCTTTTACTAAGGAGTGGCTTATATCTGGCTACTCTACCATACAGGCCTGATTGGAGGATTGCTGCAGAGATGGTTGTCCTCCTGGAAGGTTCTCCTCTCTCCACAGAGGACCTCTGGAGCTCTGACAGAGTGACCATCGGGTTCTTGGTCACCTCCCTGACTAAGGCCCTTCTCCCCCGATCTCGCAGTTTAGATGGCCGGCCAGCTCTAGGAGGAGTCCTGGTGGTTTCGAACTTCTTCAACTTACGGATGATGGAGGCCACTGTGCTTATTGGAACCTTCAAAGCAGCAGAAATTTTTCTGTAACCTTCCCCAGATTTGTACCTCGAGATAATCCTGTCTCGGAGGTCTACAGACAATTCCTTTGAATTCATGCTTGGTTTGTGCTCTGACATGAACTGTCAACTGTGGGACCTTTTATAGACAGGTGTGTGCCTTTCCAAATCATGTCCAATCAACTGAATTTACCACAGGTGGACTCCAATTAAGCTGCAGAAACATCTCAAGGATGATCAGGGGAAACAGGATGCACCTGAGCTCAATTTTGCGCTTCATGGCAAAGGCTGTGAATACTTATGCACATGTGCTTTCTTTTTTTTATTTTTAATAAATTTGCAAAAACCTCAAGTAAACTTTTTTCACATTGTCATTATGGGGTGTTGTGTGTAGAATTCTGAGGAAAAAAATGAATTTAATCCATATTGGAAAAAGGCTGTAACATAACAAAATGTGGAAAAAGTAATGCGCTGTGAATACTTTCCGGATGCACTGTAGGACTTTACAAGGTGGCTGCATATGAAAATAGGAGATTACTAAATGGTGCCAATTGTGAGCTCTTAAATTTATCAATAATTGCTTATTATTGTCAAAAAACTCAGATTTACACATTACATCACTGGTAATAAATGAACTTGTAAAATTTACAGTCCAGTAGGCCACACTGAAGTTCATACTATAAAGATACCGACTTTATCTTATCCATTTAACAAGATGCTGGTCACATGATTCATAGGCATCTTGTGTTATTACGAAAAGCAAAGAATGCAACACTATAATCAACTGCAAACTAAACTTTAGACAGCAGTATGAAGTCCATCATAATAATATATCTATTTATGCAATAAAACAACCCAAAGCAGATTAGATGACCATTTATTCATAAACCAGTACCTAAATTCTACAATGCAAAACTGTGGGTAGTTTAATTAAACAAATACTTTCAATTTCAGATACTTACAGTGGTGTGAAAACTATTTGCCCCCTTCCTGATTTCTTATTCTTTTGCATGTTTGTCACAGAAAATGTTTCTGATCATCAAACACATTTAACCATTAGTCAAATATAACACAAGTAAACACAAAATGCAGTTTTTAAATGATGGTTTTTATTATTTAGGGAGAAAAAAAAATCCAAACCTATGTGTGAAAAAATAATTGCCCCCTGAACCTAATAACTGGTTGGCCAACCCTTAGCAGCAATAACTGCAATCAAGCGTTTGCAATAACTTGCAATGAGTCTTTTACAGCGCTCTGGAGGAATTTTGGCCCACTCATCTTTGCAGAATTGTTGTAATTCAGCTTTATTTGAGGGTTTTCTAGCATGACCTTCCTTTTTCGGTTCATGCCATAGCATCTTCATTGGATTCAGGTCAGGACTTTGACTAGGCCACTCCAAAGTCTTCATTTTGTTTTTCTTCAGCCATTCAGAGGTGGATTTGCTGGTGTGTTTTGGGTCATTGTCCTGTTGCAGCACCCAAGATCGCTTCAGCTTGAGTTGACGAACAGATGGCCGGACATTCTCCTTCAGGATTTTTTGGTAGACAGTATAATTCATGGTTCCATCTATCACAGCAAGCCTTCCAGGTCCTGAAGCAGCAAAACAACCCCAGACCATCACACTACCACCACCATATTTTACTGTTGGTATGATGTTCTTTTTCTGAAATGCTGTGTTCCTTTTACGCCAGATGTAACGGGACATTTGCCTTCCAAAATGTTCAACTTTTGTCTCATCAGTCCACAAGGTATTTTCCCAGTCTTGGCAATCATTGAGATTTTTCTTAGCAAAATTGAGACGAGCCCTAATGTTCTTTTTGCTTAACAGTGGTTTGCGTCTTGGAAATCTGCCATGCAGGCCGTTTTTGCCCAGTCTCTTTCTTATGGTGGAGTCGTGAACACTGACCTTAATTGAGGCAAGTGAGGCCTGCAGTTCTTTAGACGTTGTCCTGGGGTCTTTTGTGACCGGCCACTCCTGGGAAGGTTCACCACTGTTCCATGTTTTTGCCATTTGTGGATAATGCCTCTCACTGTGGTTCGCTGGAGTCCCAAAGCTTTAGAAATGGCTTTATAACCTTTACCAGACTGATAGATCTCAATTACTTCTGTTCTCATTTGTTCCTGAATTTCTTTGGATCTTGGCATGATGTCTAGCTTTTGAGGTGCTTTTGGTCTACTTCTCTGTGTCAGGCAGCTCCTATTTAAGTGATTTCTTGATTGAAACAGGTGTGGCAGTAATCAGGCCTGGGGGTGGCTACGGAAATTGAACTCAGGTGTGATACACCACAGTTAGGTTATTTTTTAACAAGGGGGCAATTACTTTTTCACACAGGGCCATGTAGGTTTGGATTTTTTTTCTCCCTTTATAATAAAAACCATCATTTAAAAACTGCATTTTGTGTTTACTTGTGTTATATTTGACTAATGGTTACATGTGTTTGATGATCAGAAACATTTTGTGTGACAAACATGCAAAAGAATAAGAAAGCAGGAAGGGGGCAAATAGTTTTTCACACCACTGTATTGACATATGAGAGTGTTCCTTTTCTGCATAGTTGTTTTATGGTTAGTATATCAGATTTATACTGTACTATATAACTGTCATACTTGCAAGACATTAAGAGTTTGTTTCTTACTTCATATTGAAACTAATGACTGCATTTTGGCATTAGAGAAACAGATGCAAAAAATTAAGGAACACTAGCTATGTATATAGTCTTTAATGCTAAATGTTTACATACAATATAATAAAAGTATAATAAATGTAAACAGCTTTTCATCTGTAGTGGTCAGCTATAATATTAATGAATTGTGAAAAACTATTTTTCTATCTATAAACCACAATTTATAGTAAGGATGTCTGACCAGAGTGGGAGCTATATTCTGCCTTGCTCCAAGAAGGTAGGTAGATAATGCAAATCTAACATAAAATCTGTGAAATTTGAAACTGTGCAGCATGGAGAAAGTTATGTGACCAGCCTATAGTAATGCTCCACTTTATAAAATTCATTGAAGATAATTTGTTAAAAAACCATTATGAAAGTGACTGATTAACTACATTGTAATTTAAAAGTGGTATTATTAATAGAAATGTCAGAAATGTTTATGCTTTCATTTTTTTTCCCAATTACTTTAATCCAGCATATGGTTGCTGGGGACCAGAGAATGGAGGAGTATACAGTAGTATCAGGCATAAGGTTTGAGCTAAATCTAAAAATGGCAAATGTCCAGTATAGCACAGAGTTAGAACTATGAACTATGACTTAACTATGAATATGAATTTAAGCAAAATATTGTATTTATATATGATGACAATCCATATTCCATCAAAGTTATCACAAAGTGTCTGTTTGAAATCCTTTATACTATTATGAAAAATATTGTTTTTGTTACCCCATGATGGTTGACATTCTCCTTCAACATCCTTTGTTATAGACTGGGATAAATTATGTCGCTGATGGTGTAGCAGAGGATCAGTACTGGACCCCAAACAGGGAGCTCCAACACTGAATCCTGTCACTCCAATATCCACAGGTTCACCTACAAATGCAATACAAGACATATTTTTTTTGAGACTCTATAAATTGCTATTTTAACTTTATATATCAGTCTTTTCATTTTGCTAAATCGCTAGATTTAATGAATTTCCAAGGGGAATAGAAGCCTACTTGCAGTGTCTAGCATACTGTATGTCAGACATCTACTTTTCCTAATCAACTAAACAAAAATCAATCATCACTCTCTATAATAGCTTTAGAATTTATAAAATTCTCTTCAATTAGAAACAGGATGTGCACAATCATTTCGACAAATATGAAAAAGCATGTAATTACATTCATTTTTGTTGCAATATTTAGAGTTTGATTTGGTTCTCTTACTTTACTTTTTAATGACTTTTTTTCTGATGACATGCTTCTGCATCTTCCCTTTATTGTCTGTTTATTCATTAATGTACTTTGAGAAATCATTAAAAGTGTTATTAGAGTTCAGGCGCTAGAACGGGATGTGGAAAAAGCTAATGCTTCAAACCAATTTTGTAATAGATTTTCCTACCACTGCCACCTTCTTCCAATGATCAGTCTCCCCAGTCACACCATCCCTACTACATCAACAACTCCTAATATGTCAACTAATATAGTCTCTTGGTCTGGAACCCCTACAGATTTTATTTTTTTTTCTCCAGCTTTGGAGTTTTTTTTTGTTTTTTCTGTCCACCCTGGCCATCGGACCTTACTCATTCTATGTTAATTAATGTTGACTTATGTTTATTTTTTATTGTGTCTTTTATTTTTCTATTCATTTTGTAAAGCACTTTGAGCTACATTTTTTTGTATGAAAATGTGCTATATAAATAAATGTTGATTGATTGAACTAGAATGACAAGACCTTCAGTGTGGATTGTCCATAACTGAAGCCCAAGTAAGGAGACAACTGTGGAAGCTACACACAGGAAAAGCTGCAGGACCAGATGGAGTTTGATTGGTTTGTTTGATTCAACTTGCAAGGCTTAATTTACTTTAAATGCCAAAGAACATCTGTAGGTTGTAACCTATTAGTTGTTCCCTAAAGAGTGCCCATTTGTAATGTTCTGATATTTCCTTTTTTCAGTTTTTGCCAATCTAAACTTTAAATTTAAACCTCTGGCATTTTACTGCTTACCTTTTCACCATTTTAGGTCATTCATTGATTTTGAACTGATTAAATTTAAAGAAAAACTGGAAAAACGGAGGTGTTCTAAAACGTTTGACCATGTATAAGACCGCGATGACTGGATTAATAATAGCTGTAGATTATTATTGTAAAGAACTGACATTATCAACTTGCATATAAATTATGTCTAAACTACTTAATCTTATCCCCTGATCTATGGTGCCCAACCTAGATCTTTCAGTCCCAGATGTACACAAACAATTTCAGCAAGTCCATGATCTTCTTGCCCACTTTGTACCCTTCGTATTCCCAATAATTATTATTATTAGTTATTTATATAATTGTGTGCGGTGGGTTGGCACCCTGCCTGGGATTGGTTCCTGCCCTGTGTTGGCAGGGATTGGCTCCAGCAGACCCCCGTGACCCTGTGTTCGGATTCAGCGGGTTGGAAAATAGATGGATGGATTTATATAATTGTATCAAATTGCTGTGTTTTAACTAATATTAATAGGTAGATAGGGAACTTATTCAGTTCCTTTTCTGCTTTCATAGTGTAATATTAACAACAATTTTGGCCATTTTGTAATAACAGATATTTTTAAATTGGTAATTATTGTACAGGGTGTGCACAAAGTCCATATACCCCTAGCTTTTGGAGGATTTTGAAAACACGTTTCGATTGCAGGAGCTGCAATAAATTGCGCACTCGTCAGATAACATAACCTTTTCCTTCTCAGCATTTGTTGGAAATTGGTGCAGCATCAGATCACAAGCTTCGTGACGTCTGTCCAAGTCAGCATCTGATAACTCGTTAACGTGCAATGGATGCCAACATTTCATTTGCAAGTCCTGTTTGATGTGTTTTTGCATTGTCAATTCCGCTATTCCCAACTCAGCAGCACGTTTACGAGTGGATTTCATTGGGGATCGCTGGACAGACTCTGCCACATCTGCACATGTTTCATGCCTTGTGGATGGTCTTCCACTTCGCGGCGCATCTCGGATGCTGCCCGTTGCAAAAGCCTTCTTCTCCCACTGCAACAACGTCCTCTTTGTCGGCGATGCCTTCCCAAAACGCACAACAAAGTCATCCATGACATTTTTGATTGATTTCACAGTAACAGGCTGCTCATGAGCCCACACAGTTGCCACCAAACGCTCCTCGATCGTGAAAACACTTGTGTCACCCATCGCTTTGTCTTGGAATGACCGCCACGTTGTTGCGATTTCTTGAGCGGCAGCAGGTGGCAGCACCAGACAGGATGTTGGAAACACACCTCGAAATACCAGGAAGACTTGGGCTGATGTCCACAGGAACCAAATTGTCATGGTTATTCCTGTAAATGCTCCTAAAGATAGGGGTATACGGACTTTGTGCGCACCCTGTATACTACTCTATTGGGTATACTTTAAAAAATGTTATGTTTAAGAAAGCTGAATAACAATTAGTCACAGAACCTTCACCACTAACACACGTCACAGGATGATATTTTCACATCACTTGAATTATAATCTGCTTTGTATAAAAGCTAATGAGCCACCATAAGCCTACTTGGGCTCGGTTTTTAAATCGTTTGTAATATGCCGTGTCACACACGTGCGATTGGGAGACATCTGAAAGGCCTTAAGAATAGATAGATAGATAGATAGATAGATACTTTATTAATCCCAAGGGGAAATTCACATACTCCTGCAGCAGCATACATAAAGAACAATAGTAAATTAAAGAGTGATAAAAATGCAGATATAACAGAAAATAACTTTGTATAATGTTAACGTTTACCCCCCGGGTGGAATCGAAGAGTCGCATAGTGTGGGGGAGGAAGGATATCCTCAGTCTGTCAGTGGAGCAGGATAGTGACAGCAGTCTGTTGCTGAAGCTGCTCCTCTGTCTGGAGATGATCCTGCTCAGTTGATGCAGTGGATTCTCCATGATTGACAGGAGCCTGCTCAGCGCCCGTCGCTCTTCCATGGATGTCAAACTGTCTAGCTCCGTGCCTACAACAGAGCCTGCCCTCCTCACTAGTTTGTCCAGGCGTGAGGCGTGCGCATGTACATGTAAAGAAAAATATAATAAAAGGAGACTGCAAGACCAGTGTTTTTCCTGGTCAAGAAGCTATTGCACGGACATTTAGTCTATGTGTCAACAGGTTATGGGCCCAGGACACGCGTGAGTTAATTGGCAAGAAATTTTGAGTAAATGGCATGGCAAGTACTGCAGACGTACAGGCTACTGGAATTAAGTAGAGAGAACAGGGTAACTGATAGAGTAGGTTAGTGTTCGACGGAGTTGAGAAGAACTATGAACTGTGGGAAACAAAATTTCTGGAACATCTGTGGTTACAAGGGCTGAAAGAGACGATACTGCACGAGCCAAGCGGAGATGAAGACAGAGAGGAAGATGTCGAAAGAAATGCTGAAACCTATGCTGAATTAATAAAGTTTCTGGACAATAAGAGCCTCTCATTATGCAAGAAGCTGCAGATGATGGCAGAAAAGCACTAAAAATCTTAAAGAGACTATTATGCTGATAAAGGCAAGCCACAAATAATTAGTTTGCACACTGAGTTGACCTCATTACAGAAGGATCATGGAGAAAGTGTAACTGATTATATAACATGCACAGAGAACGCCATTATAGTGCTAAGAAGTGCAGGGGAAACATTAAGTGATGGTCTCCTGATAGCAATGATTTTGAAGGGCCATCCAGAAATGTATATGCCATTTACTGTGTATGTGACGCATAGCGATGAGACTATGACCTTTGCAGACTTTAAAGTAAAATTGAGAAGTTATGAAGACATGGAGAAATATAGTGTTTGTGCATCTGGTAAAAATAATATACATGGGGATATTATGTGCTACAGTTTTGGTCAGGAAGGACATATAGCCAGACCATGTCTGAAAAACCATTCTGGACAGACCCAGTGGTGCCGCAATTGCAAAAGTAAAACACATAGAGATGCATTGTGCTGAAGGAGATGGCAGGACAAAGACATTCCAAATGGCTGAGGAGGACACCGAACACACTTGTTCTTTCAAGACAAGTGAATACCTGAGCCAGCCAAGGCTGAAACTGAAAGGCTTGATGGTTGACACAGGAGCAACATCCCACATCATTACAGACATCAAAAGGTTTAAGACATTTGACGACAAGTTCCAGCCAGAGAGGCACAACATGGAGCTGGCTGATGGAACCAAAACCAGAGGAATTGCGCAACAGAGAGGAGATGCGGAGATGGAGCTGATTGACAGCAGAGGACGACGGTGCACAGTGACACTTAGAGGTGCACTATATATTCCCTCGTACCCACAGGACATTTTCTCAGTGAAAATGTATATCAACATCAGATGGTCCTCATTATAATATGAGAGATGACCTTCAAGCCCCATTGCTTGACTGGAAAGTTCAGGCTCAACATGTGTACACATGAAGGTTTGAAAATGACTGACTGGCATGGATGTTAATATGCTTGATTAACTGTTAGCTGGACTAAATCATTAACGGCATGTTTAATTAAGGGCATGCTGGTAAAAACAAGATAATGGTAAAAACACAAGTCCCAGGTTCAAATAAAAGGTTTATGGATACAAATACGTTACAAAAGGTAGCTTTGTCTGTCCTCTACACCCAACTCTGACTCACCTGGATGGGGCAGTGTGGCTCTTTTTATCTGAGACCCAAGAGTACTTAAAGTGCCATGGCATAGCCCATAGGAAGCACTTTTGAGTCCCATGGAAGCCCGACAAAGTAGGGATCACAGATCCCTGCAGCACACCCTGGCTGTACCCACAGAAACCAACCACACTACCTATAGGACTAATGTTTCCAGCATGCCTTGTGGCTGACCATACTGATAGTGGTGCCCAGGAATGCTGCCGCTTAACGTGTTGGGGGTGCATTTAGCCCTGACAAGTTGTCTCCCTCTGTCCTTCCATTGCACTGGCCTCCCAGGTTGGGTACTGTTTTTCAGTCCAACCCTGCTGTGACATCAGTGAACCCACTTCCACACTGTCATCATGTGCCAACCTCCTGGCTGTGGTAGGGAACGCTGTGCCCCCCTTCCTGTCCACTTGCCACATGGGGTTCCAGCAAGGTATGGGAAGAGAGTCCATTTTGGCAGTGGCACCAATCCCTAAATGCCATCCATCACAATGTCCATTTCCATTTGTAGTCTCTGGGAATATGAATAACTTGATGCGTGACCCTTCTGATAAATTGAGCTCATAATAACATGTCTATACACATGCCATATTTTGTATGTGCTATGTGGATTTTATTAAGTTGTCTTTTTCCTCAGAAATCTTAATTTTTAACCTGACCTAAAATACACTCAATATCTACTTTTGCAGCTGTTGGCAATATAATTCCAAATAGTTTTAAAAAGCATTTTACAACTTGTTTAAATCTTTCTTTTAGAATCACAGTAAGATCTGTCACAATTGGTTTTGCAGACTGCAAATAATAAGCAGATAATTAATAACCTGCATGTACTTGAGACTGAAAATTTTATTGACTTATTTAAAAATGTAATATAAGATGAAAATTATTACAACACTGTATTTACAAGTACTTTTATTGCATCTGTGGGAAAATTGTTTATAAGGTGTGTACAGTTGGTTTTTAGTTAAAAATCTTTTATGTAACAACACTTTATAAAACATTTGCCAGCTGTCTGGAGAATATAGTGTTCTTTGATTAGTAACCTCTTGTGCTAGTTTAGTTTCTGTCATTTCAAAACTCTTTTACACAACTCTTGACAAACACATATTCATCTTTGTGCCTTTAAATCTCTGGAACCTTCTTCCCTGGTTTATTTTTATAAGGGAAAGGACACATTTGTGGGACATGGCAAAAAAACAGCGTGCCAGAGAAAAAAACAAGACAGACATAGGATCTGCAAACTGAACAATTTTATGATTAACCCATACTAAGAGGAAATGTCTGAGAGCTGTAACTGACTAAAACTGGGGTTTGGGAGCAATAAAAAGACAAATCAAGACAAATTTTAAATTCCAATTTCAGGTTTCAAAGCAAGAGCACTGAAGCTGTAAAACAGCAGCATTAATCCCAGTATCAAAAATAATGCCCTTGTGTCATTTCATAAAAGCAGGATTTGGTGTATGTAAATGATGTAAAATCTTACCTGTAAACGATCCTTTCCCAAATCGAGTGTGGCTCGCAAAATCCATTGGTGTTAAAGATCTTTTAAATAAAGTGTCCGACTAAAAAGGATAAATAAAAAGGAAGATATTAATGTTACTGAAATTGTAGTTTAGTCACTCAGTCATTTTCCAACCTGCTACATCCTAACACAGGGTCACGGGGGTCTGCTGGAGCCAATCCCAACCAACACAGGGCACAAGGCAAGAACAAATCCCCGGGCAGGGTGCCAACCCACCACAGCACACACACACCTACACACTAGGGTCAATTTAGGATGGCCAATGCACCTAACCTGCATGTCTTTGGACTATGGGAGGAAACCGGAGCACCCGGAGAAAACCCACGCTGACACAGGGAGAACATGCAAACTCCACGCAGGGAGGACCTGGGAAGCGAACCCAGGTCTCCTTACTGCGAGGCAGCAGCACTACCACTGCACTGCCATGCCACCCGATTGTAGTTTATTTAACATAAAATATCAATATTAAATGCTTTCATTTCAGTCTTTTCTGAAAACACTGTTTTCCAATGCACGGTCACGACAGGTAATACAACTGTGATGGATGACAATCCATCACAGTTACTCAAACACATACTTATTCTCACTGGGACAACTTAGAATCCACAACAAATCTAACAGGTACATGTGAAGTGTGAAGTGGGATTAAGCCAATGATTCATACACATGAAAAACATACAAAAGACTCCACACAAAAGGTTAATCAAACCCATGACAGTGGAACTGTGAAGAAGCACTATTTATCACTGTGCCACACACTAACCTCAAAATAAGTTAAACTGAGCTAATTCCATAAACTAAAAAATCACTCCATTATTTTGCTTCCATAACCCTTCCTTAAATGATGTAAACCCTAGAAGCCGGCAGTGACTTTGATATTTCATAACATTACTATGACACTATATTAGAAGGCTATACTGGTTCTAAATAATGTTAGACATAAAGTTTTTGTGTGTGCCTAGGAAGTAGGTCAGTTAATATTTTCAACTCAGTAATGCGTTACTTTATTTCCAATGTCTGGTTTTCAAACGAAAGTAATCATATTTGATATTATCAATGTGTCATTTTCTGAAAGAAGTAAAAAAATAAGAACAAGCAAGTTTACCAAATGAAGATAGAGGTGAATTTACATTTTTTAAAACGTTCCCATAATTAAAATGGGGTATAATGTTAAGGATTTATTTTTACCTTTGATCATAAAAATGAAAACAATTTATTACATAAAATTATAATTATGCAGTATTATAAAGTGAAAACTGTGGTAAAAATCAACATATTACTTAAAGAAAGAAACTTATCCTCTACCAGGACACGTCTGATAAAACCTTTTTGAGTCAGTAATCAGGCAGGAAAACCTTGTCCATCTGCATCATTTATTTACCTTTGCAGCACCATGCTGAAGAGGGAGCATTATATTTATAGTCAAATGAATTTGCATAACAGTGCTGAATTGATGTTTACACATCATACTCTGATTGGTGAAAAGAAATTAGGTGTTTTAGCATAGAGCACAACCATCTTAAAATAACAGTCTTTCTCCACTATATCCTTGTTCGTCACTATCTGTTTATTTTAACACTTATTCTGTTAGGAAAACTGTATATGTGCCAACTAACAAGTCTTACTAAGTGCAAGAAAGAAATTTACATCAGCAGATTTCTTGAACCATCCCCCTGGAACATTCTTCTTGTTTACTTGACCATTTCAGCAGTCTTTTCATGACATTAAAAAAACAAATGTTTATATATTTCAATGTGCATTACAAACAAAAATACTTAAATACTGTTACCTCTAAATTGTATACTAATTGCATTTTCCAACTGGTCATTTTTGTAGACAGACAGAAAGGTCTTAATATGACTTAATATTTAAATGGTTTAGTGTTTACTGGCTTTGATTAGATTAGATTAGATTAAGTATTTTTAAGTAATCCCATGGGGAAATTTAAATGCACACAGCAGCTTTAAAATAAAAAGCAAGAATACAGAGTCACAGAATAGATAATACAGCCAATCAATCAATCAGTCGACACATAAATAAAGAGTAAAGAAATTCAACCAAATAAAAATAAACTTAACAAGTTAGTTGAGAGTTCATTATTACACTTTGCTTCATGTTTTACGTAAGTCAATTAAATGAAGAATTCCATTCCTATCAATCTTTGCAGAAAGGTTAGACTCTAACACTGCAAAAAATATTGATGTATTTCTCATTATAAAAGTGACTCTAAAAGATATTCTTTTTATGTTTCTCAATAGCTTTTTACAATATCTTTTTATAAGCATGTACGTTTCATGCTTACCCTAAATGTATGAGTTGTTTTAGGCCTTGACAATGGATCCAACACAATAGCTTGTTCCCTAAGAGGTCGATGGCTGGTGCTTTCAGGAACAGCACTTAATACTCTGTTGTGTAACGTTTTTCCTTTGCACTAGAAAAGAATAAGAAACATTTATCTTATAAGTGTCTGTTAAGATCAACCTTCAGAGCTGAACCACTAGTCAGAATATTCTCAGTGTCAGAAGTTACTTAAGGAATATAATTTGTGCCAAGTGAAATAAATAAAGAGCCCATTATAAAAAAAAAATCTCATAAAAAGTGCAGCAAAATACAGGGTGACACAGAAAAACGGGAACTTTTAAAAAACCTAATAAAAATAGAAGAAATCCAACAAAAAAATTTTATTGACAGCAATTGAACCACTACAACTTGCCTTTTAAGAGACAGTAATCCAAATTATCAATGTCTGAAAATTACGTCCTGTAGATGGCGTCCTCCTGTACGTATGCATTCTTCCAATCTGCTGTTGAGATTCTGCATTGATCGCTGCAACATCTCAGCTGGGATACCACGACTTTCATCTTGAATTCTTTGTTTCAGTTCATTCAGTGTCCTTGCCCGAGTCGTGTAGACTCAACTCTTAAGGTAGCCCCACAAGAAAAGATCACAAACGGACAAATCCGGTGATCTTGAGGGCCAGGGAATGTCACTGAATCTTGACATGACATGGTTACCGAACAATTCTCGCACAGCTGCCATTGATTGCCTTGCAATTGATTACTAAATCACTAAATGGCGAGATTGTTTACAGCTCAAGGTCCCTGTTCCGCAGTGCTGCCAACTGTACATGGCTGCCACTACGCATTTCAAAAGTTCCCGTTTTTCTGTGTCACCCTGTATAAAAATAAGACATTAAATTATGAAAAAAACATAATTACATAGACTCTCCTAAATTTAATGAAATGCAATTTTATAATTTTGTTTTGCCTCAATATTGTAGTTATATTAAATTTAGTTATTGTAGATCTTAAGTCAAAATTGACTAATTTTGAAGATTGTTTGTTATTATTTAACAAATTAACTTTTCTCGAAAGGATCTTTTAATGTTCTTCTATTTATTCTGGAAATACTCTTTTCTTGATGATTTGAAATTTGGCACAAATCTTATTCCATAGTTGCCTGCATGTCAAAAACCCTAATATAATAATCATCTGACCAGAAAGATACATTTAAGTGGACACCATGTGCTTTAAAGTTTTTATAGTCACTGTGTGGCTGATTATTCAAAATTTATGCCACACTGTTTAAATTTTACATGTAGTCCATCCTGACTGAGGTCAAATATACTAGAATTATTTTGAAAAGATTAAATAAAATATGCTTAATGTACACAAATCACAAAGCAAAAACGATAATGCATGCAACTTTTAATGAAAATTAAAACCAGATAACTTAACAATTAACCAATATACACTACTGCTGTATATGGTTACAACTTTACTGATCATGAAGTGCTTATGGAGAATCTGTTTATAAAGTGTATTTTCATTAGAAACAAAATCAACATTACTTTGAATGTCTTTCAAAGATCTTTGAATATCAAGCAATATTAATCGTTTTCTTCATCCACCTAAATACAATATTGAAAGTGATTTCATGGTGTATTTTATTTTGAAGGGTATAGTAAATAGATAACAATGTTTTTAATAAATGAGACATGTTTCAATTTTATAATGAAAATCTCTTACTTGTAAGTGACGTGATCCTGGTATTAAAATTCTCTGTTCCAATGTTTCTGAATGGATTGTTGGTAGCTGCTTTTTCTGCATGCTTTGCATTGCAGATGATGATGATGATAAGCAATCAGTACCAGTGTTTCTAAAATATAGTTTAGTAAATAAACAACAAATAAATCAAAGTTCATGGCTGTGGCAAAACATCTGTTTATCAGTCTATCCATACATTCACTCACTCATTTTGTAAACCTGTTTTTTTATTTACTTAGTTGTGTGGTGAATTGGCAGCATTGGATTACTAATTAGTAGAAAACTGTATATTATGTAAAAATAAAAAGTACAGAAATATATCTATTCCACTCAAAAATATTTTTAAAACATGAAAAGGAGAGCAGCCTACTGATATTTTGTTTAAACCTGTGCTTTATTGACAGTATATCCTTGTGCAATGTAAGTTTTGATAGAATGGAAACATGTTTAAAAAATATAGGAAAACTAATATAGTTTCTTAGATATTGATAACACAATTTATGCATTACCTTCTTATAGAATTGACCATTGCAATGTGTTATTCACATGCTGCTTAAGTGGCTGTATTTGTAGCTTCTAGTTGATTCAAAAGTTTGCTGCCAAGAATCACTAATTTAATTACTTGTAAGAATTATAACTTCACAACTCCTGATCTTAACGTTTACACAGCACTTCGGTTAAGACTAAGGCAAACCTATTCCTTATTCTTACACATAAAATACTAAATGGCTTAGTTTCTGCTTGCTTAATTGAACTTGTTAATGCTGTCACATACATGTGCATGGGAGACAGCTAGAGGGACCAATCAAAGTTAATTCCACGCCAGGCCGGGGGGCGGTGGGGTGCGCTAATCTTTCCTCTGATATTCCTGCAGATCAAATACGGGAAATTCTGCCTGAGTCCGATAACGTCATTTCCATTTTGGAGGACCTATGATGTCACTTCCGGTTCAGGCCCCGAAGACGTAACTTCCGTGACCTGTCTTAAAACCCTGACAAACTCCCTCTGTAATCAGTTCTGATTTGGACTCAGACCTGTTCACAACTTACATATATTTACCATTTTGCAGTCAGGGATTAAGTATACAGGTGGCTGCCCCAAACCTTTTTCCATGTTTCAAAGCTGTTGATTTTCACAATACATACATACTGGAATATAGATTCCAAGCTCAAGATGCCATTCTTCTACTGTGTGAGGTCAAGCTTTTATCTACAGGGCCCAAAAGCCGTGGAATAATCTGCATGCTTGCGTACACGATGCCAACACAGACTCAAAATTTAAATTCAGGCTGAAAAATAGTTTAACATACCTTATTTGAAATTCTATTTGTCTGTCAATTGCACAAACATTCAAGTGTGGAAATCACAATGAACCACTACTGAACCCTTTCTATTTTTCTTCTTGGTATCCTGCTATGGTACTTGGTGTTAATATTGTGAGGTCTACCAATTTACTGTTACTGCATTAATGTTGTAGATTTGTGCAAGTTCCCTGAGCCTGAAAAGTGTGCTCTGAAAAGTGCTATACAAAAATGATTTGAATATTTCCATTATAAATCTAAAAGCGCTAAACTCCCTCGTTATACATATGGAATTTCAATATTAAATATTAATATCAAAGAAAAAAAATGAAATAGTTAAAATATTTTTTGTCTTTTGATAATTTTTATTCATTTTGAGTACTGCTATTTTGTTAGCATTGCTACAATGTTGCTAGGTTCAGATGAAAAAAGTGTTCCAAGTTATCCAAGACTGCGGAGAATGACAAAATCTTTCTGAGTGCTTTTGGTATCTATTCAGGCTCTTTGGTTACAGACTCTAGTGCTTTAGTTTAGTGAGTATGTCTTTGTTTAGTGATTTGGCTTTGGTAAAAGATCTGTCTGACATTTGGTTACGAACCTTGTTTGTTTATGACTATGTCTCTTCTCCTGGTCCATTTACTATCTACAAGTATATTCCATTTCAAATTTGGCAGAATTGAGTATTTGACATTTTGATGGAGTAACATGCAGATAACCGATTCACTTACTGTATGAGAGCAGTTACTATGCTCTACTAATATGAAGGTGTTGGTGTTCTGTTAGGTTATATATCATAACTCAGTCTAAACCAATTTCTACTTTGACCTTTTCTTCTACCAGCTTTGTCAGGTCTAACAGGTTATCTCAACATCTAGCTTTTACAAGCTCTCTGGTGAGCTCTTAATTTGCAAAAAGAGAAAAGGAGCTTAACATTTCAGAATAAAAAAAAACAAACAAACACAAACAAAGACAAATCAGTGGTCTCTGTGGTGTTCAACCAATTAATGTATATTTACTGCCCCAGAAGGAGCTTTACATGAAGTACTGGAAAAGAAAAGGTGCTATTTAGGTCAAGTAAGAGGCCAGCATTGAAACTTTTTCCATATGGGTGATACAAAGTGAGCTGATTGCTCCATTATTGCATATTTATTATAAATTGTAGACTTGAAAAGAGTCAGGTACTTTTATCTTTAAATTCAGAAAATGGTCAGTTTTGCGAATATGAACTACATATTTGGGGAAAGGGGAAAATTTCCAGCAAATTGCACAAGGCTAGAACCCACCTTGCATGTGATGTCAGGCCATCATGGAACACTCTGATTCACACACCAACTCATTTTGACAATGTAAAGTTATTTTGGGGTTATCAGATAGTCTTCTAAGTGTAAGAGCTGTGAGACAGTAAGACTTTACACTCAATTGCCCAACTTGTATTTCAGAGATCTTAATGTTTTTAATTGTGTCCAGATGTTAAACTTTAGTTTGACATGTTTAAAGCCCAAATCAGTATACATTGATACTCTGTTCTATCTGGTGTTTAAAGTACTACCAGTAGTCCACAGCACAATGGGTATATAGGGAAACAAATGACACCCATCTTGTAAATAATTTCATCCCTCAATTTCTGATATATTTCTGACATTACAAATTAAACTAAAATTTCTCTACTCCTAAAATAACTTTTTACCACATAACCGGAAAGTGTCATGTGAATATTCACTATATTAGAAACTAATTATACTCTGTGAACTTAATTGTTCAATAAATCCTTTGTAGAATGAACTTTGTAATAATACTTACATTTTAATTCCTCTCAGAACTTCATCACTGACTGTCTTTAATCGCAAGGCATCAGAGCTGAGTGCTGGAAGTTTCCGCTGAGAAGGAGGTTTGCGGAAAATTGTGTTTGGCATCTTTGATGAGGAAAGAATACTGTTGTTAAGTCGACTTATTCGATTGCAAGAAGAGTTGAAATTACTGGTTGCCTTGTCTTCTATTTCAGATCTATAAAAATGGAATATGATTGTTATAACACATGCCATAGGAAAATATAAATACACTGCCCAACCTAATTATCAATAATGTTCATAGAAGAAATTGCAAAAGTAAATTTACAGATTTACTAAAGTGTAAAGGAGTTCAGGAGATAGCTAATTTATAAATTAGTAAATATACTGCATCATTTAACACATTAAATGAAAGCTGTGTTCATGATATTTTGCAGTGTAGTATAATTACAAAAAGAAAGTGCAAACCTGAAGAAACCAACGAAGTATGCTTAATATAACCATTTTTTGATATAGCAAGAATTAATTTTGATTGTATAAATAAAATAGGGTTTCCACAAAATACATACATTGAGCTTCAATTAAGCGTACCAACATTTAAAAAAGGATTGCCTTTTACTCGAATGAATCAATGCATAGTGCCTACTCTTGACCTTTGCCTAAGAGGCTCCCAGTTATTTATCCATAGGAAACTATAGTTCTATACTACTTAATTCATGTGCTCTAAACACTAGCTTCTCTGCACCAGTAGAATAAATTTGTATTTCCTTTTTTGTTGCCTGATTCACTGCATATGGGTATGGGCAGTGCTTACCACATTACAGTTTGCACAGAGCAAAAGTGCAAATGCTACATACATTAAAAGCTGTCAGTTATCATATGCGTGGTGATATATGACAGAGACAATATTTAAGCATGTAGCTGATAAGGTGGAGGGGCCCCATCCTTGTCACACAGTGATGGTTGCTTTTAGATTATATCTGTTTATCAAATGTGGGACCCGCATCAGTCATGGCTAAGTGTCTGATAAGGCAGAGGTGTGCAAAGTTCACAAGCAAAATGCTATATTTTAAAGGGTAAGATATAGAGATTGTAAGGCCATCTAGCCCAAACAGACTTTCAGGGTAAGGCTTTCTCTGTCAATGTGAATTTTCCTTTCTCTTTTTCTCATGTTTCAAATGGCTAAACTTAGTTTTATAGTACAAGATTACCAGGGAGATGAACCTTATTCCAGTCACAGCAGTTGCAAGTCTGGAACTAAGCTTAGATGGACTGCAAGTCAGTTACAGGGCTGAATTTTATACAGTGACATGCCAATTAAAGACAGTGTGTTACATGATAAAGGCGATGGTAACAAAGAGCGGCATACCTGAAGGATTTTTGTTATCTTCTTATATACGGTAATACACTACTGTACTGTGGCTGTCCATTTGTCTGTCCAGGATTTTAAGTCACCTGTAGCTTGCAAACCATTTGACCTATTGACCTGAAACTTGGTACACATATACTACATGACCTCTTCTGTCTTTGGGGTGATGATTTTTATTACTCTTTTTATTTTTATTTTATTTTATTGTAGAATCAACTCTTGGCAGCGGGCAGCAGGGCGGCTGTGCGGCGCATGAGTATGGGAGCCATTCTCATCCCGACCACCTTCGCCGTCACTTCCTCTGCCTCTTCACATCTTAAATCATTCTTAAGGCAGACTGAACACTTAAGTGCCAGCTTAAGTGAAAAATTAAGAAACACGTACTAAGTAATTGCAACACAAAAACTAATTTAATCAGTTTTCATGCGAAAAGATGCCGACAGAAGAAGAGAAGAAGCGGGCCGCTAAAGTGGAGAAAACAAGAGCTGTTCACGAAGCAGCAAACGCATCAAACTCTGAGCAAACAAATGCTAAACGTACAGAGAAAGAGCATGAAAACTATAAGTCAAGCATTTTCACTGCATGTTATCATGCAATCAGCCGTTACTGGTTTTATGATAATACTGTATTTCTAAAATGATGGTAATAATCCAGGTCTGAGTAACTAAGAATGTGTAAAGATACTATAAAGAAGTGTGTTGCCTTCTGCAACATCTCTGCAATTTAGCTGTTCATCCTTTTACATTTTAGTCAGAAAACATTTCCAAATTACAAATGCATAATTATTAATCACTTGGATCATATTGTGAAAAATAAAAAAATAAAAAGCAAAAGTCTTTGCTTAGGTATGTTCTTTGTAATTGTATATTTCCACTTATGAGGATAAATACAGTAGCATAGCATGATGTCTCCTGAAACCAGTTTTGTGAGAGTAGTTTATGACTTTCAGAACCGAACTACAACTCAACAATAACTTGTCCCAGTTCGGTGTGACTGATTAACCATCAACCACAAATAAGCTTAGATTTCAATTTCATTTGAAGAAGAAGGTTCAGAAGAGGAGTGAGAGACCAATACATCAATGCCATAATAAGAAAGCCATACTCAAATAGGAAACTAAATACAATTATTTCCTTTATGCAATGACATAAGGAAAAACATTTAATAGGTGAAAAAGATTAGAGATCTAAATTTTTTCTTGGGGCTGAGAAAGACCAGTTCTTCCCAAGAAATATAACATATTTTTCAGAAGAGCTGGACAGATTCCTGTTAATTGAACTAATTTTATTCAGAAATTGCAAAATGGAATTATTCTGAATGGGGAAGACAATTGGCAAGCTAGCAATATAACAAAAAAACAAATTAGAATAGTGATTAAGGAAGAATGTTGCATCGAGTTAATTTCAAAAAGTGCAGTTAGTTAATATGGATGTCCAGTACCATTTCATTTGATGGACAAGGAAGGCACTTGTCAAAAAAGTGTCGGACTAAGTATAATATTTCTGGTGTACCTAAAGGCTCCATATTTGATAACCTTTCACATCCTACAAATTACAGAAGTATCAATATTTAGTGTCTTTTTCTCTCTTTAACTCTTTTTATATACACATCTATAGACAACTAAAAGATGTGACCTAATATGCAAAATCCATTAAACTGTATAACAGTTTAGATTGTAAGTCAGTATGTCTTCATATGAGCCTTTATATATCAATGTTGTCCTGCATCTTTAAAAATATAAGCAAAACTATTTCCATGAAAAGTTACTTACTGAGTCTTTTCCAGTAACCCAGAATATCTGTGCTGCAGTGGTTTGGCTTGAATTGTCATAACTCCATTTAAATTACTGTTGAAAGCACTTTGTATTCTAGAGGCCTGTAAAAACATTAACAGTGTTAAAGAAATAACTATAAAATATATATGTATTTTTTAAAACAGATGTTATATACATTTTAATGCAAAATGTATTAAGATAACATTCCATAAAACACATTTTAACAAAAAAAAAAAATAGGTATGGGTTGCTGACACAGTCCTTCACTTACAGTACTCAATTTCACTGTAGCCAGATTCTAATCACATTTAATCATTGTTTCACACTAACATTGGTACTTTTATGCTTGAGAATTATGATTTTAATGTACTTTTTTTTATTTTTTTACATTTTTCATTGTGATCAATAAACTAATGATGTCACTGGGAAATGTCATTTCCCTGTCTCAGCTTTGTTTGCACTTTACTATTTGAATTAGACACATCCATATTTAAATAAATATTGTATGGTTTAGATCAAGAAATAAATATGACAGAGGGGTTTGCTTTGTCTGTTTGTCAGCAATACTGCTTAGATTGTGAGTTTTGTTTGCTGTTTAGAATTCAACAGACATGGTTGGATGACGCAAAAATTAGCATTCTGTCTTACAGTTTCAGAATGCTGGATTCAAATACAGCTGTTTCAGTGTTGAATTTGTACATTTTCTCCTGACTACACTGTTTTCCTCTGGGGACTCTGTTTTACTTTCACCTCTACTTCATGAGTCAGCTCATCAGTAAATTGAAGCCCAGGTCATCAGATTCCCTGGCCACCAATTCTTTTAGGCCCCTACACTCCTTTTTATTTGTAAATGTTTAAGTCTTATTTTAATTGTATACAATTAAGTAAAAGTTTTAATAAATATTTGTAAGTAAGCATTGTCCTTTTATTATGGACAAACCTTTGTGCAACACACTTGTTAAAAATTCTTGAATGGCACTTTTATTCAAAGGATAATGCTCATATTTTTATATGAAACGTAATTCAAGAATAAAATGATAAAACTGCAGAAATCTAAAATTCACTTTAACCCACATGTGGTCATTGAACCAAATTTTTCATTAACCATACCTATTAGTCTGGTAATGTCTGTACAGTATATGATTCTTAGCAAATAGTCAAAATTCTCCATTATAATTATGTAGCTTTTCTGTCATAAATGTACATTTTTGTATAAATAATTGGATATGTATATAAGAAAGGAATGTGTCTACTCACAGAACTTTAATTGATAAGAATTATGTAAAACAGTAACATATTGATCACAGTCCAGGACAAAATAGAAACAAGTATTTGGACATGTAGGAGGAAGCTCAATACAGAAAGCACATCTAAATATCCTCACCCGATGAGGCAGCAAATTAGACCAAGACATTATTCTTGCATCTGAGCTTCTTGAAGGTGATACTGTAAAATCATCCACTGCAGTTTGGGATGCAGGCATGAGTAACATTTTATCATTGGAATTATCCACATTTATCATATGTGAATCCTCATCTGCAACCAAAGACAGAAAACAGACATAGTTAATGTCTTTATTTGATTACTCTTCATGTATGGTATTGACAATTTACTGTTATGAGTAAAATTTATACATTTGTGAAATCTGAAGTAATGAGTTGAGTTGAATATCTGAACTAATGCTAATTATTAGCACGGTAAGTGAAGTCAGACTAAGGCAACAGTCATGTCATCTGTAAGAACTAGCATATTACTTTAAACAAAAGGATTAAGATTCATTGTATTAATAAGTATAATGAAAGCAAAACCATTCTTTCTACAGAAATTTGAAATTAACATTAAGCAAATGTGTAATTTATGTAGGCAGTTTATATAATGATAATTAGATATTTAATAGTGAAAACTAAACAGAAATGAACCTGCTTTGGAAAATTGATAATTACAGAGAAAGCAGACAAAATGCAAAGCATCTGTTACATCATGTTGTGATGTATTCATTTGGTATAAACAGAAATATTTTCTCAGAATAAATATTTTTTAAAAATTCCACAGACAAATGTTAACTTCACAATGGTATTTATTATTTTTTCATCTTATATAAAATAATCAATGACTATCTTCAAAATAATAGACAAACCAGTAAAATGCAAATAGATTATTAATGATTGCAGTATCCATCTCTAGTGTTTAGAAATTTCTGCTGAAGTGTAACAGTGGATGAAAAATATAATTTTACAATATTCTATATACCTACCTGCTGCCTACAGCCTTGCTTAGAGTGAAGAAATTATATATGGGTTTATTTGCAAATATAAAATTTGAATTTATTCTCTACTAGTAGCATTACATTTAGAAGTCTCATAAATTATTATCACTACAATTGTAGAAAATTAAAAAATAAAACAATTTTATTTGTAAATATTGCACTTGTGTTTGTTTACAACAGATATAATATATACTGTATATAGATCATCATTTGCTTTAGTGTTAAGTGTTCATCTTATCTTGGATGGATGGATTAAAGCATGAAGCTTACTCCAATAGATACTCTTACAGTATTCATTACATTGTCTTTAAATTTCGCTGACAACAATACCTATTAACTCTTCAATTTGAGATCATCACTTGTATTACATGTTTAGCTACTATAGTAGACCATAACATCCAAACTGGAATGTGTTTTTAATATCAGTAGTGTTCTTCATAAAAAAAATTGAACAAGATATACATGTAATTTATATGACAGCAACCACAAATTGTTCACAAAAATTAAGAAAAAAGAAAAAGAAAAAACCTTTTGTCATTTTGCATGCACATCACCTATGATTTCCATTTTAATCTTAGGTCCATTTGTGAGGAGTGAAGTATATAATAAGTGTAAAACTCATATTAGCCTTGCTCCCTGTTCCTACCGGTTATAGATACAACAACAATTCCAATAAACAAATTGCTGGTTGTCTTTAAAACAATAAGGAAAAACATTAAAACCACATTTATATTGTTTTAATGTATGTTAAAAGTAGATGTGTATGATTAACAGTCACACAATATGTGATGTAGGCAACTACTGGATTATTCCTTTAACATGAAAAAATACATGATAAGGATAATTATGCAGTTTATTATACAGGTAAAAAGCAAATTCTCATCTTAATAGTCTGCCATATTAAATTGCGGTGAATTTTAGATTATTTACTTGATCACTCTTTAAAGAAATAAACTAGTGTGGAATTTAAACTAACATTCAAAAAGTTTGAAATCTTTCAAAAATTTTCATGTTTTTGATAGAAATTGATACATTTTTATCAAGTGTTAACTCTCAATTTAAGTAAGGAAAAAGCAGAAATCTTAGTAGTTGGCAAAAATGGAAGTAATGAGGGTATTAGAAATAAGCATGATCCCTTAGCATTAAAAGTGAAGGTAAAGCTAAAAAATGTAAGTGTAATCATAGACTCTGACCTAAACTTTAAATTGCACATATATTAGACATATATAAATGAAAGACCTGTGTGTTTGTGTGTGTGTGAAGCAGTCCACTCTGCTCATGCTCAACCATAGCCACTAGATGATGCATGCATGCAGTTTTAAATTTTTTCGGCACTTGCATTCTTCTCAGTTCTCACTATGAAAGATGTGTGTGTGCGTTTGTGTGTATGTGTGTGTGTGTGTGTGTGTGTGGAGCATTCTATGGAAGATGTAGAAGCTGATACAAGTTTGACTTGCACTTGGTGAGATGGTGTATGCATGCACTTTTGACTTTCTTTGGTGCTTGCATGTATGTCCTTTCTCATTCAACCCCAAGCAGACAAACTCAGCTTTGTGGTACATGCATGGTGAATGTTCACACAATAAGCAACCATACGTTTGCCTTACCATACGTTTGTTCCAGCCTGTTCCACTCAATTTGTGCCGCAGCTGAACATGACTACACATCAGTCTCAGGGAAGGTATAACCTGTCCTGGACCACTTAGCTAATGCCTCTGCAAGCTCACCAATATAGTAAAACTGCTGTGGAGTCTACAGGTTGTTTTTTGTCCTGAAGACCACATGCAGCTAGTTAACCATATTACTAGGACTACATTTTTTCACATAAGGAACATTGGAAATGTATGACAATACAAGATGCTGAGAAATTAATTCATGTTTTTTTTTTTATTTTTAGCTGAATAGATTACTGTAATGCACTCCTAACAGCACTATCTAAGAAAGACATCATTCAGTTACAATTAGTTCAGAATGCAGCAGCAAGAGTCTTAACCAGAAAAAGAAAATCAGAGTATATTTCTCCAGTTTTGGCAATATTACATTGGTTACCCATGTCTTTTAAAATTAACTTTAAAATACTGATAACAGCATATAAAGCTTTAAATAATCTGGCTCCTTTCTACATTTTACAATGCCTGATCCTCTACATGTCAAGTTATATATAACCTTGGATCTTTTAATAGTGATCTGGTTATTTTTCTAAGAGCTAAGCATAAGCATAATGTACCATTAAACTGATTTTTAAATATAGCCAAGGCACTACTTTTGTTCCAACACTGCCATGGTGAAAAGAAAAGGCTTAAATGGGCAAAGAAACACAGGCTCTGGATGGTGGATTTCTGAAGTGATTCCAAATGTTTGCCTGTTTTAACTTTTTTGGTTTCCAGTTTCACATATGGCTTATTGTTTGAAGCTCTGCCTCTAGAGTCAGCATCCTGGAATCATCTTTTCACTGTTGCAGATGACACTAGTATTTGGCATGTTCAGTTTTGCATCTGGACCTTCTGCTTCTTTTTCTGTCCTAGTTAGATCCAATTTGCCCTTTTCTCAGAAGACACAGGACATCTTTGATTGAAATCTTCAATTCCTTGGCAATCTGTTCCATGGAATAACCTTCATTTCATCAAGCAGTAACAGACTATTGAGTTTCTTCAGAAAGCTGTTTTTTCTGGCCATTTTTCAATCCAGAATGTAATGGCAGTACTTTCCAATCAAAAGAAAGACATTTACTGGTGTTAATTGATCTAACAATTACAAAGTTTTCTCTAAAAAACATGATTAATTAAGGATTAGCTAAGAGACTTCGCCATTAGGACACTTGAGTACTGACTGCTAAAAATAAGGCATTGCAGTCATATGTGAATAATGAATTATAAATCAGTCATTTAAAGTAGTTGTAGCCATTTGCAACTTTACTGTCCCATCTATAAGTTTAAATCAATTTAATGGTACTTTAATGAAAATGTATCAATTTCTACTAAAAACATGAACATTTCAGGGTGATTTCAAGCTTTGGAGATTAATGTATATGGCTTATGTCAGTCACTGTGTTAACAGGGTCTTGCATTTAATTTTTATTATAATTAGGTGGAGTACAGGGTCAGTGAAATCTGCAATTACTGCAGTGACAATATTTTTTCCTTCTTTGTAATATGTTTTAGATATACAGTACTTTAGTTATACGTTCTAATTTATTAATAACTAGCTGAAATACCCAGTGTTGCCCGGGAGAAAAATAAAGTTTTTTTTTTTTAATTGTTTGAGAAAAATGTAATTTAAAAAAAAAACACACAACTTCAAAAATAAAAATAAATTAACAAACAATGAAGACTCACTAATGTGCTTGTCTTGCAGTCTTGTAAATATGTTATCATCCAACGCAAAAGGGGCGCGGTGGTGCTCAAACATAAAGAATGCTGGCAGCTGTGTCAAGTGTCAGCTGGATGTTAACAAGCATACAAGACTGCAAGATCACCCCCTGCCTACCCAGAAGTGGATGGGTTAGGGTTGATTTCATCCTACATTATTTTTAGTCGACCAATGAGAAACATGTGTACCAAGTTTCATGAAAATCGCTCCAGCTGTTTGGAAGTGATGCTGGAACATACATACATACACACATACATTGTCTTTTATATATATAGATTTTTGCAATTTCAAATTATAACTTACAAGTAGCATCTCTCTAAAGTCCTGCCCTTTTCATACTTAATGAAATTTGAAAGCTTTTTTTATTATTCCGTTGGCTAATAATATTTAACATACATAGGAATAAATGCTTCTCATTGTGTTTTGAGGACATAACAGTACATAAAGGTCTTCCAAATGTATTAAATTAAACATTTGAAGCTAGATATTAAAAGAGAGCTAAAATCTGTGTCAAGTCATTAACATCCAATAGGAGTCCCCGTGGACTATGATGTTTGCTGATGACACTGTGATCTGTAGCGAAAGTGAGCAGGTTGAGGAGACCCTGGAGAGGTGGAGATATGCTCTAGAGAGGAGAGGAATGAAGGTCAGTAGGAACAAGACAGAATACATGTGTGTCAATGAGAGGAAACTCAGTGGAATGGTGGGGATGCAGGGAGTAGAGTTGGTGAAGGTGGATGAGTTTAAATACTTGGGATCAACAGTACAGAGTAACGGGGATTGTGGAAGAGAGGCGAAAAAGAGAGTGCAGGCTTGATGGAATGGGTGGAGAAGAGTGTCAGGAGTAATTTGTGACAGACGGGTATCGGCAAGAGTGAAAGGGAAGGTCTACAGGATGGTAGTGAGGCCAGCTATGTTATATGGGTTGGAGACGGTAGCACCGACCAGAAAGCAGGAGACAGAGCTGGAGGTGGCAGAGTTAAAGATTTGTAAAGATTTGATTTGGGCGTGATGAGGATGAACAGGATTAGAAATTAGTACATTATAGGGTCAGCTCAAGTTGGATGGTTGGGAGACAAAGTCAGAGAAGCGAGATTGGATTGGTTTGGACATGTGCAGAGGAGAGATGCTGAGTATATTGGGAGAAGGATGCTAAGGATAGAGCTGCCAAGGAAGAGGAAAAGAGAAAGGCCTAAGCGAAGGTTTATGGAGGTGGTGAGAGAGGACATGCAGGTGATGGGTGTAACAAAACAAGATGCAGAGGACAGAAAGATATGGAAGAAGATGATCTAACGGGAGCAGCCGAAAGAAGAAGTAGAGAAGAAGTCTTTTCTTCGGCAGACGAAATTTATTCTCCTTCTTCAGGACCAGGTAGACAAACATATCTCTTTCAAAGATAATTAATAGCTTAACCAACATGTTGAACTTACCTTCAACCAAATTACAGTAAATACTCATCTGTGATACTCACAGTATCAATATAGCAGTTCACCATAGATATCTTCAGTGTATCTTCAGTCTTAAACTGCCTTATAGAATTATGGCTTGGTTACTATTTATTCTCTAATTCATAAGGTTCACCTAATTACATTATCCACTTAAGATTGATTAAATACTTAAAGGCAGTTTAGGACATTTTTACAAATTAATACAATATCATAAACTGACCCATACTTAAACATTCTGTGACTACTTTTGTGACTACTTTTTCTGTTAAAATCTAGTTTCATATGTTTAATTTAATATATCTGGATGACAATCTTGTACTGTTTTGACTGCAACATGCAATGAGAACCCTGGTGACTCAGTATGACTCAATATTGTGAATTTCCCCTTGGGATTAATAAAGTATCTATTTATCTACTAGAAGCCGTGTATAGCTTGATTTCATTGACTCTTGAAAGATGTGTTTCAAATTACATGTTTTAAGTATTATCTGCTCTTATTTATTAAAAAAATAGACAAGCCATGTCAGCTTGCCTTCATATTTACTCATGAGTTCAATATTGTGAAAAGGCAAGGATGTGCTTTCTTTGCTTGGTATGTTGGAATCACTACCAGAATGTGACAACATCCTAGTAAACAAATAACTAAAGAAACTGATAAACCTTGGGTCTCTGCAATGATGCTTTATCTCACAAAGGTCTTTTAAATGGTTATTAGAATACATGTCCCTTTGAAACCAATAAAAAATGTTTCGCAAACACAACTCCAGTTACTAGTTTTAGTCATTGATCTTTAATGGAACATGTTATTTTGTCCCTTTAAGCCAATGATGCATACACCTAATTCTTCTGCACCTACTCAGCGAATGATTCAAGATTCCGCACCAGCTGGAAAAAAGATTTATTCAGGTGGAAAAAAGGTTACTTTCTGTACCCATTTGACAATGCAGAGAAAATCATAATTAGTGGGAGGAACAATATATAGTAAGTGGTTTAGATGCAGAGGAAGAGCATAGCATACTCCATAAACAAACACTCTAAGACACTCTTAAAATATATACCTGGCAGGTCACTTTCCCAGTGTTTCCTTATGAGTTCTTCTAGAATCTCAACTGTTTCCCTCCATACATCATCAAAGACCTCAGCAGTTACGGCATCTTTGATACAAGCATGTGGTGAAACAGGCGGAACTCCACACTTATTCCTCTTAGGGATTCTTTTGAGTTCATGCACCTCATCCTCGCTATCAAAGAAAAAAAAATGAGGAAGATAACTAAATAAGCTGAAGAATGGGACTATATCAATGGAATATAATCAATCATGGCAAAGATATTGTAGATAAGAGGGCTAGCTACTTCACTTCCTTATACATTTATTTAGTACTAACTGAAGTCTTTTCAGTTTGGTTTCATTTTATGTTTTAACATTAAGTATCATCACTGGTTTAGAATTTTTACATTTTATTGTCTAGAAGTAAAAAAGAATTCATACAAGTCAAAAGTTGTCCATTCTAAGAGTTCGTGATGCAGTTAATGCTAGGAATGATCCAAACACAGACCATTTCACATTTATTTTCATGATAATGCTACTTAAAATTACACACATGTGATCTATGAAAGCCATGGAAATTTGATGTTGTTTTCCTTGCTTGTTCGATTTGGATTAATAGGGAAAATGTCTAGAAAGTGATGCATAAAGATTGAATGATTAATTAAACATAACTGTGATACTCACAAGAAAAAATAACTCATTTAACATATTTCAAATCAATTTTCTTATAAAATCATTAACTGATAAACTATCAGGATTTGTGGATAATATTCTTTGTACTTTGCATATACTGGACTCAGTGGGGATAATAAAAATAATACTATATATTATTAATATTATTATCCAACCCACTATATCATAACTACAGGGTCACGGGGGTCTGCTGGAGCCAATCCCAGCCAACACAGGGCACAAGGCAGGAAACAAACCCCGGGCAGGGTGCCAGCCCACTGCAGGGCGCACACACACACTAGGGACAATTCAGAATCGCCAATGCACCTAACCTGCATGTCTTTGGACTGTGGCAGGAAACCGGAGCGCCCGGAGGAAACCCACGCAGACACGGGGAAAACATGCAAACTCTACGCAGGGAGGACCCGGGTTTACTTCCTCCTAACTGCGAGGCAGCAGCACTACCATTGCGCCACCGTGCCGCCCATTAATATTATTATATAATATTAATAGTTTTTAGTAATTAGTTAGTATTATTTAGTAATTAGTATTAGTATTTATAGTATTAACTATTAATTTAGAGTATTAATTATTATAGTATTAATTTAATTATATTGTACTAGCCATGTGCGCCCAACTACGTTGCGCTTGTTAAAGTTGTCTGTGAAGGGCTCCCTGTTTAAACGCGGCTGCCAGTCGTGAACTGGGCCCTTCGTCGCACAGCATTATGATTTTTTATAAGGGAAACAAAATTACAAAAGAAAACCCTTGGATATTGATTTGATAGGAACTGCCTACTCGGAATCACTGTCCGAATCGTAATTATAGGAGCATTTCTCCTTCTGTCCGTTCACAGTCCGTCTCGTTTTCACGACGCTATCATTTCCTCTCACAATCTCTTCTCAACCTTTCTCCAATCTCGCAGGTTGCTTTGTGGCAATCCAAAGAGTAAGGCAATATACACGGAGCAATGGTTATAAAAGGGGGACACATACTGTAGGTATCCAGGCTCTTTAAAGCATAAATAGGGATCACTTCACTGACATGTGAGCAAGCCACAGTACAACTGTGAGACGCGCAGCACTCGCCGGTTACAACGTAACAATAATAATTTCCGGAACGTGCTGTTACGTTGTCATTCATTTTACCCACTGTCTTTCTTTCATTCATATGTTACGTAGGCACGTACCTTTTATCTTCGGCAATCTCATTCTCTAACCAGGCCTCAGGAGCTAACCAGTGTAACACTGTCCACCACCCCTTTCGTTATTCTGGCACATTGTTGACATCCGTGAGTAACAACAATGTACTAAACAGGAAGGTGGTCTACGCATGCGTGGAATTCGCGGACAAACAAAGATCAAGATCTAAATGAAGATCTCTTTAGTTAATTTAAAGCACAACAATTTGTTTAGTTTGAATGTCTGTGTTTTGAGGTGTGACTGGTGTACTACAGTCTTCAGTAGTATAAGCCTGGAGGAGATTCTTAATGCAATGCCTATGTTTTAGCTGTCTCTCTACTGCCATCTAGTGCTTGTTCTTCTAATTCATTCGTGGACAAACAAAGATCAAGATCCAAATGAAGATTATATATAGAGATAGTATAGTATTAATATTATTATATAGCATTATATAGTATTAATACAAAAGTATTGCATAAGGACTTTCATGCATAATTTAATTATAATATGGAATCTTAAATGGAAATACATTGATTAGCAAAAAAACTCAATGATGTCAGTGTGGAAGAAATAAGAAGATAATACTAAATGAATTTAAAAAAAAAACTAACAATGTTGACCCATTTCTACTAGATATAATTCACATACACGTTTTTAAAACTCAGATGATTACATGCACTAAATCTGTGTACATTACTGTATATCATTTCATGCTAGTTAGAATAAAAGACATGTCTATCTGGAATTAAATGTTCTTACCAAACTCATATGATAAAGTAAAAGAAATGTGCAGAGCTATTTGGGCATAGCATTATCAAAAAGAACAAATCATAAAATGGTACAAGGAAATATCAAAGGTTAAAAGAACATGAACTGCATTACACAGAAAGGAATAAAACATTGCACAACTGTCAGTTTAGAAGAGACCATTCTCTAAATATCAGTGCATTAGCACAGCAAAATGCCCATTTAGTAAAACTGGCACAATGTTGCAATAGCAAGTCCATTTGTTTCAATCACGTTGTGCCTTTAGGGACCTCTTTTCACCCGCTATGCTGGCCCTTATGCTCCTCTTTCTTTGTGCGACTTAGTACCTTTGTTCATTGGACATTCTAGTTCTTACATCCATCTTTCTTTCTACCTCTTGTTGTGGATACTGGTCAACATTACGCTCAGGAACGGAGACTGGACATTTTGCTATTTTATGTATATATAGATATGTGAAAGATACACTATTTAAGAAAGCTACTAAAACACCTATGTAACTGCAATATAGCTCTATAGTTGTAAAACAACTTGGAATTGTGGTTACTACATCATTACTGAAATGCACAATACTGTATAAGGCTATTTATTTGTCTTTAATCAGTACTCTCTGTAATCCAGGAAAACTAGTTAGTTATAGTTTATGTTTAACTAAAAGATTCAAAAAGAACAAAAGAAAACAATAACTGTCATAACAATTAAACAGAATAATTAATGAAAGATAAAATCAACAAAGCACTTTCAAGTACAAAGAAGCTAGCTAGAGTTTGGCTGTTTTTATGTAATTAGAACTCTTATTAATGTATTAACTTTTTAAGCTGAGTTATGAAAGAGAATGAGCACAAACACCTTCTCAAAATCAATTTATTTATTTTCTCAACCTCCTTTATTCAAGACAGACAATGAGGCAGTTAGGTTCTAAACTGATGATGTCCTTGATAAGTCAAAATATAGCAATGAATTCTGCATAATGATTAAAAATCATTAATCAGTAAAATTATTCAAATAACTTACATCTCTTTACAATCAAAAGCAAAATATTCTTCAATTTTTCCATCTGATTCAAAAATCTCTTCTTCCAAGAAAGAATAAACTGATGTGTCTGATGAAAATAAGCTTTTGGGAGAGATCAGTGCACTGTGGACAGGAGATAAAGATGGTTCCAGTCTTTGGCCAGAGAGAAACATTCTAATAGAATGATAAAAAAGAAAAATATTTATAACATTACATCAACATTTTCTATTACCTTATCTTTTTTTACCTTGAAAAATGCAGACAAAAATAAGCTGTTAGTTTTAAAACAGTATAATTGCTGCAAATTCTAGAGCTGCCATTTTCAGGGTAGAAAGCAGTGCTGATTTTTTTTTCTTTCAATAGTAACTTGCATAATCATGGCACTTTAAAAAAGTAACCTGAAGAAATTCTACCTCATTGAATCTAAAAGAAGTGACATGGAACAGCATTTTACTTGTATCATATTACTACTGAATACCTACCTGACCCATCTGGCCCACGGCATGTTTTACATAACTCTTTTTGCTACTATAGCCATACAATGAGTTCACTGTGATACCAAAAGAGTCATTTAATACAGTAAAACTTCCTAAAAAATGATACTGTCTTACTAACTGAGCATTAAGCTGTTCCTTATGGTATTAGGTTACTATACTTTAAAGGATCCAATTACAAATGAAATGTGTCTTAATTAAATATATATTTGACCAGAATACTGCTGCTTTAAACCATACCATGCTATTTTTGCGAAGGAGCCTGTTGAAGTTTTACTTCAGTTTTGGTTGAGAGAAGTGAGAGAATTTTAAAATGTTTTAGGTGGGTAACAAGGATCCTCAAAATGCTCCAGCAATAGCAGTAAATGTCTGCTTTCTCATTTGAACTGCTGCTTCTATGTCTTTGCTTCTCTAGATTTAGTCTTTAACCTGGAGAATTGCCTCCAGAAAGAATCAAGACAATCTTTCCTTTCGTGGAGGTAGTAAGATGCCACAATAGATGTTGTGAGATCAGTGAAGAAACTGTGTCTTGTGGAAGGAATTATTGCATTTTAAATATATGTCAAAGCAATAACTATTACACGTCAAATTAGTAAGGAAATGTGCTTCTGTGGAAAAATGTAATTCTTTATCTAGAAACGCCTACATTCAGACTCACAGTAGGACAAAACCTGTTATTTCTCTCGGGAACTTCTTTGAAGGCTGCTTACATGTAAACTCAGGCATAAGAAAACTTTATGTACAGTGTTGCCCAGAATTTTTGGAAACGTGTTTAGATTACTTGTGATATATAACAATACTGTCCTTATGTATGTTGCTTATAGTTAAATTGTAATAATTTCTTTTAAATTCAAATATGCTTTATCTGTTCCTTCTGTAATAATTCTGATGTTATTAGAGAGCTGATGAGTTTGAATATAGTACAGTTGAGGAGTTAATGTTGCTCTACCAGTGTCCCTAAATTAAAAGTGTACTGCTGAAAACTGCATTATATTAATCACTAGCAAAATACCCGCGCTTCGCAGCGGCAAAGTACTGCTTAAAAGTTTTATTAAGAAGAAATTTAAATCTTTTGAAACTGAGGGAAAATATACCAATAATTATTTGTTAAGGATCTCTTTGTATACCACATTGTGAGTTTGGCCCTCCGGTTGTAATATGACCAAGCTGTGTGCTGAGCTTACTCTTAAGCATGCAACGTACAGTTGGCCATGTGAACAGTAATCTTGTTTCAAATCTCACAGCTTGGATTGCTGCTGTCATAATCGGTTTGAGTTTCATGGTTTGTTTCAATTATGACAGTACTAGCAGAATACCCGCGCTTCGCAGCGGAGAAGTAGTGTGTTAAAGAAGGTATGAAAAAGAAAAGGAAAAATTTAAAAAATAACGCAACATGATTGTTAATGTAATTGTTTTGTCATTGATATGAGTGTTGTTCCCATATCTATATCTATCTATATCTATATCTATATCTATATATATATAT
>JANRMT010062821.1:16635520-16669978 GCA_026402145.1 Polypterus bichir lapradei | reverse complement strand
ACTAGAAGTCAAAGGTAGAAGAGAGCATGCAACCTGAAGGATTCAAATGAATGTCCATAAAAGCAAGCTTTGATTCAGTATAACCAGGAGAGAAATATGTCTATGTAATTTAAAGAATCTATTCTTCATATTCAACTAAGGTGTTCCTGAAAAGTATGCCCCTTCATTAAGCAGCCTTTCTTTTACTCTTCTTCGTTGGGGTGCAATTTAGATGGTGCCTCACTTTTGCTCCTCAGGCAGCATGATAGTTTGGAGCAGCTTCAGAATACATAGACCTTCCTCTCTTTTCCTCTATCCTACAAATGCTGCGTTCTCATTTCTTATATTAGAAGCTGCATTGCATCTCTCCATTTTAAAAAGCTTAATAGTGTCTGCCTTTCTCAACAGCTGTACAGTATCTGCCTCTCTTAACAGCTATATTTTTTATACGATGGCTTGATGGCTATTTTTAGTAAGTAACATTAGTAAAAAATCAGATGACTTGGTTTTGCTCCTTTGTCAATCTTGTTATTTTAAGCTATTTATGAAACAACAAAGTCCCCAAAAGCCCCAATTTTACATCTACTTTCAAGTATATACACAATGGTTCATTTATTTTAGCTTAAACATAAACATTCTAATGGATAATAACACTACTTCATAATTTTTGTTTTTATTATTTACCTATTTTCCCAGAATTCCTAGCATTTGCATGTCTATTTACACTACAGATATATTGTGATTCCAGCCAAGTTGTTTAGCTGAAGGTTCAGGAGAAGAAAAGATCTAACTGTCCCCTTTCCTAAAGTGGCCTCAAACTTGGGGCACAATATCTTCTAAAACTCTTACTTCTAAACCATTTTAAGCCCATCAGATACATGTCTGCAACTCCCATCCATCCTTCAACTGCAGAGTGTCATTGACTGCCTGTCATCTCTAATGCAAACCTGTACACAATCACAACTAGTAGTTTTTCTCTCATGAGCTCTATAATATAGTTAAAGTCTTGTTTACACAGATCATTAACTTAAAATATCCATCCATCCATCCATTATCCAAACCTATATCTAGGTTATATCCTAACTACAGGGTCACGGGGGTCTGCTGGAGCGAATCCCAGCCAACACAGGGCGCAAGGCAGGAAACAAACCCCGGGGCAGGGCACCAGCCTACCGAAGAACTTAAAATATACAACTTATTAAAAAAAAAACTAAACTGTTACAAATCTTATTTAATTAACTGAAAAAAACTAGATTTAATTCTCATTATAAAACGATAGGTATTTTAGAAAAATTGCAAGGAAAGCCAATGTGTCAGTGAGTACAGCTTCTTACACAATCCAAAGGAACGTGGAAAATGCAGGAAACTCTGATAGGTACAAAATCCATAACTGAATCAGAAGACAAGATTCTGAGGGTCAACAGCTTGCAGTATATGTGCCTCATAGGAAAGTGGTTGAAGTTAGCAAGTGTTGCTTTCAACTGTGAAGAGAAGATTTTGGGCTGCAAAATTGATAGGTTGAGTGGCAGTAAGAAAGTCACTGCTAAAATTACAAAATAATAACTGGGACAGGAACAACCACCAATCTCATTATAATCTGAAATTAAAACATAGAACAAAGTAACTATTGGGGATATGGATACTGCACAGCTGTTTAGCTGTGTTTGAAGTTGTTGTCCTATAAGGCATCTATCATACAACCTGCTGATTCTCAGAAATATGTGCTTTGATTCTGTTGTGGCTATGGGTCTGCTAGACCTGTGCCTGTCAAAGTTTTCTTCAGTTTCCAAGTTCTTTTTGATGGTATAGGAAACTGTACTCACTAACAATTTGGCTTTCTTTATAAGGTCTTTAAATTTTTGACCTGCACATTTCAGAGAAATGATGGTCAATCTTCCTTTTAAATGAACTTTGAAAATTACATTATTTTTCCGTTTTTAGTAACCTTGTATTT
Organism: Polypterus bichir lapradei; assembly: GCA_026402145.1. NCBI lineage: Eukaryota > Metazoa > Chordata > Cladistia > Polypteriformes > Polypteridae > Polypterus > Polypterus bichir. The sequence continues at coordinate 16,668,045 of JANRMT010062821.1, read as the reverse complement.
TTTTTTTAACCTCTAGCAATTTACCACTTAACTTTGTAACATTTCACATTATTTACTGGACTTGAACTGCCTAATTTTCAATAAAAAGTAGAAAACTGGGGATGTTCTACAACTTTTGTTCGGTAGTGTAAAAAAAAATCACCTAGTGCTTAGGCTCTCTAAAACTTCACATTCCAGCCAACCTCTCACTGTACTGTGACCTTGCAAAACTTTTGTTAACACTAGAATTACCAGAGCCTACAAAAAAATTAATAGATCTGTCCCACCTTAAATCGCTTCTCACCTCTCCGTCAGCATCTTTTGTCCTTTAAATGTGTTGATAAGCAGCAAGCAGGCTGCTATCACACCCCCCACCGGCGCACAGTTTTCTCAGCTCAAGTCTGTTTACCTGCGTGTCAGTTGCTTGGAGTTGTATAGAGTGAGAAGTCAATCAAAATCACACCTTTTATAAATACTATATCATTATTTGGAACACATGCATTTCATGTGTGCTCCGTGTCTACAACGACCTACTGTATGTAAACACATCATTAAAAAAAAAAAGTTTTTCATGTTTATAATGTGTGAAGCCTGAAGTCTAAATATCAAAGAAACACTTTCACAAAAGGTACAAATATAACAGAACAAGCGCGCGTTTATTCAAAAATATAACTGCAGAAAAACAACTCATTGACACGCATTTACTACAACTGCTTTGGTGGCGCAGCGGTGTTGACTGGTAATCAAAGCTTCACGGGTTCAATTCAGTTTTGAGAAGTAAACTTCTCTTATTCTTACTATTTTAGAATAAAAACACACATTTGATTTCAGTCTGTAACAGCCGCTGTAAATGTATGATACTCGTAAAGGTTAGCTTTGTTTTTTATTATTCAGTTTCATCCTCTCAGTCGCGTTCACGATCCTACTCTACCCATCCCCCCCCAATCTGACATGGGAGGTTGGGAAGGATCGTGAACGCGACTGAGAGGATGAAACTGAAAGGGCTGTTTGTGTAATGAAGGGCTGGAAATCAGCTTTATTTCTAGAGTCAGAAGTAGTTAACATAATAAAAGGTTTTTATCAGATTAAGTCAAAAGGTAAGGTGAACAACTGGAAGAGTTTCAGATTTAGCCAGGCTACAAACATTTGACTGTTAGGCAGCATAGGATGATGTTCTATAGGATGACGTTGGAGATCAAGAAGAGGACGAGAGGGAGGGCAGAGCCAAGGATCAAATAGTGGAATTTGAAAAAGGAAGACTGCCAGATTGAGTTTAGGGAGAAGGTGAGACAGGCCTTTGGTGGTAGTGAGGAGTTACCAGATAGTTGGGAAACTATAGCAGAAGTAGTAAGGGTGTCAGTAGTAAGGGTGACATCTGGACAGAGGAAGGAGGAAAAGGAAACTTGGTGGTGGAATGGGGAAGTACAGGAGAGTGTACAGAGGAAGAGGATGGCAAAGAATAAGTGGGATAGTCAGAGAGATGTAGAAAGTAGACAAGAGTACAAGGAGATAAGGAGCAAGGTGAAGAGAGAAGTGGCAAAGGCTAAAGAAAAGGTGTATGATGCGTTGTATGAAAGGTTGGACACTAAGGAGTGAGAAAAAGACCTGTACTGATTGGCTAGACAGAGGGACCTATCTGGGACAGATGTGCAGCAGGTTAGGGTGATAAAGGATAAAGATGGAAACGTACTCACAAGCGAGGAGAGTGTGTTGAGCAGATGGAAAGATTACTTTGAGAGGCTGATGAATGAAGAGAACGAGAGAGAGAAGAGGTTGGATGATGTGGCGATAGTGAATCAGGAAGTGCAATGGATTAGCAAGGAGGAAGTAAGGACAGCTATGAAGAGGATGAAAAATGGAAGGGCCGTTGGTCCAGATGACATACCTGTGGAAGCATGGAGGTGTTTAGGAGAGATGGCAGTGGAGTTTTTAACCAGTTTAATGGAATCTTGGCAAGTGAAAGGATGCCTGAGGAGCGGAGAAGAAGTGTACTGGTGCTGATATTTAAGAATAAGGGGGATGTGCAGGACTGTAATAACTACAGGGGGATAAAATTGATGAGCCACAGCATGAAGTTAGGCGAAAGAGTGGTGGAAGCTAGGTTAAGAAGTGAGGTGATGATTAATGAACAGCAGTATGGTTTCATGCCAAGAAAAAGGACCTCAGATGTGTTGTTTGCTCTGAGGATGTTGATGGAAAAGTATAGAGAAGGCCAGAAGGAGTTCCAGTCTTTGTGGACCTGGAGAAAGCATATGACAGGGTGCCTTGAGAGGAGCTGTAGTATTGTATGAGGAAGTCGGGAGTGGCAGAGAAGTACCTAAGAGTTGTACAGGATATGTACAAGGTAAGTGTAACAGTGGTGCATTCAAGGTGGAAGTGGGATTACATCAGGGATCAGCTCTGAGCCCTTTCTTATTTGCAATGGTGATGGACAGGTTGACAGACGAGATTAAACAGGACTCCCAGTGGACTATGATGTTTGCTGATGACATTCTGGTCTGTAGCGATAGTAGGGAGCAGGTTAAGGAGACCCTGGAGAGGTGGAGATATGCTCTAGAGAGGAGAGAAATGAAGGTCAGTAGGAACAAGACAGAATACATATGTGTAAATGAGAGGGAGGTTAGTGGAATGGTGAGGATACAAGGTGTAGAGTTGGCAAAGGTGGAGGAGTTTAAATACTTGGGATCAACAGTAAAGAGTAATGGGGATTGTGGAAGAGAGGTGAAAAAGAGAGTGCAGGCAAGGTGGAATAGGTGGAGAAGAGTGACAGGAGTAATTTGTGACAGATGGGTATCAACAAGAGAAAAAGGGAAGGTCTACAGGACGCTAATGAGACCGGCTATGTTATATGGGTTGGAGATGGTGGCACTGACCAGAAAGCAGGAGACAGAGCAGGAGGTAGCAGAGTTAAAGATGCTAAAATTTGCACTGGGTGTGACGAGGATGGATAGGATTAGAAATGAGTACATTAGAGGGTCAGCTCAAGTTGGACGGTTGGGAGACAAAGTCAGAGAGGTGAGATTGTGCTGGTTTGGACATGTGCAGAGGAGAGATGCTGAGTATATTGGGAGAAGGATGCTAAGGATAGAACTGCCAGGGATCAGGAAAAGAGGAAGACCTAAGAGAAGGTTTATGGATGTACTGAGAGAGGACATGCAGGTCAAGGGTGTAACAGAACAAGATACAGTGGACAGAAACATATGGAAGAAGATGATCCGCTGTGGCAACCCCTAACAGGAGCAGCCAAAAGAAGAAGAAGAAGACAAAGATTTGACTGCAGTGCCATAACATAAAAACACTAGAAAAAAAGGCAAAAATTAAAATTGGGCAACGTAATGTATCATTTGAGACAGCTTTTATTTGGCTCTGCATGTGAGTCATAATGTATTTTATTAGGCTGCTATTTATAGATGTGTGTCTGTTAGTTATCTGGGATTTATGTTCTGAGATGTATACATCAAACAAGGACCTTGTTCCATTTTATGTTATCATCTGCATTGTTGGATGTAGATAATGTAATAGTATCCTTCACCTTTCAAAATGTTATGATAATCATTACATAACAGGCACATGGTTAAAAAGTTAAACTTTGGACTTGAAGCAGAAATACTAGACTCGTTTTGCAATGGTACAAAGCTAGAGGGAAGAGCTGCAGTCGGTATGCTATTTTTCCCTTTACTTCTTCCATCATGTGACACCATCTTGATACTACTCACTTTTTCAACATTGTCACCCCTTATGTCTGCCTGCAATCAGCTGTGCATCAGTTTTCTTTCCCAAATACCACTGATTATTTTTCAGTCCATGCACCTCAATAATAAAAAAACTTATCCATAATCATTAAAATGACTGAATTCACCTCCAGCTTTTAAACAACTGCCAAGTCCACGACAAGTTAAAAAAAAACAAGAACATATATATAACCAAGAACAGATCTAAGCAAGTCTGATGATGGATAAATGTAGTCACATTTATGTGCTTAGGGAGCACCTTAATGGCTCTGTTGAGGTAAGAGGTTCCACTCCAAGACAAGAGAGGACACTAACCACTTCTACCCTTTTGTCTGCAACTGTGAGAGGCAAAACCTGGCTGATCTATGACCCTTCCCCGGGCTCCTGAAGCCCTGCCCCTTTTATTTATGGCCAACTACTATAAATTCAGCCCCAGATATGAACACTGCATTCAGTCTGAGGGACCTGTTAGAGGGAGAAGGACTGATTCAATTTAAAGAGAATGAGAATGAAAGAAAGAGGCAATTGCAGTTTAGTTTTCTTTTATCAATTATAATTTTTCATTTAAAGGAAATTGGCATTTTGATACCCCAATCGTTGCTCCTGTGTCCAAGTCATCACTGACAATAGCATTTAACCCAATAAATATACTTGGTTTAGTTTTTCTTGTATATTGCTGTTTAAATCACTTTATTTGTAAGGTTATTTGTAATCCTTACATTTAATGTGATATCACTAATGATTAACCTTTAAAATACTTATTTAATTTAAGCAGATACTGTCTCCTATTTAAAATCTGCAGTGGTGCTCTGATTTCTGGCATCCTGTACCTGTGATTTGTAAATTACCCTGAATATATGTACTACATATGCTAAACCAATAAAATAAATGTATATTTAAACATGAAATGTTATGTATTTATCCTATTGATTAAAAGAAACAGATCCATTTTAATTTGTTTGGTAATTAATATTGGCCTTTTAATTTTTAGATTATTAGTACTTATTACAATAACAAAGAGTAGTAGACATGAGTACAAATAAAAAATTGTGTGCTTTTGAAAAAGAAACAAAGGAGAGCAAAAACCTATTTAAAAATACCAGGCTAGCTAAACAGCTCAATTTCATACTTCATTTAAATGTATTAGGGGAAAAAACAATACATGTATGGATTTTTCTACATTTACTGAACGAGAGCAGCAGCAAGGTATTATTTTTTTTTAAATTGTCTAAATGTACGTTTTTAAATTTTTAAATTTTTAAATGTAATTGATAAGCTGGCTGTAGTGAATATTAGCAGTCACAGTAACACAAAGGCTTTTAATGGCCTGGTTTTATTTTCTAATTGTGAATATAGTGTATTAGGGTTGAATCTTCTTGCTTGTGTATTCTTGATATATATTTAAAAATAATATAAAATATATTTAAAATAAAGAAGCCAGCCAAATTAAAGTTTGCATACCTACATAATAATGAAGCACATTATTTTGAGGACATCGGTGCATAAAGTGCCTGAAAAAGGACATGGCCATTGATTATTACTGCTTGGTAATGATAAAATATATGGAATACCATTTGTGCAAAAATGAACTTATGTAATAAATAATCCCATGCATAAATACAGCTATATACAAATGAGTCAATAAATTGTGAAAAAAACATATAAGGTAAAAACCTTCAGAGAGATGACAAAGAGCAGTCCCATGAGAGCCAATGGATTGTTCTTCCTGAATCAGGGAGAACAACGGTGTGAAGGGGTGACCAGATATACCGGCAGCATTACATGAACAACAAATGACTAGCAGCATGTATTATTTTATCAGTCATTTCTCATGAACATTCGCCACTGTGTTTACATTGTCACACACGTGCGAGTAGGAGGCAGCTAAAGGGCCCGAGTAAGTGTAATGAAACATCTGACCAGGGGGCGGCGGAGTGCGCTGACTGTCTTTCTCAGTTCCCTACAGACCTTTCCTGGGAAATCCTGCAAGGTTCTGGCGCCTCAGAAGACGTCACTTCCGAAGCCGGCCCCTTTGCTGACGTCACTTCCGAAGCTGCCCCTTTGTTGACATCACTTCTGGTTCCAGCCATTTTGATGACATCAGTTCCTCTCCAGGCCTTTAAAGCCTCCATCTTGGGCTACTATAGCCAGTTCTAGTTTGGACTCTGTGAAATGCACTTCATATTTCTGATACAACAAACCCTTTTGCAGCTGGGAAAAACAATATATGGGTGGCTGCCCCAAACCTTTATGATGTCTTAGGCGTATTCTTATCACAGTGGCGTAGTCGGCAGGATGAAGTCCCATAAGAAACCGGGACACGAACATGAAATCAACCAGGTAGGAAAGTACCGGGGCCAAGTTTCTGGGGGGGGGGAGTGCGTTTGGGGGTCAGGAAGGACTCAGTGAAGGCTCCGCTCTTCAAATACAGCACTGAGCATATAACTTACCAAAGGGAGAGTGTGAAGGGGACGTACAGACGTAGGCTGGTTTCTGGGGATGAAACGAAAAGGGCTTATTATACTCTCTCAGAGGAGAGAGCTGAGCAGCCCGTTGGGTCTGAGGCCCCAGATAAATGTGGGCTATCCCCAGTCCAGCAGGCAAAAATAATACAAAACTGGGAATTTGATCCAGAGAGATCAATCCAGAAACAGGCTATGACCCTCTGGGAGCAGGTGGCCTTATGGCTAAGGCCATTTGAACTATCCACCTGCCAAATAGTGCAGCAGGTAGCCTGCTTTATTTTTTTAAAGAGCCTCCCAAAAAACTTTGCCCAGCCAGACTGGGGAGATTTCATTCTATGGAAGAGCTTATAAAGCTTGTAAAATCATCCATGCCAGTCTCGAAATCTGGGAGAGCAGAACCGTCCTCTAGTGGATTTCCTAGAAATTACGTCCTACAAAATAAGTCTCTTCCACATAAATCAGAGCCTTTTTTTGAGTTCCCGGGCCGCCGGGCGTGCAACATACCCGGGAACGAGGCGGGATGTAATTGGAAGGGGAGAGATGGTTTGTGTGCTCTTGCCAACCCTCTGACGTTATCGAATACGGGACCCATAGTCATTAATGGTTACAAAGTCAATGCCTTGTTTGATTCCGGCAGCAACATTTCCATTGTTGATTGCCGTTATGTCTTACCGCGACAAAGAATTAAAGAAAAGACCAGTATTAAATGTATTCACGGAGACACCCGGATGTACAATACCGCCCTGTGTTTCGTAAGTCAGGGAGGATCGCTAAAAAGAATTCCCATGGTGGTTCACCCCAATCCTCCCTTTCCAGCAATTCTAGGGCGGGACTGGTCGGAAAATAAAAGCGGTAAACTATTGACTACTCCCGATAAAAACTTAGGCCTAGTTGTAGATGGGGATAACTCGTCTCAAGCTGTCTCCACGCCGTGTACACAGCCGGCGGAGAGAGATGCGGAAGCCCACGAGGAGGACGGGGAGATTCCTGGACTGTCGCAGGCAAATACGTCATCAACCCGCACCTCGACAAGTCGGGAGGAATCCCCTCCCCTTGAGGTCAGACCGGATCCTCTCTCCGACATTCACTTTCAGTTTAGACAAACAGCGGCTTCTTTTAAAAGGGAACAGTGGAATGATGACTCCCTAAAATTTGCAAAAAATGCAGTAGTCCTTGTCAACGGCCAACGCACACACCAGCCCATGCCACAAGGACCTGATTTTGTAATAGAAAATGATCTATTATATTGGGTCGCGGAACATGGGGCGGAGGTTTGAAAACTGTTGTTAATCCCACGAACCTACCGGCGGCAGGTTTGTGAATTAGCTCACGCCCACCTCCTTGAAGGCCATTTAGGCTCTGAAAAAAACTTTAGAGCGGATTAAGCTCAGTTTTTATTGGCCGGGAATGTTAATTACGGCAAATTCCTAGGAGGGACCGGCTCTTCTCGTTCCCCTTCCCCTAGTTGATGTCCCCTTTGAACGAATTGGGGTCGATATTGTAGGACCCTTAGAGCCCTCAGCCCGAGGACATAAATATATATTAGTCCTAGTGGATTATGCGACCCGATATCCGAAAGTTGTTCCCTTGCGCTCAGCTACATCGAAAGCAATCGCACGGGAACTTGAAGGAGTATTTGCGCGTGTCGGTATTCCTAAAGAAGTCCTAACAGACCAAGGAACACCTTTTACCTCGGAGACGTTCAGGGAAACTGCCAAGTTACTGAAAATAAAGCACTTAAAGACCGCGGTGTATCATCCTCAAACCAACGGTCTAGTGGAGAGGTTTAATCAGACTCTCAAGCAGATGCTTGCAAGGTGGTCAGCGGGGATGGGAGGAATTGGGATCAACTCCTCCCCCTCGTTCTCTTTGCCTATCAGGAAGTCCCACAAGCCTCTACGGGGTTCTCTCCTTTTGAATTGTTATACAGATGACAACCCCGAGGTATATTGGATATTTTGAAAGAAGGTTGGGAAGGAGCGGCTCTTCCCTCTACAAATATTTTGGAATATATCGCACAGTTACGCTATAGATTTGGGAAAATTTGACCTATTTTAAAAAGTCATATGGAAGAGGCACAAGCAGCACAGGCCCGTTATTATGACCTTGGCACGACGCTCCGAGAATTCCATCCGGGGGATCGTGTCATGGTATTAGTTCCCACCTCCCATTCTAAATTGCTCACCCATTGGCAAGGCCCTTATGAAATTAAGGAGAGAAAAGGATTGGTCGACTATTTGGTGAAACAACCCAATCGTAGAACAAGTGAGCGGGTTTATCATGTGAACTTGCTGAAGCCGTGGAAGGAGAGGGAACCAGATCCCTCCTCCGCTCAGCCCTGCTCATTCTTTGCTCACATAGACACCCTTAATTTCGGCAAGGAATTAACTTATAGACAAAGACGGGAGCTGGAATCAGCTATCCTGTCCGTCTCAGAGGTGGTGAGTGAAAAACCCGGAAGGACCTCTCTGATTGCGCAAGACATAGTGACTGAACCAGGGGTTATAGTCCGGGAGCGCCCCTATAGACTTCCTGAGGCAAAGAAAACAGAAGTGGAGCTGGAAATCAAGCGGATGCTGGAACTAGGAGTGATTGAGGAAAGTTATAGTCCCTGGTCCAGCCCAATTGTCTTGGTTAGTAAACCTGACGGCAGTTGGAGGTTTTGCAATGACTTCCGTCGGCTTAACCAGGTCTCCCTGTTCGATGCTTATCCCATGCCTCGCGTAGATAACCTCCTCGAGAGGCTTGGACAAGCTGAATTTTTGACCACGCTTGACATGACAAAGGGGTACTGGCAGATTCCTTTAACGGACTTCATGAAGGTCAAGACCACGTTTAGCACTCCTAGCGGACACTGGCAGTATCGTGTTCTTCCATTCGGGTTACACGGGGCTCCTGCGACTTTCCAGCGTCTGGTGGATAAAGTGCTCCAACCCCATAATGCGTATCTGGATCTGCCTATCTGGATGACGTCGTCATCTATTCCAGCACATGGAAGGAACACGTACAGCAGGTCACTGCGGTATTGCGGACACTAGGAGAAGCCGGGCTTCGTATTAATCCCAAGAAATGTTTCTTTGGATTGAAAGAGGCTAAATATTTGGGCTATCTGGTGGGTCGGGGTACCGTGAAACCGCAGTGTTCAAAAATAGATGCCATTGTAAAATGGTCCCGTCCATGAACCAAGAGGCAAATCCAAGCCTTTCTCGGGTTGGCCGGGTACTACTGCCGGTTTTTCCCTTGGTTTTCAGAGAGAGCGGCGCCCTTGACTGATTTTACAAAGAAGAGGGCTCCTAATCATGTGGTATGGACTGACAAGGCGGACGCTGCATTTAGTGACTTAAAACAGGCTCTTACATCAGCACCAATATTAAAAGCTCCTAATTTTTCTCTCCCTTTTATTCTCCAGACGGACGCTTTGGACACAGGCCTGGGTGCCGTGCGGAGCCAAAGCGTCGATGGTGTTGAGCACCCCATCATGTACCTAAGCCGGAAACTGTTGGATTAGGAGACCAGGTATGCAGCAGTGGAAAGGGAAGCCCTTGCGATCAAATGGCTGATTACGCAGTTGAGGTACTACCTCTTGGGCCGGGAGTTCACTCTGGTGACGGATCATGCACCCTTACAGTGGATGGCCCTTCACAAGGAGTCGAATCCACGGGTCACTAGGTGGTTTCTTGACCTTGAACCTTACAAGTTTTCACTAATTCATCGTAAGGGTTCTCTCCATGCCAATGCTGATGCTCTCTCTCGTACCCACGACCTCTCGGTGCAGGACGCCCGACCCAATGGGTCTGGGCTGGGGGGGGCCTTGTCACACACGTGCAAGTAGGAGGCAGCTAAACGGCCTGAGTAAGTGTAATGAAACATCTGACCAGGGGGCGGCGGAGTGCGCTGACTGTCTTTCTCAGTTCCCTACAGACCTTTCCTGGGAAATCCTGCAAGGTTCCGGTGCCTCAGAAGACGTCACTTCCGAAGCCGGCCCCTTTGCTGATGTCACTTCCGAAGCCGGCCCCTTTGCTGACATCACTTCCGAAGCCGGCCCCTTTGTTGACATCACTTCTGGTTCCGGCCATTTTGATGACATCAGTTCCTCTCCAGGCCTTTAAAGCCTCCATCTTGGGCTACTATAGCCAGTTCTAGTTTGGACTCTGTGAAATGCACTTCGTATTTCTGATACAACAAACCCTTTTGCAGCTGGGAAAAATAATATATGGGTGGCTGCCCCAAACCTTTATGATGTCTTTGGCGTATTCTTATCACAACATGCATTTCAATAAAACCATTTATTCACAGAAACCTGGTTTCAAAAATGCCATGTATACCCTTATTCCAGTTACAAAAACCCAGTTAACACAAACCGATTTCTCCATGAGTAACCTGGTTATGTGGCCACGTAAACCTTTAACAAGGTTGCACATATCCAGCAGAAATGGATAGAAAACAGTGTAAACATCTACAAAACTAATGCAGGGTGATTATATTATTCCTTCTTCTGATTTAAATAATCTGCCTCAATATATCAGAATTGTGAAATTTATGTTGATGAGCTGATGAGCTGAACATAAAGTGCTAAGCTCGGAAGCACAATCTCATCTTTGAATTCATCGCAGCCATTGATGATGTTTCATCTTTTTTAAGTGCATTACTTTAGAGCATTTTGCTAAAGCAGAACTCCATACGACTTTTGCATGTAAATGGGGGTTTTGAAGAAACCAAGTTTCTGTCTTAACTGTGTTACTTATCATATCCCAGCTTTGTGTGTATATATAAACACACTGACCAAGAATGTATAACTAGGTCGTTAGGCTTTTAATGTGGAGTTAATTATCATTTAATAAACACACCCATTGCATTCTGCAGTTACAATATAATAAATTATCTCTATTTCATCAGCAAAACTAACTATGGCAAATCCTACTGCCTTGATGTCTTGCCAGTTTTAATGTGGGAAATTAGCACTTAAAGATCTTTGGTAGCCTACTTTCTACAATACGGGAAAAGTAATCAGCAGCATATGATTAATTCATAGGAATAGATTTAGACCATTGGACTAAATTTACATTGAATTGACACTTACACCATCATAAAAAGAGGCATTCTGAAATAAATAGCATTGGCATCAAATGCTCCATTCAGAAAAGTCGCTTAGTGAAATAAAAATGGTCTTTAAAAAATAAGACAATTTGAAATAAAACCTATAATAATAATAAAATGTTGATATTGTATTTCATAAAAATTAAAAAAACTGATGACACTTTATTTCATAATACAATGATTTTTGGGAAGATTTGGAAAAGATGATCTGCTGTGGCAATCCCTAATGGAAGCAGCCGATCTGATTGTATGGGTGGTTACCTACCAGGTAGCGCATGTGGTTTGTCTACTAGTTGGCAAACATCCACTACAGACCCTCTCAGTTGCGAGAAGCAGATCATAGAATGTTACATAGTTTACTGTCAAATAATACAAAGAGTATGCAACACGTGTTTCACCTTTATTTGGGCTCATCAGGCGTACACACTCCACTGCACCCCTCGTAGGGATCGAACCTCGGACATCAGTGTCAGAAGCGAAGCCTCTTTACACTGCTCCACGGCGTGTAGTTTGTTTATTTGACAGCCTAGAGATTGGAGTAATTACCATCATAGCATTCGTAGTTTGAGTCCTGATCTGACTGTATGGGTGGTTACCTACCAGGTTATGCATGTGGTTAGTCTGCCAGTTGTGGAGTGAGTATGCCTGATGAGCCCAAATAAGGACGAAACACGTGTTGCGTACTCTTTGCATTATTTGACAGTAAACTATGTGATATATATATATATATATATATATATATATATATATATATGCATGCACTTTTGCATTTGATCTTTTATTTCATAATTTTATTTATTTCAGTTTGGTACAAATGGTATTTTATAAAAATGCAAAAGAGGCCTGAAAATAAAATACAATGCATGTATTGTTGAAAATGATATGTATTGTTGAAAGAAACAAATTCTCAGAAATTTAAATAAAAACTGTATATATTGTATTACATTTACTAAGGATGTGTATCTTACTATTGACAATGGCCTAAGCTATTTTCAAAAAAGTACTGATTATAATATTTACTGATCATTACATTAAATATTTTTGCATTAAAGAAACTTGTTTATATTAATCCTAGTATAACACGAAACAACAAAGTACTATCCAGATAATTGCTTTTAATTACTTTAAAATATGATACCATGTGAGAAGCCGCTTCACTTGCCATGACCAGGTGTAACATCTGCATTAAACTGCAATTGATTACTCTACAGGGAAGTCCTTGTGTACTTTCCACTTATCTTTTTAACAGTAAACATTTACTTTGCTTGCTAGTGATTAGCAAGCAATTTCCAGTGATAAAGGTCCTTGATTTTGTTACATAATCTATCCTCGAACATATAGCAAGCCAGTGGAGGGACTTTCACCTGCCCTTTAACAATAAAATCACCTGTCATTTTTTTCAATTAATAGTTTTTACTCTGTTTTATTGTGGTTTGGTTACAATACATAATTCATTTTACTTCTTACAAAATGTATTGTTACTGTAAAGCATTTTTAAACTACAAGTAGGCAACTGTGATATTTATATTGTAGGTCTTTTCCTTGCAGTCGTAAAGACGTCATTGACCATGGTAAACATTTGCCTTAATTTGCAAAGTACTGAGTAAGAGCTGTGAGTGGCACAGCAAGCTAAATGTATGGAACAAAAGGAGACATATTTGGAGCTTCAAACCATGAAAAAGCCGAGAAAAGTTTATGAAAAGCCAAACATTGGCTGTGTTGTTTGCAGTCCTATGCTGTAATGCCATCAATCATGCAATTTGCAGTGAACTTCTAGGTGTGCATTTTTTGCCTAAAGTATGATAAATTCAATACAGTAGATATAGATATGGTCTACTTATTCCAGTACTTAGACACAAGCAGAATATGGTCTTCGGATTACAGGAAATCTTTCTCGGTAGTACTACAGCTAATCATAGCAGTTAAATTGACAACAGTTAGAAGCCACAGGAGGCATAAAAAATATTATTGATGCTGACACAGTGATTGTATGAAACATCAACAGAGCACAGTAAGTAAATTTAAAATCTATATATTTTTAATCTCTCTTTCTCTCTTACCTGAGGTGGGGTGACCGTGCGGTCCATTCCTTGCATTCTGTTTGCAAGCCTTCAGTTCTGGAACTCACTTTACTTTCAAATAACATCTCATCAACGTCCCAAAATAACTGGCGGATTTTCTGGGTGTTAACTTTGTCAAATTCCTACATGCACAAAAGAATAGTGAGAATGATAATTACATGTAAAATAGAAGCATTTTCCGTGTACATTTAAAACATTATTAACTTATTTCTACTTACATCATCTCTCCAAGAGTAAACTGAGCTTCTTTCTGTTGATAAACAAGTTGCATAACTGTGAATTTCAGACCAAGAATTGTTGAGATCTGTTAGTGTAGTCTGCCCACTGGATGTGTCCGAGGGTATTGAATCTTTTCTAAATTAAGAATGAGAAAGAAAGTAATATTCATACCCACACAGCAAAAAGAGAAACACATGAGACAATAGTTCAACTAACTATTAGATTTTGGGAGTGGAAACTACTGATAATGCTTAAAAGACATTTTCTTTACTGGCAATGCAAATAGGAGCTGAAAGCACACATTGACTAGTTCTAAAAGGTAAAAGACTTGTCGGTTTTAAAGACTTATTTTTTTTCATAATTTACTGTTGTAAAACTGTAGGAATAGTCATGAGTCTAGAATTCTCTACAAATAAAGCAAAAACCTAACCAGAAATCAAAGTCTAAACAAAGGGAAAGTTCAGAAACCGAGAGTTAAAAACAAAGTATGTTGCTAATCAAAGATTTCTTTAACATTATCCACAACCTTGGATGTCACAGTCAATTTGATGTCAACTTTTATACTGTAGCATGAATGACCCTCTGAGACAATGCCCCTAGGAACCAATGGTTTAATCTTGACAATGAACTTGCAAAAAAATGGCACTCACGGAGAAAGCAAAATGCCATTGTGGCAACCATAAAAACATTAAAGAAAATAAACATGACTTAACTATTAAATATAGAAACCAAAAAAATATTCAATTTAAATTCTCCAAGTAACAAACCCCCCCAAAACAAGAGAAGAGTGCTTCCTCTGAATGCCAACCATTGCATTTATTTGAGTGTGTAACATGAAATTTTTTTAATAATCGAAGGATATTAAGAGCATGAGCAGTCTTCAGAACCATATCCACGCCAGTGAATGAGGTACTCAACAGTCGTCCCTTTCCAATGAGAATCCAAATCCTGTGAATTTATTATTCAACAGGTGGAATTAGCATGACTGACCAAAAATAAGGATTAAAAGGTTTTAATCTAGAAACATGTAACACAGGATTCATTCTGAAATGTGCTAACGTATTGGGAACAGTGTGGATGTTTTAAAATATGTTTAAAATGATATATGGATCTATGAACAACATAGCTAGTATATGGGACAGAACCCACCCCTAAACCTAGGGGCTTTCTGACACTTAGTAGCTATCTGTAGGTTCTCCTTAACCTGTTCCCATGTGTCTTCCACTTTAGAAAAGAAAGCATTCTGCTAGGCTAGGAAAAGCGAAAGACATAAATGTAATATTTACTACAGCAGTTATAGATCCAAGCAAACATTCAAAGGGACGCAATTCTGCTAAAGGGACAGATGTTCTCCATTAGTCTTAAAACTAAAAATTTTTACTCTTTCAATTTGGCCTTTGGATTTAGGGTGTAAACCTGAAGACAAATTTAAGGGACAACCGATGTTATTACAGAAGAATCTACAGAATTGAGAAACAAAGTGTAGTCCTCTGTCTGTAATGGCAGAGGTGAAAAAACTATGCAAAGAGAAATAATGAAATATAAAAACATCAGCCAATTCTCTAACTCTAAGGGACATTTTTAATGGGCTGAAATGAGCACTCTTTAAAAACTGATCAGCAATAAAGAAAATATTGATTAGAAATGAGTGATACATAAAAAATCATTAGTATGGGACTCCCAAGGTCTACTGTACTGACAATAGTGATGGATGGTAAAAGTACAATAGGAGTACCCATCGCTGTTTTTGCTCATGCACAAACATAAACAAGTACATACTCGTGAATATCTTTATGCATGTTTACCCAACAAAAATAACTCTGTATGAGTTCGAAAGTGTGCTTGTCCCCTGGTGCTGAAATGTTTTAATAAAAGGCACTGATTACCACACACAAAGTTATTTCTTGGAATATCTGTAAACTCGTATGATGGTGAAGAATCTTCTGCTTTTTATAGCTTTGTGCTACTGGAATCAAACACTGATGATGTGTCATGATGACTGAAAAACCAAAATGGCATCACTCCAGGAATAACAAAATGGAGAAAAAAAATAAAAAAAAATCAATAACTAAAAACATTCTAAAAGGAAAATAAATGCATTTAAAGCCCCCAACATGAAATAATACATATAAAAGAAACTTAAAACAATATTCAAAAAATGCTGTGCAATATCATTTTCCACTGGAAAACCCCTTTAGGAGCTTGCACATTTGAAAGTTTTTGTATTTCTTCTTAGGGGAGATCATTATCACACTGGCTAGAAATGTTTACAAGCCACCAAATTGATCATAATAAAATTTTAATAAGAGAGCAAAAGCTTTTCAGTTCTTTTCTCCAGGTCTAAAAGAAATTGCAAAATGAAACTGGCTGTAAAAGAGTGTCCAATGGTATGGTCTGGCATTGATTCTTCAAGCAGTTATATGATACATAAGGACTCTATGGCCAATAAATATTATACATAAGTGCTGAGCACCTTCCATCTAGTGTCTTGAGTCTTCCAAAGCTAATGTAATAGCTAAGAGTTTACAATTCCCTACATTGTAATTCTGCTCCATATGAGTAAGTTTTTTAGAAAAGAAGGCACAAGAATATCATTTACCAGAGTCTTCAAATAAATAGATTTTTTAATGAGTCAAATGAATATTGTGCTTTTGGCATCCAAACAGTTTTTATGTGCTTTCTTTGTAGGTGACTTAATAGGTACAATAATGGGACTGAAATATGTAATAAAATAACAATAGTAATTAGCAAAACTCACAAATTGCTGTATTTGTTTAGTACATTTGGGTGTCTTCCAGCGCAGTATTTCAGAAGCATTACTTTTATCCATACTCAGTCCCACTTGTGAGATTTCACTCTGAAAGAGTCTGTGTGAAAGTTATACTTTTCTGATTTTACTTAGGTGTTATTTTTGTGAAGGTGTTTCAAAACAACCCTAAACTGTTTAATATGAATGTTCAAGTTGCTGGAAAACATAAGGAAAGCATCAATATAAACTAATACCTAATATGTTATGAAAAATGTACCATACCAAAGTTCTGAAAAATTGTTGTGAACAACAGGAAATAAATGGTTGCAAAAGATTTAAGCATTGTGATTGACAGAGAGAAATCAATTTAAAATCTTGAAATCCAAAAAACTGATCATAAAATCAGACCCCAACTTATACAACCGTTAAAAAATACAACACTTAATTTTTCTTTTTTACATCTTCTTGCTTCATCCAATCTCGCACCAATCTTCACCACATCAACGAATTTTAATTTAAATCCAGCTTCATATTTTCTTTTGATCGAACGCTCCATCGTAGATAAGGGATGCTCTTACGATAAAGGTGTATGAGGGTGTGAGATACAAAAAATACAAAACAGTTCAAATGTTGCTTCGGAATAGTTTGGGTATTACCGTGTGGTCACATAGGCACAATACACAGAAAAAAGGCAGTGTGCTCTTTGGTTACTCTCTCAGCTGGGCGTTAGCATATATTCTTTTGGATCAAGAGGGTGAGTTTTCTGCATTCGACTTATACGACCAACATTATAAAATACCAGAAATTATACTGTAAAATCAAGCCCCAACTTAACTTAAGCATTAAGTTAAGTAAGTATAGTATATACAGTAGTTTCCATTCTATGACTGGGTTGTGTTTTCTTAACCAGTAGAATGCCAGGATGATAGAGAAGAGAATTGTTTCCTTAATATAAAACACTTGTAGCCATAATGGATGGGCGGTCTTATTCAGAACTCCATTACCTAAAGTACTAACATCAACTACTAATATTTTAGATTAGATTAGATAAACGTTATTAATCCAGCGGGAATATTCATGCTTGTACTTCAAAAGTGCAATTATAGTTTCATTAGTTCAGCACCAGTGGACAGCTGCACATGAATCAGTTATATCTTGAAACTGAAAATGGGATGGGGTATTTGGGCTCTCTGAAGTGTATTGTACTGCACCCTGTTCTAGTGGCTGTTCAGAAATGTGTCTCAATTCATTTACTATCTGTTAAAAGGAAGCCATTAAATCTATAACTTACAAACAGTGACAAGCTGTTCTCTTATTTCTCATGCTTCTTTCTGTGCATGCTTGAACCCTGTAAATCCTTGATTAATTTCAGGGTCCATTATTTCAGGTGATGTATGTTTCTTTAACGCCACAATGAATAGACCATCATATAAACATAGTCAAAATGGAAGGTGGTAAAAAATGGTAGAAGCTACGTTATTAGGTCATCCAGTGGTAGGTGATTTCACTGTATCCAAACTATTTTGTTTGCTAATTCTACCTGTACATTAATGTATTGTCTATGCTCTATTCTCTCATAGTTGTCATTGAATTCTATTTTTCTTAATGTCAGTGCTGTTGTTTAAAGATTAAAACATTTTAAGATGACCCTGAAAGATACAAAGGCTATCCATCCACATACAGTAAAGAAAACACCTACAGTAGATCATGCTGTCCTGTCCCAAAATGTGTTCCTCTAACTACTAAAATAAACCATTATTATGACAAAAAGGTTCCATTAGGTATAGTAGGGTAATCACCCTCAGAACTTCCCTATCTTGAATGGTTAGAAATAAAATGTTTCTGGTAACCTGAGCTAAATAAGAAACCAACTGTGCATCTATTGGTGACAACATTTTCCCAGGGGTGTATGCTTCCCTTGTTCTCATAGCTATCATTTGAACTCGGCACATTAATCCATGGCAAACCATGCCATTACAACAAAATATAAATTAGGCATGGTCAACCAATACATAAATCATTTCAATTCAATATGAATATTTTAGAAATTAGATTTAAGTAAAGGGAAGACAGGCATACCTTTGGTAATTTTGAATGGCTCCAACAACATGTGATGTAAAGTGAAGAGGAAGGGAGTTGGCTTGGCTTTGAATAAACTGGTGATCAGAACCTTTTGACAAGCTCTTTCTGAAATGTGAAGAACAGGGGAAAATACAATACGTAAGACAAATACTTTAAACCAAATATTTTTAAGAATTGTGTTTCTTTTTTATGTCTGAGATACTATGAGGTTAATAAAAAACACTGAGCATTGTAGCACATCATTTACTCACTGAAATATGAGACTGTAAAAAATAATACAATGTCACACATGCACATCAGTGGAACATCCTCTGGGCTCTTCTGAGGTATGTACTTCCACCCTGAGTGAGAAGGGACACTAGCACTAACCATACCCTCTTTGTTTCCCCTCCACACTGCCCAAAAGATGCCTACTGAGGGCAATAGACCTTACCCCTTCTGGTCCTGCCACTACAGATTCTGTGGTTTCCTGAAGGAGGGGTCACTCGTTACTAGAGCGCACCACAGGGAGGCACTCCTTCCCACCATGACTTTGAGAGACTTTATCAGCTGAGAAAGGTTCCTCAAGCTAGCACATGTTTTTGTTTGAACTGTTGTTTCAATTAAATAGGGACAACTGGGTTGGCACCCCAACATTTCAACTTGTAGATTTGCAGTTCCTTCCAATGGCCACAGTGTCTAATGACTTATTTTACAGTAGTCTGAAATCTTACAAATTTTCAGTCAACAGCTTTGAAGGAAAAATGTAATTAGTTGTCACACTGAACCATTATTTTTCATAACCAACCATTAATATGATATTAATTATTCTTTAATTTCATATTTTTTGAACAATAAATATTATATTTTACCTGAGTGCTCATTCTTCAGTTTATTTATAAAGGATATTAACAAAATGCAGTTTACCATTCAACACATATCACATCTATCAAGTATAAACTGTAAATTTAGGTTATTTTTTTCTAAGTTGCTGGCTTAAAATACTGTGAACATATATTTTATATATGATTAAGAAAACAAAGCTATTTATTTTAACAGTAAAGCTGTCTTAAACCACCTTTTTCTTGTACAAATATTTATTTAGCAATGAGAGCACAGATAAAACATGGATAATAGTTGTTTTTTATTTGCCTCACCAGCTACTCACAGATAACAGACCTTCTGCTTAAATAGCACATTGTTTTTTGCTTCTGTAGTGTTGTAGTGTATATTTGGAAATTAATTTTAAAAATAGCTGCTAACAGAGAGCACTATAAGAGCAAAATGTTTCAGTGACACATATTGCACATTATAAATCAAACATAGTTGTGTTTTCTGAAAAAAATGATTATACTTATTTTTAATCAAGATATTATTTATTTTAGCAGTTCAAAGAGAATCTCACCCATCTCTCCTGATTGGATTTCAGGAAGTCGCAGTTGATAGAATTACCAACACACAACTCTCCAGTTCCTAGCTGGTCTATCATCTGCATGAAATGGGGACATTACCTTCCTGTTTGCATGGGCCTCTTTCAGTGAATAGAGCATTTTCCCAACTGTCCAAAGACAAACAGCCAGAACAACTGAGTACATTTAGAATTATTGACCAGAACAACTGAGTATGTTGAGAATTATAAACAATGGCTTCAAACAAAAATACAACAAATACAAGAGTTAATAAGACAGCCTCAATGAGTGAGAGGAATCGACTTGAAGAGAGTGATAAACTGAAAACAAACAAGAGAGTGTAAATAATTAATAAACACCACCAAGCTTCTAAATGAGAAGTGTGGCCAAGGTCATTGCTTCACTGCTTTAGACTCTTTGTAAACCATTATCAATTGCTGTTGTCTCTAGTTCACTTGTATAATATTTTTCAGGGGAAGGCAGGCGCAGAAGTAGCACCTAGGTAGCAACTAGGAAAGAAACTTACGGGGGCCACATGATATAATCCACACTGGTAATAGCAGCAAAGTATTTTGAGATCAGAGTCACCGGGAGAATTAGGCCCTGTCTGTGCAAAAGGTCCCAAAAAACAGAGCCAATCAGTAACACCCCTAAAAGAGTCATAGTAAGCACTGCAGGGGGACACCTGTAGTACATCCTCAGGATACTACAGGGCATATACTGAACATGTTATGAGTGGCTAAATCTGTATTTGAGATAGTGGAGCTCTGGATGATGAAACGTGGCAAGCACAATTCCTCTATTATGGCACATGAAAGGAGACATTTCCTATTAGAGATTGGTAGGACCCTGTTGTCCCAAAAAGAAGGAAGGTTAACTGGAAATGCTGTAAAAGATCAAGAGTATCCTCACTGTGCCTGTCAGAATGGGGCAAGGGTAAGCCTGGGTGAAGTTAAACATTTAACCTAACCCAGAATAAACATTTTCATTGGCTGACTCAAAACAGCATAGGAAAGCTATATAAATTAAATTATTTATTATTTATATTATTATAAATATTAAGCAAATAGGTTTTTTGTGTGTTAGATGGGAAGCAGTAGGTGTTCAGAAGACTAATCAACTTTTTTTGCTACCATTTGGTCAGTATGATGAAGAGGAAAACAGCTGTACCTCAAAATTGCAAATCCTGCATATGAAATGAAGTATTAAGGTAAGGAATATTTTACATGATGAGTAATTAGAGTCATTCATCCAAAAGGTGAATTTGGAATTTCCATCTCCAATAAAGAGACTACTTATTTATTCCTCTAACCCCAAGACTATTACATTTAAAAATGATGAAAAGAAAAGAAAATAAGCTACTGGTGAACTGTACTGAATGGTTTTATTGGGTGACATCTGACATTTATTAAAAAAAAAATTAACTGCATCATGATACCGTGTATCCTGCTCATTTCATCTGGAATCTTCAAATTTCAATGTATTTATAATGCAGGTTATGCGATGGCTGCTTTGTGTGATCTCTGGAATGCAGTCACTGCTTGAATGTCTTAAGAAAATAGGGGTGAAGTGTTTAACTGTTTCTTGTACTGACGTGGCATTTTAATGGTTATTTTAAGGATGCAGGGACACTGGGATCGTTAGAGGTACTTCTATATTGATGGTCCTGTAGCCACAGAGGGCTTTACCTAATTATGGAAGTAATGTGGCCCAGAAGTGATTGAAAGACAAATCAGGTCGGAAGAAATTTTGTTGAAAGGAGAGTTTAGAAAGAAGGCTCATTTGTTGGGAGGAAAAGTCACAAGAAGATTTTGTGAGCGGGACATATCAATGCAGTTGATGAGTGGCATAGTTTGTTTTGTCTGATACAAGGTTTTTGAAAAGTGAGAAAGCCACCTTAGCTGTTACGTAAGGGCAATGCTCTGGTAGACTTTGTATTTTTTTTATTTTTATCATTTGAGTTCTCTCTTGTTAATCTCTATTGTCTGTGTTTTATATAAAAAATTGTTGATAAACCCTTAGTATTCTTGTAATTTTTCAGGTGCAGGGCAAATTTATGAGATGGTTAGCCTGGTATATTAAAAAGTGATAACATTCTTCAAATATACATTTACATGCCTTTTCCGTCATTCTGTCTATTTTTCTAATCTGCTTTGTACTATAGACCTGAGGTGGGATGTAACCAAATGCAAGCCAGCAATTATTCTTGGTGAGGTCATAAAATAGCAAGGAGATTTAGAGTCACAATGGGTTGAAGCCTATCCGAACAGCAGTGAAAGCAAAGCAGAAACTAACCCTGAATATGGCACCAAGTCATCATATCATATTCTCTTTTTAAATGCTTTTGAATTTAATTAAATTTAGTAACTTCCAGTACATTAGTCTTCTAAAACTACTTGTCATCCTGTAAGAATTTTTTTGTAAAATGTATATTATGAAAATTTAAGAACCGAATATGGTCAGATTAGAAGTACCTCAGGACACTTCAACCACTGCTGCAGGACACTAAGGATGCCTTGATGATTCATTTATCAGTCAAATGAATAACCAAGTTATTGGTTTTTATGCAGCCTGGCATTTCATTTCACTGCATATGTGAGCTATACAGATTTTACAGAAGAATAATCCAGATGAAACAGGTTAAGAAATGCTGTTGTGCTCATTTGGAAAGATCTAGGAAATCCAGAAGAACAATGCTACAGAACGACTGGAGGAGAATGTTACAGTCCACCATAGTGCCTATGCTTTCCACCATCTACAGAGATAAGTCATCTTCAGTATACCACATAATGATGACATAGAGAGGTGACACCCTGATCTTGGTGTCCATTATGACATTTGCCACTGACTGCCCACCACTGATAAATTAGATCTATTGTTAATAATACATCAGGTATAGCCCCATTCTCACTAATAAATCATCCTATGTTCCCTGGTTTTGGAGTCATTTTTATTCTGCACATCTATTTCATGCAAATTAAGTCCCTGTTACAACATGCAAATATTTCTTATTTTAATAAATAATAATATATAATTATTTTACATGAAGGCTTAAGTTGAATTTGTAGTGGAGATACTAATCTAACTGTAGTGCAATATAAATTCAAAAGAAACAAATCGAGTGACGACAGCATAACCATTCATTTAGAATAGGTTTACTAAAACATAATACATAAAATGTAATATTAATACAGTAAATATAGATGTCTTTATACATAAGTAGTAATATAAGTGAACTGAAATTAATTATAAAATAAAATGCTTTTATAATTATCTTCAATGAACTTTAGTACAATTCTAATTACATATTTCAGGCATTAATACAACAACTTCTAATCAATCTGTCAATTTGCCACTTTTAACAGCACGTCGAGCAGAGTCTAGCTCTGGCATACATCTCACTTACCCAATAATAATTAGTCCTTGCTGTGTATTTGCATCTCTGCTTTTGTAGCACTCTACTGAAAGCTGTCGAAACTGAGGAGTGAAGCAGGGAACAGCTGATGAATAGACTAAAGGAGCTGTTACAACATGCATGAGGAACAATGTAGGGTTGAAATTTTATGCCTTCAGTAAATAAAAATCCTTTTCTTTTTCTGAAAATCCTTGGAACGTTAAACCTTCATGTGGCGAAATAACGTATTATAATCTTGCTTAGCTATAGTTTCTTCAGAAGACATCTTTGTGTTCCTTAAACAGGTAACAGATGATGCATCATGCTTACACCTAAAAACAAGATGCATTTTTTGTTTGATTTGCTGACATGCAGCAGTTGTAACATCAGAAAAGCCTAAATACAAAGACAGTAGGTTTTTTTTTTTTGTGGTGGTTTTTAAAGTCAACATGTGCTGCTTACAGTCCTGTTCAAATCCTCTGCATAAAGTAGCAAACCTAAGCTTACTGATTCGCATGGCAAGGCTACTCCACAGCAACCAAGAAAGGATAATATTTCTATCCAGAGAGACTTTCCCCTCCCACCAGCCTCTGAGCTGAGCATCACAACCACAACAACAGCTGAGCTCCAGGAAAGAATTCAGAATTAGTCATCTCTGAAAACATTACATAGATAGTAATCAGCAGGAAATTACTTGTATTCCTGGGCATAACATGTAAAGCCTTAATTAGAACTATATTTGAAAATAGAGACTACACTTAGTTGTTGTGATTTCAACTGTCTGCTTTTTACAGCTTCTTACAATAATGCAAGGCTAATTCAAAACATTGTGCTAAGCTTCAGTGTTAATAGTGCCTCTTTAATTCTGGAACTCATCAATGATGAATTACTTTTTTTTTTTTTTTTAACACAGCAACTAGGGTTTTTAGTCTGTTTGAAAACTGTATGCTAGCCCACTCCCTCAGAAGTCACTTACCTTGCTTGTGCTTTAAATGCTAAAAAATATACTATACCATCATGCTTAAAATATAGCTTGAAACAGATGATACTCCAGATTAGAATTATTTATTTGTGTCAATTAAAATAGAAAACTCTAAATTAAAACACCAGAAATAAATGTGTGGTTTTGAACATTTGACTTTTGTATGGAATAGTCTGATTCATCAAAGGTGCTGAGGAAACAATAAAATTATAATTTCCTCCTGAGATCTTCCAGGTGTATGTGCAAAATATTCGACGGAAATTGTGCTTACTTCATGAGAATAATTGAGCGCTGCTGCACCTCTTTAACCCAGTAATCAAAACCTAAGCATTTGATATACAAAGTCCACAAAAGAATAAAGGTAATAGCTTAGCTTCGCAACATGGCTTCTGCAGGGGTGGTGAAGCATAAGGGGGTATGCAACAACCCACGCCCCGGAAGGTGTTGCTATCTTTGTGTTAATTGATTTGGATGGGAATTACTGTGGCAAAACTATTAATTGTATTACATTTTCATCTTTTACTTTACATTGCAGGCTTTTATTATTTAACTGTATACCACCTCTTTTCTATTTGTAATGTCCCTTTGTGAAATTCACTGTTACGGCTCTTAAATATTTTCATCTAAAGTTCATTATCTATATTACAACCACATATTCTGAATCTGCAACAGAGGAAACTTAAAATCATTCAGAGATGACAGCAAAAAATGTAAATTGCCCACCAGTCCAAAAAGGGTAAAGAACAAGCCAAGGGCAGTCATGTTTCAGCTATTCATAGGACTATGTTTCATGCTCTCACTGTTTAAAAGAGTTAAGCTTTTGATTTTGTTGCTATTATTTTTCCCCATTATTAAATATAAGTATCTACAGAAAAAGTGGATAAGAAAAGTGCAACTACCCCTCAACAGGTTGAAATTTTCAGTCGGTAAGTAACAATTCATTTAATTAATTTATTTTACTAAGAGTTATATCCATTCATTATGTGTTTTCGATGTATATTTATATCACTATACATGCCTATTCCAGTATAGAAGGAAATGATATCAGTATCCAAAACTGGACAGTATCTTTTGTATAAACAAAAAGGTAATTGGTGATTTATAAGCATTATCTTATGCAGAAATTCACATTGGACTGTAATGTAGATGTTTAGGATTATCTTAGTCATATTTGAGAAAAATGTTTAACAAACATTGGATGTGCTGAGACACATTATTATTTTTCCTAATGAAAATATTGGAATATAGGTTTCTGTTATCAAAAAATTCATTGTCAACCACATTTTGGATTAATGGTAAGTACATTAGATGCAAGTTTATCTGGGCAAGCATAATAAGTGTTCATCAAACTAAGATTCTTGAACCTAAGAATGAATTGTCAAAAGTTATTAATAAGTTTTAACAACATGAGTGCCGTCTACAACTACTGCTCAAGCAACAGTTATTCAACTCTTATATAGTCAAGGCCAGATTAAGACTCCCATCTCACTACGTCCACCAAAGACACCCACATCAGGCACATGCATATACTCATAGATTGTGAACATCACATATGAAAGTAATAAATCAGGTAGAAAGGGGACTGAAGTATAACAAAATCCAAACCTTTATATCAGGTCAACTTCACCTTCTTTTTTGTTCATATGTATATTGCATTGCATGTAAAAAACATCACATCTGTAGAAAATTTATTTTCTTTTGATATTTCAATTAACAAACATCATTTAAACATTTTTAAAAGACCTGAGCCACTTTGTGGCAAAAAGGTAATATGTGGCTGAACAGTTTGCACCAAATAAAATAAAATGCTGAAAATGGGATCCTTCAATCAAGTTTGGTGTTGTTTAGTGTGTCTTATGTCCAGCCATGACCTCGTTGTTTGTTCACTTCTATGTTGGTGTAATGGGACTGCATGTTGCTCAGCCCTATCCTTACCATCTGTAAGGTCACTCTCACTAGACTCAAGTGCACCATTTGTGACTTGTTCACCAACTGGCATATTTAATGTAAAAAAATCATTTTAAAATCAAGAAATTAAATGTTATTTGGGGTTTATTTTGTAATATTGGTGTTTAATATCAACCACATATACTGACTTACTCTCTTTCTTTTTAGTTGTGATCGTCTGTATGAGTGTTCAGATACCTTTGTTTGAAATAAGAGGGTTAAGAAAATAGATGGATGAATGGTTAGAAGTTAAAATTATTTCTACTACTACAGTGCACCAAGAGCAATTAAAACCATAAGTGCTGCATTTGATTTAATAAAATAAATAACAAGAAGTCATACTGTATGTCAGAAACTGAAATGGGCAAATTTGTAACTGCCAATTAACAGAATTTGGGGCCGCTGCCTCACAGCTCCAACAAACTCCATTCAAACATTGGCCCGATCACTCTATATGAAGTTTATATGTTCTCCCTCAGTTTGCAGGAGTTTCCTGTGTGTTTTTCCAAATACTTGCAGATTAGACCTGATTCTGTATGAGTGAGAATGTGTGTGTGTATATGTGGGTCGGTTCCTGACTTGTACCTGAAACTACTGAGAAAAAATCCTACCCCTTGTACTCTTGAATAGGGCTGATTGGGCTTAGAAATACTGTAGATCCGTGGAGTGATGCAACTGTCGACACATACTGTAAGGCATTTGTTACAGGAAATTTGGTTAAATAGGTTGAAAAAAATGATTACTGCACCTTCCTTACAGCCACAGAGACCTGTGTTCAATTTGCAGCTCATCTTCTGTGCTTACACTCTGTCAAATCTGCAAGCTGCCCTATGTGGTCTTTTCCTTGGTTCTCTAATTTCTGGTAAACAAGATGCTGTATGAGTGTTTGATCTGTGATGGACTTGGGTGCCTTTCAGGGTTTGTTCTATCTTACCGTATTTAATGCTGCTGGTGTTAACATCAGTTTTCCACAACACTTTAGTATGCAATAAAATACAGTGGATGAGAAAGCTTAAAAAAAAATAATGTACAAAATTAAATATTTTAATGTTATAAACAGAGAGCATGAAACTATGCAAGCTATTTGTGTGCAAAATAAAAACAGAGATTTTTATTGATGTGAGAAAATAGAGGCATTGGTTGAATTCCCTGTCCATGACATATGGCTGGAACACAAGGAGTAGAATTTCATTAGGTCCCAAAACAGGAAGATGACTGCAGGCAGTGAAGAAAGACATTATAATATGTATGAGTTATGTATGAAAAGTGTTAGCAGGGTGAGGCACACATATACTGTTACTTAGTTACTTAGGCTCTCAAAGACCATCAAACAATAATAATAATTTCTACAGGCTGACACAGGTGTCCAGGGCTATTTCTCTCCTTCCCACTGTTTTTCAATCTTATTCCTACAGATACTCCGATCACTCCCACATTATTTCCTAATAATCTCAGACCAATACTCCTCAATAATAATAAAAGTAATTTAAAATCAGTTACTGAAATATTTGTTGTATTTCACAGCAGTGTCAACAAATTTTTTAGCAAGCTGCACAAACCCATTTCTAGAAGCAGACAGTATTTCAGACTCCCTCACGAATTCTGTAGACATGTTACACTTTAGAAGATCAAAAAGTAAAATGCACTTATGGCATATACTATAGATATGGCCAAGAAAATAAGATAATAAAGATAATTACAATCTAAGGCATGTAGAAATAGTAGTTCCAGGAAGAGGTCATGGACAGTAGGACTAACACATTTGTAAAAAGAAAAAGCATCTTAAAATTAATTCTGTTTTATTGGCAGCTAGTAAGATTGGAGAGATATGAATAAATTCTCATTGCTTTGCATCCCTGTTTAGGACATATTGTAACCAGTCAAAGTTTTTATGGCAGATCTGTAAAGAATGACATACAATAAACAAGCTGGGATGATAGGAAAATGTGGACCAGCTTACAGTACATGCATCATACACCAATGCAGATGGTATAAGTGATGATACAGTATATTCCTATGATTAATGAATTAAATTTTGCAAAGCAATATGGCTCTGAAATAACACCATTAAGATCAAAATGTTTTTAAGCATGGAAGAATGAGGCAATATGGAGTCCATTGATTCTGAAATGGGTGATTAATTTTTTTAGCACCTACTGCGATTGGCATGTCTCAGATTCCCAGTGGACTGGTTTTTGTTGAAAAATGGCACACTTCTTTAAGGAAATATGTCGCAGCAGTTCAATTTTTGTTGACATATCTCAAAAATAGTGTGCTGTACAAATATTTGAAATTTAAAAAATCTTAGATTGAAAAGCATTGGCGAATTTGTGAACTTGTCTATCTTAAAACAGATAAAGGTTCTTTGTGACTTTGATTATTTACTGTTTTAAATTCATCTTGAGATAGGTCAGTTCAACTTATGTATATTTTTTTATATTTTTCTCTTTTACTCATCCGACAGCTACTCCTGACAGCAAACAGCAAAAGAACAGGTCTCTGATACAAGTTAGTCTAATGCCAGGAGAGGCACGTGCACACATGCTGCTTGTACACCAGCTCATGTCTACTGCTGCTTCAGGTAAGTTAATTGTAAAAATGAAAAAAAAAAAAGTCACTAATCTAGAATTAAATGTAAGAAGAAACAAATTATGTAAGCATTACTTTGTAAGCACACACAGAAGAAATTTAAATTAAATATTAAATGTAACATTTAAATACTGGATATCAGAAACTTGGAATAGTCTCACAATGCAGACTCATACACAATGGCACCGATGACAAGAGGGTGTTGTAATAAATAACAATAAACCAAAATGAAGCTAAAAAGCAAAACTGAATTCAGCTAAGTTCAAAAAACCCAAATGAAATACATGAAGACACAGAAAAAATATACAGTATTAACTGAAATAAAAACTAATAAATTGGCTGCAACATCATATATTAGAGATGGTATCTGCTGCCTTTTAAATTTGTTGCAAATTGAATGCTGCCCATATCAATTGTTTATTCTGCATTTTTAATTAATAAAACCTTTAACTTGTATATTTGATTGTTAGGTAATCCATAATAAAAGTTTCTACACAGCACTTTATGGATCTAGGTCTTGGCAAATCTGTCTTTAAACTCCCACCCTATTTCACTTCAAGGGCAAGCTCTGGAATCAATTCTTGGATTAGCGGATGCCCTGTTTTGACTTGAGCTACACCAAAAACAAATCTTCCCTGACTGGCCGTAGTATCTCTAATCCCCGAGTCCTAATTAGCCCTTAATGTGCCAGACCTCTTAAGTAGTCTTCATTTCTATTTTTCTAAAGAGTCAATACAGTCAAGTACTTTCTTTATCCCTGTCTATCAGACATGTCCATCACTTATTTTGTTGCTTATACTCAGTCATCTGAGGAAGTTATCTTACTTTCTTTCCAGGGAACATTCTCTGTGATGAACCTGGAAGTCTTCCATTGTATTTGACATTGTGATAGAGGTTTTCTGAGGGTTGGTGATTTTATCTTTGCCCCCTTGCTGTTGGTTTGGCTTGCTAGAAACTATCTCACAGCAGGCTATAGAATAGATAATTGATATAGTTCGGTGTTAGAATCTGCCAGTGGAGCAATATGTAGCATAGAGAGAAATATAAACATGTAATGGTTGTGTGAATATACTTGCACATAACTGAATTAGAACACAGCAAAGTCCTCTAAATTAAAGCAATATGTAGCAGTAAGACATGTCACCAATAACTCTGCAATCATTAAAATTCACTATGAATAATACAAATATTAAAGCAGATTAAACAACCTGGACAATAAACAAAAAGCAGACACAAATGCAAACAATAACAAATTCTGAATTGGACCATATACTGTTGTTTCCACTTCAGTATAGGAGGCAAAGGCATAAATAAATGACAAATTTCTAAATAAACTGGATCAAAATCATAACATGGAAGAACAGGAAAATTAGTATACATTTCTAAAAATGAGAAGCTTGGAATACACTGTATGTTTAGTTGTGATGTAGCCACAGGCATCTACCACTGACTAATTTATAATGATGTAGACTTCTAAATCTATGAAACAAGTTCTGTTAGTCATAGCACTGAGGCTGCACTATATAGTTGGGTTGAATTTCAGGAGCAAACTTAATGTGTTCAAGCAGTTAAAAAGTGAAAACATTATATGACAAGACAACATATATAAGAACTGCAGTGGAACAACAGAAGAGCCAATAGACTTCGATAAAGTGATAGCTGCCCGTGAAAAAAAATCAGTATTTTGTGTAAACAGGCTATTTTCTTTCTAGGTATTTATAATGTCAGGCCTGCCAACATAATAAAAAAGTAAAAATAGAAAAGATAGAAACATGAGGCACACCTTTTATTACTTCTGGAAGAAACAAATACCACTTGTAAGATTGGACGCTGTATAGCGCCCAACCCGACACAGATTGGACACGGGAGGCACGTGTAAAATAAAGTTTTATTTTTCTTCAGCTGGAGGGCACGTCATCCCTTTGAACCCTCCAGCCACAACACAGTCCCAAGCAATTAAAGCACACTTCTTCTCTCTCAGGCACCAACACTCCTCCCAGGCAACCTTGTCCTACTCCTCACCCGACTCTGGCTGCTGAGTGTTGGTTGCTGGTTCCTTTTATAGGTTACCCGGAAGTGCTCCAGGTGCTTGATCACCGAGTTCTGGCTGCACTTCTGGGTGTGACAAACACGCTGCCCACACTGGCTCAGGAGTGCCAAACACAGCACACCCTGGCGGTGCCTGCGGGACCCAATAGGGCTGCACCCAACTCCAATTCCCAGGGAGCCCTGTGGGAAACCGAGGCACTGCTCCACCCCAGGGGGACGGCCATCTAGCCTCCAGGGGGAGGTATTGCTCTGTCCAGGGCTGCTTACCCTGAATATAGTGTGCAGGAGTGTCCCAGCTGGGCATGGATGCCAGCCGCCTGCCACCCACTGTTAAATAGCGTTCTACTTTATTATTTTAATCCCTCTATGTCAAAATAAATAAATTTAAAAGAATCCAAAAATATATCTGTTAAAAGTGTGTGCATAATATATATTCACACTTTTTGTCCTAGAATGAGAGAGAAAATGTCCCACTATTTTATAATCAAATATTAAACAAGGATGAACAAATACAAATGTTTTAATTAACTGAACCTAGGAACAAAAAAAAAACTAATTAGAAGCTGACAGAAGGCTTTAATACTTTGCAGGAGTAACGAGAAAGCTTATCATCCAACAAGGATCACATATCTCTGAAAGAGCAAACGCTAGACACATTTATTGGATGGAATCCATGGCCTCATAAAAAATATATCAACACCATTACAGAGCAAATGAAATGGTTTCATTTTCTCCAGGCCTTTGTTTCAGGGGACAAAAGAACAGTGATTTCACGGTATATGGATAAGAAGAGTATGTTTCATACCTAATGTTGCTTAAATTGCCTGATTATTTAGTACCATATAACAGATTTCTTTCATATTTAGCAAAAGAAACATTTTTATATTGCTTTGTTGTTGTGAAATTCCTTATTTTTTGTATACTATATATTATATAGCTTTACTTAATATTTGTGTAGACTCCTTTGAAACTAAAAAAACAATGGCATGTTAAGAAAACACTTGAACTTGTAGATTAAACATGACAATGTTTCAAATTCTATCCAATTACCTCTTTGCACTTTAAGGAAAAAAACGTTTCAACATATCACAGTTAGGGGTAGGCCCGTCACCAAGGGATCATTTAGTTGGGCTAAACCCACCAAGTATCATGTCCAGAACCCCAACCTACACTGGTATGCTGTTACTTGTTGGATTTTTGTGATCATACTAATGTCCCACCTATTAACATTTTGGTCTAGAAGGGTTAAGATTTTATTTTAAGTTACTGTTTATTTTTTAGTAAGGTATTTTCATCTTGACAACCCCAGTTCACACATCGCATCAGATCAAAGATGGTAAGGCTGCATAATTTCTTTAGTGGCTCATTTTCAATGCCCTGCTTTTCAATAAGCTCCCAACAATGGCATTTTTAAAGCAAGAATAATATACAATAATGGATCTCTGAAACCAGTAAGAGACCAAGTTATGCATCCCCAGCCCTCCCTGAGTGGAGTTTGCATGTTCTCCTCATGTCTGCATGTTCTCCTCATGTCTGCATAGGTTTCTCCAGGTGCTCCAGTTTCCTCCCATAGTACAAAGACATGCAAGTTAGGTGAATTGGAGATACTAATTTGGCCCTAGTGTTTGGTATGGTGTGTGTGTGTGTGTGTGTGTGTGCGTGTGTTTGTGTGTGTTCACCCTGCAATGGACTGGTGCCCTGTCCAGGATTTGAAATGACAATGAATGAATGAATGAATGAATGAACCCAGAAAAGGTGGAAACTCTTTAATAG
>JANRMT010062821.1:16612105-16635510 GCA_026402145.1 Polypterus bichir lapradei | reverse complement strand
ATCTATCTATCTATCTATCTATCTATCTATCTATCTATCTATCTATCTATCTATTTTTTCAGGTTCTTGTTGTATTTCTTGGTTTTAGCCAGAGCGTAAACAAGCTTAATTAATATTTTATTTTTGAATATTTATCTATGTGCCATTACACTGTCAGTTTCAAATTATCAGTATTACAATTAAATTAACAGATACGTTTATCAAAATAATAGCATTTTGCTCAAATATCGAAATTCAAAATATTTCTTTAACTTACGCACAAACTTATTTAAGGGCTAATCTAGACCATACTAATCCCCTGCACAAATAAACAAATAAATGTAAAACAATACAACAATCATATAAACCTTATTGGTATAAAATACAAATTAATATAATTAAAACTTGTGGTATATTCATAGAGAAAATTAAATTGGTATAAACAAATTATACTTTTACCATCCCAAAACAGCACTGGCATAATAAATTGCACATTTGCACATATCAGAACACATTTTTTACAGGGTGTGTTCCTAGACATTAACATCAAGCTTATTTGTCATGCTTGCTACTAACCATGTCAATACTCATTACTATTATCATTATTTTTATTTTTTAATATTAACTATCCAGATCCTGTTTGTATCCAGCCTAGTCACCCTATTTGAAACCTTTGCGTAATCTGATGCGTTCAGTGGGTTTTTCTACATTTGCTGCATTTCTCCTCTCACATTACAGTAAAGTTCCATATAGGCTGGCTGATCAGTCACAGCAGTTCTTCTTTGAATGTGCCATGCAATGGACTGTTTCATTTGTTCAGGGTTGGATTCTATCTTGTGTACAGAACTACCAGAAAAAAGACCAGGCTCTTCATAATACTGGATTTGGATTGTGTAGGCTGGAGAATGGAATGATGGATAATAATAATTGCAAAAGTCTGTCAATGTTTTGCCTTGTGCAACTCTAGGGTTAATTCTTCCCTTTAAACCACCTGCTCCAATTGCGTTGGTTAAACATGGCGTTTTCCCATATCTTTATCGCCATCTTGTGGCTCAACAGAGCATTGTAGTTTGCACTAAGGAACCCTATAATGGAAAGGGCAAAATAAAAAATACATATATTAACAGCTTTTAAGCCCCCTAATAATAGTAATGTAATGTAGATTAAAGATTAATTAAAGTAAATTAAGGTTACTTGGCAGTGGAAGAAAGAAAGGCAAGTTAGCAGTTTGTACTCTGAGTCTTTAAGAAAATAAAGTTTTTGAGGTTTGATATACAGTACTCTGAAAAAGTCTCTTGGAAATCTACTTATGTGCTTGTCATTTTCAATCAGCTGTCATATTGTGTAAAGTAGTTCTCGCCTTCACGTTGGTTATCTTTTAGAACTATGGAAACTTACTTCATCTGTGTAACTAACATATTTACATTTCCTAATATTGTATTTGGCTGTAACTGACATTCACAGTTTCAAAGCACCTAACAACCCCACCCTTTAACACATACACTCACTGACAGAAACCATTCTTGATAAGCAGTAGACAAACAATTACATTATGCATCAAGTCTGTGTGGTTTCATCATAGTTGTAGACATATTCACTAATAAACTTTGCTGATGATTCTGATATCACAAAGGCATGTAGGTCATAGTTATATTTATTTGCACAATATGTATTTTCACATTTTCTACTTTGAAAAGTCACATATTATTAGCATACTTAAAATAATATACCATAATGAAGGAAGACCAGCACATGACTAGTTACAAACAAACAGGATATGTACAGTGATGATTCATATTTTATATAGTCACCAATAATTCTTATGTATCCGTTGTTCATGCTAGACTTGTATACTCTGAGAACTTCAACACAAAGAAAAAACTGTATTATATAAATTTTGAAATACAGAACAATTTTCATAGTGTCTTATTTAATTAGAATTGAAGGCACTGTATATTGATAAATGAGATGGACCTTTATGAAAAATATAATTTATCTTCAAGAAGATGGGGCTTCATTTTTCCATTTAGTTTCAAACCATACATAATGTACATCCTTAGCTTGTAAATCAAAATATATTAATCTCTGGCAATCAAATATAATCTACAGTTAAATTTTATTATTCTAAATTAGCAAGTTGGACACTAAATACAGTGGGAGAATCAGAGAAAGAAAGACAAGCATAAATAAGATGAGTGAGTATGTTTCATCTTGTATATCAAAGTCACAAGCTTTTAACTTCACTTTACATCCCTTCTGATCTGCTTCCCAGATGTGGGTTATATGGGCAACATGACAAGTTGAATAGACTTGGGTACTCGATACACTGGAACAGTCTGTAGCTCCTTCTGGGAAATTTTCAAGTGCTTCCATGTCACGTGAGGGATATAATCCCTCCAGCATGCCCTTAAAGCACATCTAGGGTATTCTTTAACACAGCCATGCCTAATGATCTTACTGTCAAAGTTGCCTGGAAACATCCTAATTACTACTTCAAAGCATTTCTCTAATATTGAGCATCTCACCTTAACATAGGGAGTGAGCCCAGCAAACCTTGTGCAGGAGTTGAGAATGGGCATGTACACTGACCTGTAAATACAAATCTCACAAAATCATTGACATCAGTCAATCTTAAAATCACCCAAATCAACTCTCACTCATAAACAAGACCCATATGGTATTTTAGCTTCTCCACATGGAGTTGTTAGATTCAGATACACAAACTACAGTCAATGTTTTCCATTCTAAAACTTGAAGTTGCAGTCAGACATCATACTCTAACTGCACAGCACCCAACTAGAAACATGTTATTATCTACAGATCTACTCTAGAGTAGTTGACTGACCTTCTTATAACTTGAAGACTGTGGCCATTTCTAAAACTGCACATTGAGGTGGTTTAGAATGTATCTACCTGGTATCTTTCACCCTCCAAAACAGGCTCTTACTCCTTACCCACCGAACCCCACCAACCCTATCCTGCTATCCAAAATGTATATAACGCTAAACCTTTTTGTAGTGTACAAGAAAAACACTTTCAAGTATATATTATTTTAAATTGTATTTATTAGTGAAAATTAAGGTAAGGTATTTAAAACAGTGGCGTGACCAGTAATACTGTATGGAGTTGAGACATGGGCAAAAAAGTGGGTGCAGGAGAAGATGTTAGATGTGACAGAAACAAGAATGTTGAAAGTGGAGTTACAATTAGGCCAGAATAAGAAATGAGACAATCAAAGTTACAACAAAAGAGGGAGAGATATCTAACAATATACAGGAAAGTAGGTTGAAGTGGTATGGGCATTTGATGGGAAGAGACAATGAATATGTGGGCAAAAGAGTGATGGGAATGGAAGTATAGGGAAGGAAAAAGTGATGGAGGCCAAGCGGAGGTGGATGAATAAAGTAAAAGAAGATCTGAAAGAGAAGGGTCTGACTGAGGAAGAGGTGCAGGACTGAGATGTATGGAGAAGGTTGATCAAGCACATTGGCTCAACATACAAATTGAAGAACAAGAAGAAGAAAAAGATGTGAAAATTGAATAATAAATACAAATTTTGCATTCATCAATTTATTTTTATTTATTTTGAGTCACTTCAAGGTTACAGACAGCCAAAAAATAACCTGGAAGCATTCATCATATGGAAAAAAATGTTCTGGAAGAGAAGCCATACCAATAAAAAGCGCACAAAAGCATAGTCATGTATATGCAAACGTAAGCTTTAACAGCATATTATGAATGTCACCTAAGAGGATTAGAGTCTATATTTGTTTTCTTTGCTTTCTTTCATTTAGTTTACTTGTATTGTGAAGATTTCCATGGTTTGTGGTGTTTTTACTGTGTTTCAGGAAGTAGGTGGTCATATTAGCCTGTTTTGCAGATAATGTGATTAAATGAATATTGAGTTACACAACAGGTGAGACATAAAAAAGGGGGTAAAAGTAAATTCCAGTGAGTTTTTTTCAAAGCATCTCCAGCCTTCTCCTCCCGTCCCTGATATCTCTAAGGTACATGTCAACAATGAGACAAAACAGGATGAGGGAGTGTTCAGGAACCTGAAGCAGGTTCAACAAACACAAAGGGCTGATGACCAAATATGGCAATGATTGCAGAGAAAAATGTGTTATAAAATTTGTAATGAGTAAGCTTCAAGTCTGCAACAATTTGATACATTGTAATTAGAGTTTCTTTAACTCACTTCTGTATAAGTATGTTTCTGAGCTGCATTGAATGGACCTTCTTGCTTCATTTCTGGGCAGAAGATAGAGATTAACTGAGGAAGAAGCTAACAAATAGTATAGCAAAGATTCCGCAAAATCACTGATGGAATTTCATCTGTGGAGTGGGGCACATACAATTTGAAATAACATACTGTAAATTTAAATTTATTTAAGTCTTCTGTGGAGGTATTCAAAAATGTCTAATGGTGGAAGTGAATTTCTGCCAATTAAAAGAACTATTTAGAGAGCCTGGAGATGAAAGATATCTCGACAGAGGGAGCCTCATAGCAGTCCAAAGACTTTAACTAATTCCTTTATCATTTTTAAAAAGTTAATTAATTTTATGGGAAAGCCAAGGCTTTGTATATTTTTGCCTAGTAGTGCAGTATTCAGTTTTGTACATAGACCTGAATCAGAAATCTGCACAACTCAGTTATGTGCACAAGATGAATAAGTTGTTGGGGAAACAAGGCAGGACATAGTGGTGTAATTTACTGTGCAGTTGTTAAAAGAACATAACCGTGAGAGAAATGCAATATACAGATATATAATTTATTCTGTTTGAATTGGCATTTACTATAAATGGACTAATGAAAATACACTGCATAGATTAAGACAATGGGTGAAATAATTTTAATTTCTGCTTCCATGATTATGCTCAGATGAATAATTCTAGTTGCTGAAGTTTGAAAATTTCTTTAACTCTTTCTTTAACTGAATATTTGCATATAAAAGACATTACAATTCATTTTCGGAAACTGACCTACAGTAGTTGCACAAGTCTTTGGATACAGAGAACACTTAAAAATGATGTTGTTAAATGTGAACAGCTTCACTGTGCAGATGCAGAACAATTTAATAAATGTACACATGTCCATCAAAAATATCCTATTTATATCTTAGCTTCACCTACTGCATATACTGTATAAGCATATCAACTAAAATATTGTACCAAGGTTTCAGGATGACTCAATAGCTTAGGTGGCACTAAATTTACTAGATGACACTTACCAAATCTCTTGGCTTAAAATTCTTTTGGAGGAAAGTGTTTTTTATCCAGTCAACACACTAGTATGTCATACTATATTACATAGGTTTAGGTGGCATTCCCAAAACAGTTTAGGTATTTAAGAGTTACAGTTAAATTGGAATGTAAAGATCTTTTTAAACTCAGCTTTTGCAGTTTGATGGAATACCTTAAATAACTTTTAGCTGGTGGTCAGCTCTTCAGCTCTCTCTGGCAGGCAGAATCAATATACTTAAAATACCTTTGTTCCCCAAATTCTTATTTCTTTTTCAGAGCATTCCCATATTTATTATGGGAATGTACTACAGACTAGTACTACAGACATACAAGACACCAAAATCTAACACGGTACTACATATTTATTAACAAATCTTTAAAAGAAATCTAATTATCAAGACACATTGTTGAAGCTGAAAAGTTGGCAACCTATTAGCTAAACAAACAGACTTGATGGACTGAAAGGCCTTCTCTTGTTTGTTAAAGTTATGTTCTTATGTAAATATGATAACTGCATATCCTGTTAATTCACGTAGAAGGCAGAATGCAAGATATACAAGACAGACAAACTTATAAAACAGAAGAGAGTGGCTATTTACAGGCCATTTTGAGTTCTAATTTATCTTGGCACAGATGAAGTTTTACGATACTGAATCTTTAAGGATGGTGTTTGATGCTGCATTTGTTGTCTGACAAGTTGTTTGTTGTTGAGGATTCTTCCTGCATTGAAGTGCACTCTGTCTTTTGCAACACAGTGTTTTGTTTGTGGTGTGCTGTGCTTTTCTCCATTAGGCTAATTGCTGTGCCCTCTTCAACTTCATAGGGAAAAGAGTTACTCTTTCTGGCACAAGAGTTTCCTTCTTGAAGTAATAGCTGCATCTTGTTAGACTGGGCTCAGTTAATGGCACAGAGATTGGTTTGGCAGGGTGGATCTCAAGTTTCAGGTCCTCACAGACAGACTGACTCATCAGCTTTTGCAGTTCAAAAAGTGAGCAGATTTCAGAGGGTACAAGCCAGAGAACAGCTGAATGCAGCTAGTTTTAAAGGAAAGTGTAACCTCTGGTGGTTGGATTAAAGTCACTTCCAGTAACTGAGCCAATGTCTGCTCATTGGCTTGTTATTTTGCCCATCAAAGTTGTCACTAATTGAATTGTAGCTTTTTGTTCAAACTTGGGTGTCCATTTTTGACTCCATCTCTTAAGGATGATGTCAGTTCAACTCTAATTTACACTTTTCTTTTCAAATAAAGTATAGGTCTGACCAGGAATGTTATGAGCTGCAGCTAAGCCGTTTTTTAAGTAATGCAGGTTGGGGGTGAACATCCATGTTAAATCTGCTGTCTTAAGAGGCCTTGTGTACCACTGAAAGCCTAGCAGAATGGATGTTGCGCACATTGTCCTACAACACTCAAAAATAGTATAGTATTATATAAATAGCATAATATAGTATTATATATTATAATGTAGATAGATTGTATTTCCAGACTTGATTAATTGGTGTCATGGTGCTCACCACTGCATATCCTTAGGCAGTGCTGGAAAAGACAATAAGTCATACAAAGAGTGGAATTTGATCATTCATAACATGCATCCTTTATGTATCCATTTCATCCTTAAATTCTACATTGGACAAACTTTTCCAGATGAAAATCATTTAAAATACATCAGTAATTGGATCCTAATTGTGAGTGATGCCAGATAGCTCAATCCTCGTTTAGTCACATGCTTTAGGTATGTCTTAAATCATTTAGGGCAAACATATTTTCTTATTTATTAGATAGCATCAGATTTACAGTCCTCACAAATCCTCTAACAGCAATGTTTGGAGTTATATCAAATGGAATTAGATCTTTTAGCAATAAACTCACAGTGGTTTCCTATATTATATTGTTAGCACTTTGCCTAATCTTGCCCAACCTGTAGAATCATAACGTGCTTCCCCAGAACTCAATGGAAAAGTGATTTCTACCTAAAAGTAGAAAAAAATAATTTTATTTGTGTGAAACAGTTCACAGACTTCTTTTGATTCTGAAATACAATAATTAATGCTATTTTAAAGTAATTCTGGAGGTCTTCTGACAGCATTTTCTGCTGTATAAGGAAGTATAATATAACTGGCTTTTCATTACTAATTGGATCAATGTATTGGGTAAGGTTAGAGCTTTACATGTTTTAAGATTAATCAATCTTAACTCTTTCTGTTAAGACTGAATTTTTTACTGGAATGATTTTTCTTGCTTTGTTAATAGAAATTGTGTTTGTTGTATATCTAGATATATGCATTACAACATCTTCTTTCGTAATCCATATATCTGGGAATAAACTAAATTTTAGTAATAAAAAAACAGTTTAGGAGGCAGATGAGTCACATAAAACAAGTTCCATTAAAATTGTTAAAGGTAAAGAATTCTTTTGTTTTGCATAAAAAAATTAAACATCTTCAAAAGAGTATTAATTTTCATGTTTAACAACATAATGAGTAAACCAAAGTTAAAAAAAAAACTTCATTCACCTTTCAGCTTAGTAACATAAGTGAATGTGAAATGTGAATGTTTGATTACTTGGGCTCAGATTTACAAAGAAAGACTAAAATAATGGCTGTTGCATAGTGTCATTTTGTTTATTTTCCATTGAGGTTACACTGTTTAACAAAGTTTGTGTATTTATACATATAAAGGTTATAGGTTTCATATTTTACCACTGATGCATTACAGTTGTAAATATGTTTAGGTACTCTGAACCTTTACAAAAGTGAGACATTAATGTGAAGCCACTCTTAGCATGCAAGAGTGCCTGACGTGTGTCAGCTTTGGGATGGAGATGGGAAATTTGAGAGGAAATAAGAGACTGTTAAAGAATTGAAAAGGCCAGAATGATAGTAAGAATTTGGGTGCGTAATGATACCGTATTTTCTAGGAGAAATTATATATTCTATTTTATGAACACAATAAAATTTTATTTAAAGTTTAAAGTGTTTGATGTCATTTTCTAAAGGTTCCTGTTTAATTAAATGTGGACATAATTTCCAAAACAACAATTAAGATTAATTAGGCTTTTGGATAGATTTATACTTATTATGCACCAAATAGCTACTTTATTAGGCATACAACCATAAAAATACGTAACACATGCTAATGAAATAAACTAAATAAATCTGTGGAATACTACAGGTGTTTACTCCGTAAAACAACATCTTAACTCTCATTTATTCCTTAAGATTTTGCCAACCATCATAAAATACAGATAAACACTATATACAGTATATGATAAAATAAAGGACATTAAGTATGCACACTCACAAATTACAAAAGATGACATTTTTCTTGCTTTTCTAGATTTCTCACTTAAAGGTTATTAACACACAATGGTTTGAAAGGACAATGATTGTTTAAAGACAAATTAGAAAACCAATCTTGAGGAGTAATGTTATAGAATGCAGTAACATTTTTATGTCACAGTGTACATTGCCTTTTCATAGCATTTGTGCATCTAACTATGAAACATTACAGCACCATCTACTGGAATGCTATGAACATTGAGGGTGTTACTCTATTTTCCAGTAAAGTCTGGTTGCAGACCTGCAGTGGCAGACCCCTCTGTGTCTGCTCAAGCCACATGACCTTGTGACATCATTCAGGGCCTGCAGCTGGAGGTATGAAGTTGAGAGTCTTGGCACAGGGCCCATTCATGAAAATGTGACACTCAGTGGGTCCACAGGACTGAAATATTAATGGATTGTATGTTTGCAGATATGGATATGGGTAAATTAATAAATAAGTATGGCTGTGATGTTCTTTATCTGGCTGTGGTTCAGATCTTTGTTTTATGTACTTTTTGTCCATTTTTGATTATTTTGTTTACATTAATATTTTTTGTGTTTATTTGTATTCTTCATTTTTAATTTTGTCTATGTATCAATGCCTTAGTTTTGTTCCATGTGTTTTATTGGTGGTCCCCCAAGAAGCGCAGTCACCTGCCAATCACTGCCAGGAACTGCACTCTGCCCTATAAATCTGGAGTGTCTCCCATGGTTCCTGGCAGTTCATTTTGAATGCACTAGGGAGTGGAGTGTATTACTTGTGTTTCTGTTGTGCATGTTGTTATTACCTGGATTTTTGAATCTTTGCTCTTTCTTTTGACGATTCTTTGATATTTGTGTTGGGGCTGTGTTTGCCTTGGATTCCCTTGCCTTCAGGCAATTCCTTTTTGTGCTTCATGGAGCTTCTTCTGCTACAGAGCATTTTTATTAAAAAAAATAAAGCTTTTATTTCATAAAGATTCTTCACTGCCTTTTTTGTTTCTAGTCAAGGTTTTGATAGTAACTGAGTTGAATTGAATTGAATTGAACTTATCATCATTGTATGGTACAGTGAGATTCAATATGCAACTCCTCCTCAAACTAATTTTCCTATACAATAATACTATAAAAACAATGAAAAATATACAATATGAAAGCATAAGTACAATATACATGTACTGTACATATAGTGCAGAGAGTGCAAATGGTTCATAAAGTGGCTCGGATTGTGCAATATTATAGTTGTAGTGTACGTTTATAGTGAGGTAATTGTAATTATAAGTACAAACAGTTCTGCCAGAAGCACTTGATTCACTGATTGAGTGCGTTTATAGCTTTTGGGATGAAATTGTTTCTGAACCTCGAGGTCCACGCAGGAATGGTTCTGAAGTGTTTGCCGGATGGGAGAAGTTCAAATAGACTGTGGCAAAGGTGAGTAGAGCCTTCCAATCAGCTGAGGTGTAGCTGTGATACCACACACAGATACAATGGGTTAAAATACTCTCAGTGGTGCAGCAGTAGTAGGTCAGCAGCACCAGTCGAGGGAGGCCAGCTTTTTTCAACATTCTTAAGAAAAACAACTGTTGCTGTGTCTTCTTCACCAGTGCTGTGGTGTTAGCTGTCCATGAAAGGTCCCTCGAGATATATATTCCCAGGAACCTAAAGCTTGACACATACTCCACCCTATCCCCATTGATGAAAATTGGATCGAAATCCTCACGTGTTTTTCTAAAATCAATGATAAGCTCCTTGGTCTTCCCTGTGTTGAGGGACAAGATGTTCACTGAGCACCACCTCGCAAGATTTTTCACCTCCACCCTTTAGGCTGATTTTTCATTATTGGAAATTAGCCCGATCACTCTTGTGTCAGTTTTTTTATTGATGGTATATGCAAGTACACAGTCGTGAGTGAAGTGGGATTAGAGGATGGGGCTCAGTACACAGCCTTGAGGTGTGCCCATTTTCCAGGATATGGTGGAGGAGAGATGGCGCTCTGACAAGAAGGTTAGGATCAAATTACACAATGGTATGCTAAGACCCAACTGGTGCAGTTTATGAATGAGCTAGGAGGGGACAACTTTATTAAAAGCAGAGCTGTGGTCCACAGATAGCATCTTCGTGTATGTGCCCTGTCCCTTCAGATGGGTCAGGGCTGTGTGCAGAGATAGAGAGATGGCATCCTCTGTAGATCACTTAGCTCTGTATGCAAATTGATATGAGTCCAGGAAGGTGGGGATGTCGGCTTTAATGTAGGAGAAAATCAGTCTTTCAAAGCACTTCATTATTATCAGTGTCAGAGTGATTGGACAATAGTCATTAATATTACTAATGTTTGTTTACTTTGGCACTGGCATAATGATGGTTGTGCTCAAGGCATGCAGGGACCATTTCCAATGTTAAGGAGAGATTAAAGATATTCGTAAATACCTCAGTGACCTGCTCAGCACAGTTCCTGAGCACCCATCCTGAAACTCCATCTGATCCAACAGCTTTACGTGGATTGACCCTTTGTAGTGTGCACTGTACATTATGCATGCTCAGTCTGAAGAAGGGAGACTTGGCATTCTCTGTGGGTATAATCCTTACAGGTGGAGTGGGGTTGCTGGATTCAAAGTGGGCAAAAAGTATATTAAGATGATTGGCCAATGTGACATCACTCTGGGGGGAGACAGCG
Organism: Polypterus bichir lapradei; assembly: GCA_026402145.1. Taxonomy (NCBI): domain Eukaryota; kingdom Metazoa; phylum Chordata; class Cladistia; order Polypteriformes; family Polypteridae; genus Polypterus; species Polypterus bichir. The sequence goes on along the minus strand of JANRMT010062821.1, from coordinate 16,624,316 downwards.
ATGCCTTGGTGATCAGTTAATAGCTCTAATGCTTTTCCACATATTCCCGGTATCCATACTGTAGAAATGATCGTCCACACTTTTCCTGTAGATGTTGTTGGCCTTTTTTATACCTTTTTTCAGGTGTGACCTGGAAACACTATAGGCTATGGGATCCCCAGATTTCAATGCCTGGTTACAAAGGTGTTTCACCTCTTTGTTCATCTATGGTTTAGTATGTGGAAAAATGTTTAGTTTCTTGTCCATAGTGATATTATCCACATAGATATGGATGTAAAAAAAGAACAGTGGATGTGTATTTCTCCTGGTCTAACTCTGTGCCCGACTGAGCCTGCTGAGAAAACTCTTCCCACTATGTGCATTCAAAGAAGTCCTGGAGTCGTGTGATATGGCTTGCTCTGGCCATAATTTCACTGTCTTTGTGATAGCTTTGTTTCTGCAGATAAGAGGTTTGTATACAGGCATCAAAAATAATGAAAAATGGTCAGAGTGTTCAGGGGGTGGGGTAAGGAGAGCTTTGCAGGAATCTTTAACATTTGTATGCAGTTTATCCAGGGTGTTTGATCCCTGGTGGGGCACTGCATGTATTTGTAAAATTTCTGGAGCATAGTTCGAAGATTTGTCTGTTTAACGTCCCCAGTATGCATGCAATTGCAGGCAGCATCTGGCAGTGGCTTGGGGTGGCACATACACCACTATAATGATAACAACAGAAAATTCCCTTGATAGATGAAATGTCCTGCACTCAAGCATTAAGTATTCCAAATCTGGGGAGCAGTGACTCTCTGTTGCAGTGTGGTTTGTGCACCAGTTATTATTTATATAGACGCACAGCCCTCCACCCTTGCTCTTACGAGAGGTCACTGACTTGTCGGCTCGATACACTGACCTGTTAGTTGGCTCCACATATCCATCTGGAACCAGGTTGTTCAACCACATCTCCATAAATATCAGCACACAGCAGTCCCTGATCAATCACTGTGAGTTAAGCAACAGCCTTAATTTGCTCAGTTTGTTGGTAAGTGGCCGGACATTTGATAGAAAGATGCTAGATAGTAATGATCTGTCTGGAACCTTACATAGCCTGTCCCCGCTTCTGCTTCCTTTCCTGATGCCACCTCTGTCTCCACCTCAGAGGGATTGTAATCCAGGGAACTGCTGGTATTAGGGCTATCTCCATTGGAATACTACTGAAGTTATAAGAATTGTGAAAAATGTGTTGACAGCTTTGTCCGATATTAGCCAACTCCATGTAACTATATGAATGATTCACAGTAGTGGCCCACAGCAGAATTAAAAGGACAGTTAAATAACAAAAGAAGTAACAAGGAGAGTGCAAAGCCACTGGTTCTGGACATGCCACCATGATAAAAAAAAAAATTCCTAGTAGGAAATTTTGGAAGTATTTATGAGACTTACATGCTTTTGGGGTTCCCAGTTCACGAAAGTTACTGCATTTCTTTAATAAATCATAAGATTATAAACTACTGGGCAAATTCAACAAAAGAAAGTTTACTTTTTGTACATTTGTACCATAACAGAAAACTCACCTTAAAACTAATTGCTTTGCATGTTTCTTTAACCATCTAATAACTAAAAGTATTCTTGGGTTAAATATAGCATAGTATTTTTTCTGCAAAGTGATTTCACAGTTTAATATTTAAAAATATTCCTATGTTAAATGTACTGTGATTATTTCTACAGTTCGATGACACAATTTAGTAAATACTGCATACTACAGTTTATCGGCTCATGACATTACAGTTTTAAAAATAACGTTTTAAGTTTGGCAACTTAATATTTTCGTGATACATGTTCAATGAAGAATCAAGAAATGAAGCAGCTAAAGCTAACAGGAAAATATTGTTACATTCTGTTTGCAGACCTACAATTCAGACCCCTTTATATCTGTTCCAGACTCAGGACTCTTGCATCCTTTTGTGGAAGTATTATAGTATTGTAGCATCCTACAGATTGTGCTGTAAATGGGTGGGGGTACTGTAGGTGCCTGATTGACAAAGAACTGTCACACAGGTACATGGAGTGCTGCACTCCACAAGTTTCAGGAAGGTTTGTGTTACCTTTTTCAAGCCTGAGAGGATTCAATAATGAGATATTCAGAGGAGGGAACAAGGAGCAGCTGCATAAAGAAGAACAGGATAGTTTTTGGTGGATCACACAAAGAAAGAGAGAGATGAGCAGAGATCCTAGCTGTGCTACATCACGGGAGACTGCATAACACCAGCAGTATCTAGTGCCAAGTGCGCATTTACTATTTTATGAGGCATGTCCTGAAAGTGCAACCAAGGACAATAGCTGTTACAAACACAGTGTATTTACCCACCCAGATCATACCCCAAAAAGAAACAAACAAAAGAAAAAGAGCTGTTGAAGAGAGAGAGACAAAAGTACAGTAGGGTGATTCGTAGTTGTTAAATAAATGTACATGTTGTCAAGCTTAAATGTTTTTCAGTGTGTGTCTCACTCTTTCCATCTTGGTATTCATTACACTTTATTTAACATGAGTGTACTTTCAGATACAAGCTAATTAAACATATAAGCAAAGTAATTAGTTTTAAGGAGGTTTCAGATAGATAGATAGATATAACTTTATTGTACAAATGTTAAAATAATAAACAATCTTTAATTATTTTATTAATTTATATTAGATTTTATTAGTGAAATGCAGTTATACTTGTTTATTTATATTCATCATTCATATCTGCATTTACCTGTTTATAATTTATAATGGTGATAAAACATATAAAAGATTTTTTTCAGGTATTAATAATTGAGTAGGGTCTTCAAAATAATTCAAAAGAGGTTGGAAAGCTTCTGTATTTTTATCTCCTTAAGTATTATGTGGCCATGGTACATTGTTTATAACAACATTCTGGAAGCAGCATTTTGACATTTCTGCAGTGTGACTAATCACTAAATAAAACTAAAGTAATTAACAGTATTTGTGGTTTAAAGAATCCGGATTACGCTTGTTGAGCTATTGTGGAGAAGGAAAAGCAGTTTCATCTTACAGGTGTATCACCCATGACTGCACATGACAGAACTACAACGTTTGACTGTGAATTTAAGATAAATCCTTTTTAAAAATGGTATTATATGCTAAAGTTCTATTGTGTGTGGAGAAGTGTGTGTTTATAGCTAAGGAAAGTAAGTAAGTAAGAAGGCTATGGACGTGTATTTTATTCATGACTTTGCTCTGTTCTCAGATTGTAAATGAGCCTATCATTCATTACACATTAATGTCTAATCACCTTGTTTAGTAATTTATTTTAATCTGTTTCATTAATTATCCATTATATAATCACATTTTAATAATGCATTTGGCTTGCCTTATCTTTTCATTTCTGAGTTAGCCTGCGGTGGGCTGGTGCCTTGCCCTGGGGTTTGTTTCCTGCCTTGCGCCCTGTGTTGGCTGGAATTGGCTCCAGCAGACCCCCGTGACCCTGTCGTTAGGATATAGCTGGTTGGATAACGGATGGATGGATGGATAGTGCTAGTATAATCTTCATATCATAATTTCAATGCAATTAATTAATATATGTTATCTGTAACCAAAAAGATATTTTAGTAATCAAATACAATATGGATGACTATAAAACATCTAAGCAGGATACAGACATTGAAACCTTTTTAATTTATTTTGAACATGTATTCTTTTGTTATATGCTGTATTAATGGAGTTTACATGTGTATTAGAAAGAGCAATTTGTTAAATGAAACAAGGCTGGTAGAGTTTCAAATACAAAGAGCAAGAGAAAAATCAATAAAACAATGAAGCAAAAAATAATTTAATTAAAAGCACAGATGAAGCAACTAGATACTGACTTTGAACAGGAAAGACTATACGTTGCACTTCTCTAATATAACCTTTATTTAAATTAGTTGGCAATGTTATAGCTTTTGTTAGTAATGATTAAATTAAATATTTAAAAAAGTATCTTTAACTCTAGTCTTAAGTGTTTGTAAGCCACAACAACATTGCTGCAGCCTTTAATTCCAAACTTGGTGAATAAATGACATCTGATCAAACTGTTTAGACATGAAACTGGAACTGCTAACATACAAACACTCACATAAGAATCCTCATTATTAGATTTACACCCATATTGCGCTTAAATTAATTAATTTAAATATCTGAATGTTTTTGTTGCCCTCTCTTCCAAACAATATGCTTTAAGTCTGTGGTACAGGGAAACTGATGCTCTTTATGTTAATGCACAATTTGTTTTCTTTGTCTACAATCAGAATAATATGCATATAAGTATAATTATACATATTTATTCCTCCTCACTCCATCCTGTTATTTTATGATTTTATAGCATGCTCTTTTACATTCATTTGAATACTCAGGTGCAGATCTATTAATTATTACAAATGGTTTAAACAGAGTAAAATGATACCTTCAGCTTTTTAAATCAATCATATACTGTATGTGCTATAAAGGGTTATCTAGATTACAGGACATTGCCAGGGTCAAATACTTTAGCAGAGTGACACAATAAGGACGCTACAGTATAAACAACATGAAAAACAGAAAGAAATGGGCAACATTATATCTACTTTGTACCATCCTGAAAGAAACCCATGCCAGATGGAAAAAGATGCCATGACAATAACTTGAGCACTGAAGATCATTAAGGATTTATTGGCATTTTTGTTGGCTACTGAGAGGAGGACAGCACTCAGCCCAGGACAGGCAAATGTATCTAAACTATTATAAAACCTTTAATATCTTTCAGTTTTGTGTCTTGCAAGTGGGCTTTCTGAGTGTCTTACAGGGGCAGATATATCTGGGCACTAAAGGGACTGGACAGTTGGTTACATTGCACCTTATATTTCTCTATCACAAATCAACAAAATTACAATTAAAAAGGGATTGCCACTGGGACGCAAACTCTTTTCTCACTTATTGTCTCTGTTGTTACAGTTGGAACCAAGTATTTAAGCTTGTGAGCTTTTCCAATATGTGATATGGGTATTCCCATCTGATTGTAGACAAAATGGTAGATGGTTGTCCATCTGAGCACAAATTTTTCTTCATGCCTCCACTGCATTGCTGGTGCTCTCTGTACCACTGCAGTGGTAAACGTGCATTGCTGCAATAAACACATTGTGTCTCTCATCTAATATGTGAGTTACTAACAAAGTTAGAAAAATACACACATGCAGCAGAGATGGCAAAGGAAGCAGCTTTCTGAAGCCTGTCACTAAGGCTAATAGGCGTGAGCTTCATTTAACACCAAATTCTTCTTAATAAAAGGATAAGCGTATATGTGTGTCTGTGTCTGTTCACTTGATGTATCTGTCATTCCAAAAGATGACACATCACAAACAATAACATTGCTTTTATGAATTCAATACCAAATGGCATATAATAGAGACATATGCATTGCATGATATACTGCAAATATAAACACTCCAGTCTACGTTGATTTCATAGATTTCAACACGTCTTGCATGGGTAGCACAACTAGTTTTGTGGTAAATGAACAACTCAGTTTACAACAAAAAAGGACAGGAACCTACTGTCAAAGGTCAATCAGAAGTATAAGCATTAAGAATACACAAAAACATGTTTCATAAGTAAGATATTCTGAAGTTTATGATGCATATTTCATGCCCCACCCCCAGTAACAGTAGCTGTCTCTATTATTCTGCTCAGAATGATTGTTTTGTGTTTGTCTGAAGATGAATAATGAATTTTGGTAACAATCTTTTCTTTGCAGGTTACCTCAAATAACATACGTAAAATATTTCAGGAAGACATGAATAGGCAGTTGCTACTTTTTCTCACTTTATTTACAGAATGTCTTCTGTCAGATCTGCCAGTAGGTGTTGGGTGATTAACTGAAAACAAAGCTATACAGCAAATGACAGTATAGGCCAAAGTCCGATTACACATGGAGGTTAAACATTCACACTACAACCATTCATATTAAGTGATTTTCTTTACATGCCCTTAAAATGCTGTTCATTTTATCAACTTCAGGTAGCCATATCATTAGTGAATTCATTGTGGACTGACTATCTTTCAGTTCAGGCAGGTGTTTTCACACCACACTGAGTTAAGGTTCAGGGCTGTGGAATCGAAGTCAGAGTCAGAAGCAATTATTGGGTTACTGGATTCGGAGTCAATAAAAATGAACCGACTCCGACTTTGACTCAACTCTGACTAAATATAAATTGTAATGTGTTAAAATTTCCATTTTCACATATACTGATTTGATTAAACTATTTTTTTCTTCTATACCTTTCATAAAAATATAGCTTCTTTTTTAATTTTGCAAATTTAGTCTTAAGTGTTTGTAAGCCACACCAACATTGCTGCAGCCTTTAATTCCAAACTTTAACAGGTCAGAGTGCTAAAAAGTAGCCTTATGATTTATGCTGGCAGTGATGAAGTGCCTTGTATTTTGTATATCATGTGCCTTCAGTCAATATAGTAAATACATTAGTGTAATTACAGACAGAGAAGTCAGAAGTCAGTGGTACCAGAAATTAATGAGTCAGGGTTGGAGTTGAAGTCAGTTATACCATAAACTGAGGAGTCTAGGAGTTGGAAGTCAAAGGTTTTGAGTGCCGAGACCACAGCCATGTTACAGTTTGGACTGAAGTTTCACTGTTTCAAAGGCTTAAGATGTTTTTCCAATTGCACCAACAGCAGTCTGAGCTGTACTAATCATTAAACCTCCTGTCAAATGTAAAGAAACACTTTTTTCAGTGCTTCTGGTGGCTTATTTTACAGTCTTGTTAGATGTAATTATTGGCAACAAGAAGTGTTTGCATCAGTTTTACACAAATATGGTGGAATGATAATTGCCTGATTATTTTAGGTAGCACAGCTGTGTGTAATACGTTTTGTGTATGATTTGAATTTTACTGTACATTAAGGTATAAACAGGAAAGCAGCACGCATGGCAGTGTGGTGACCTAGGTTCAATTCCTGACTTAGTCACTGCCTGTGTTTATGTTTGCTCATTCTGCCCAGTTAAATCCCACAATTCAGACTGGCATTTCTAGGAGTGTTCTGTGAACAAGCACGATACTCAACAGTCCCTTGCCTTGTACCAAATCCTGCTGGGATGGCTCTGACAATAAATTGGATTTTACTGGCTCATGAAAAGGATGGGATTCCATGTCTGCATAAACAAACAACAATGAAATGGACTGTGGATTAAATACAAGCAGTACAACTGAAAATAATGATTAAAATGAGAATTGCGGGGCACATACAACTGCTCCAAGTGTAACCAAGTCAAACTTGCACTACAACCCATCCGTACTGACCCCTACTCTCTCTTCTGTTTCTTTTTCCGGTTTCTTTGTGGTGGTGGCCTGCGCCACCTCCACCTACTCAAAGCTTCATGATGCTCCAACAATGATGGATGGATTAAAAGGCAGAAGTCTACGTGACCATCATCATCAAGTCCTTCCGTGAGAACCCTAAATCCAAAGAGGACTGTTTCATTTATGTTAGGTAGAATGCCCAGAGGGGACTGGGCAGTCTAATGGTCTGGAATCCCTGCAGATTTTATTTTTTTCTCCAGCCGTCTGGAGTTTTTTTTTGTTTTTTCTGTCCACCCTGGCCATTGGACTTTACTCTTATTCTATGCTAATTAATGTTGATTAATTTTGTTTTCTTATTGTGTCTTTTATTTTTCTATTCTTTATTATGTAAAGCACTTTGAGCTACTGTTTGTATGAAAATGTGCTATATAAATAAATGTTGTTTGTTGTTGTTGTTCAATTCCACTTACAGCAAATAACCGTTCATTCATGGTTTTACTGTGTATTTTGAAATGATACACATTCAATAATCTAAAAGCAATTATTTGGAAATACACAAACATACAAAATTAAGGAATAACAATATACATAGAAATCCATTTTTAACTAACAAAACCGCTGTTTGATTCCAAAGCTGCAGTTGGTAATAATGATTACCTTCACTATGCAAGTGAACATATGATTTTTAAATCCACAAAGGTAACTTACCTGCCCGGATGCCGGGACTCCATACCACTCGCTTCAGTCTTGCCCAACGCGCTCCTTCTCAAGTTCTCAGGTATGCCAAGTAAGGCTCGCCCACCGCTCTGGATAGCGGCCGTTGGACACGGAGGGTTCGATTTGATCGTGTTTAAGGTGACAAGGCATGAGCTTGGAGCTGGACGGACCAATATCCGATTAACGGTTGGCTCTGAGAATTTCAAACCTGTAACCAAGGCAAGGGGACTGGCGTTGCTCTTGACTGTTCGTGGGCTGTTAGGAACTGAACTGCCGTTCTTGAAGGATGAAGATATGAGAGGCATAGTCTTGTGAACTGAAGGCAAAGTGAGCGCAGCAGGTTCATCTTGGCAGCCAACGGAAGGTGACGGTGCGGCAGGAATTTGGGGCGGTATAGACGATTTAAAGATTTTAGCAAATATAGTGCCCAAGTCCAGCACTGCGATCTTCATCACGGAAGCGGAGAGGATAACTACAGAGTCTTACAAGATGTATACTAAACGCACTGATTCCAGGCTTCCTCTGGTGGAACTGCAGCAGCCGGTGTTGTAACAGGTTTGCATATTTTCTTTTAAAATAAATGGAAACTGTCACTGAGGAAGTAGTATTTCCTGCTTATCATGTGTCTCCTTTACTATATCCATCCATTTAGAAAACAAGCCGTGCACGCCAAGATTTTTTATTACATTCCGCGCTTACTGTACGTCAAATAAGGAAGTAACTTCAGTATCCTTGAACAGAGTAAACTAACCAGGGTCTTTCAGTAAGCCACCAACAGACTGGATTCATAAACAGCGCTGGCGTAGCACCGCGCGCCTGACAGGTGACGGGTGGTGCACTCGTTACTATGCAAAACAAAAAGGCAACTTCTGATTGGCTGTAGTCGAGCTAAACCCTTGGTGCACCGAAGCCTCTTACAGTTTAGCTGTCGCGAAGCTGGGGACTTCAACATCAAAACTGCATAAATACTGCGATGATCTAATATAATATCTGGGTGCACGCAACTTACACATTGAAACTGTGTTTGAATGACAAGGGCAAATGCTTTAGCAATAATAATAACAGATATATACAAATTAAATTACTCCATCTTTAAAAGAAAATATCGTGCTACTGAAAATAACTTCAAAAGAAACTAAGCATAAAAAGAAAATAAACTGTATGTGCACAAACAGCTAACTTCAGAAAGCACTACGATTTAACGTACTAATGCAAGAATTACACTTTTAGAGTTCCATTAAAAAAAAACATTTTACTGTACTGTTAATGAAAATGCATTGCATGCAATATCAGGATTTATGCATAACAAAGACAGAGAGAATCCATTCATTCTATTTTAGAGCTGTTAACCGGACTCATGGGATGCAGGAGCCTCTGCAGCTTCGGACTCACTACAAGATCTCTCTCCAATAGGGAAAATCCTGTCCATCGAAGCTTTTAAAATTGTAGTGCTCTCATAAATACACGAGAAGCGTGCAGGTATGAAATTTTATAGCAGTGCTTACCACAGTAATTAGGTCCCATATATTCATTTGTGTGATAATTTATGAATGTTTGTACATACCAGGCTAAATTACTACATTGGTATGCAGTATTTACGGAAATATAATTAAAACATATGGTTTACGTGAAAATGTGTTACTGCTCATGGATGTAATATTCGGAGACGGAATGGTGGCTCTGAGGCTAGGGATCTGCACTGGCAATCGGAAGGTTGCCGGTTTAAATCCTGTAAATGCCAATAGGTACTCTTCTCTGTTGGACCATTGAGCAAGGCCCTTAACCTGCAATTGCTGAGCGCTTTGAGTACTGTGAAAAGCCCTATATAAATGCAAAGAATTAATATTAAAATATCTCATCGTGCCACCACATACTTAACGTTAATCAATAAAACAGAATCTCAGTGCCACCACTTACTTAAAATCAATTAATAAAACAGGACCTCAACACCGTATTATAGATACACTGCTTTCAAAAAGTGAACCCCCTGTTATGTAACTGGACAATTCTTTAAATAGACTTGAACGTTAAGCAGAACTGAATGCTGTTTTGTTCCTTATTGGTCTCCCTCTCAGCTTTCGTGGTACAAGAATAGAACAGAAAACTGTCACCTGGAAACAAAAGAAGCCGTGAAAGACGAGAGGAAAGCGACACATTGTGACTTAGCAGCTAACTGTCCTCTGAATGACGAACGTTTGTGGTGTCAGAATTCACAACACATTCGTTGCAGTGTCGTGATGGATGCTCGTTTCATTCAATATTGTTATCTCTGTTCAACTTTATTTGTTAAACAGTCAGGACTGCTTGTTTATACTATATATTATACATTTTAAACTACAGTATATAGTTTATATACCATTCATATATCTATTAATATTGCAAAATGTTTATATCCTTTTATTCTTTTTCCAAAATCTAGTAAAATGTTATAGTAATTAATATCCAAACAACAGGAAACTCATTTACAAAATTAAATCCAAAGGCAAATAATGGCAACATGCAAAATAAAATACATTAGTAGTAAAATGGGCTGGTCCACCTCAACTCTTTGTCTAGGTGCACAAGTCCATTAAATAATAAATGCTGGAGTCTATGGAAGCAGTAGTCCTCCAACTCAGTCCTGGGGACATCATGCAGTTGCATGTTTTTGTTCCATCCAACTTCCCATTAATTAAGCAAGTTGTTATTTCTGAGCGTATGTGTTTTGGGGCCAGTGTAAAAATAAAACTAGAATGTAAAAAGTGTTTATATATGTTACATATAGTGCTGCCCCTGTATAGCCTAACTTCCCACAGTAGAATTTTACTGCTTAAAGGTTGATCTTTGATAGCTCATGAGACTTAAAAGAGATTCTCATTATGTCTCAATTAAGAATCAACTCTGTGAAAAAGATTAAGGCAAAAAGGAGAAATGAGATACAACTGAGTTAAAAGAAGTCAAAATTGAGAATTTGGTTTGAAAAGCCTGTTATATTTTGCAAGATCTCTTTCTAGTCTTGTTTTCATCTCTTTCAAGACTTCATATTTTTTTAATTATTAGAATGATACCTTTCTCCAAGGTGACTTACAACATTTGATATGAGATCAGTTAAATTTCTTTTGCTTTTCCAATTGGAGCACCGGTAGATGAAGTGACTTTCTCATGGCCACCCAGTGTCAGTAGTAGGATCTGAATGCACAGCCTCAGGGTTTGAAGGCCAAAGTCCTAACTGCTAAGCTACGATGCCTGCCTTTTCTTCTAGAATGAGTATCATCTAAATGAAGCACAACAGTATAAATTAGAGCAATTAATAGTATTATTCAGAAGCAAGGACTACAGTGTTGTAATCATAGTAAAGTGTTTTATTACCACAAACAACTGTCCATACATTTCACTATATGTTACTGGGTACACAATGCAAATACTTTCAAATTGCAAAAAAATATCAAGCCACTGCAAGGAAAATCTGAATCCACTGTGTGACTTTGCTGAGACCTCTGCTGAAACGCAAGAGGAGACGAAGTATGAGACAAAAAGAAAATGTCTCTATTTTATGTCTTTCTGATCTCACTGCTGTCTAGTATAGAAACCTAAAAGATAATTAAGGAGATCTATTTTTTTATTTTTCCTTGCTATAGATGGGGCCGTAAGCGGAATTTTCTTGTTCCCAAATCCCTGGATCCACTGCATTAGTATTTTTTACAGCAGCTTTAATTTGAACAATAAATATATAAATAAACAATAAACAAAGAAGCAGACATCACAAACTTAACTGTAACTTTTAACATAAAATGAAAGTACTTTTTTTTTTTAATAATCAAAACTTTAAAGTGAATGTTTATGGGTTTCTTTAGTCTCTTTGTTTCATTGTCTACATTTTCTGAAGGCAAAGTTATCTATGAGATCATCCTCCGACAGCTTCTGGGCCAGGTTTGCACTGATGCTGATGATAGCCTAGCTGCTTAATACATTGTTGTGCCATGAATGACTTCAAATATATGTTGATGAGTTTAAGTTTCAAAAAACTGATATATTGAAGGATGGCTGCAATCCAGAGGGCAACCAATAGATCTGGACTGTAATGGTATTTAATGGCAATGACATACCAGTTGATTTGTTTCCTTTATAGATGAAGGCCTAATTAGTAAAATAAATAAATAATAATAATAATAATAATAATAATAATAATAATAATAATAATAATAAT
>JANRMT010062821.1:16553653-16612095 GCA_026402145.1 Polypterus bichir lapradei | reverse complement strand
ATAATAATAATAATAATAATAATAATAATAATAATAATAATAATAATGGTCCAGGGTACCAGAGTGCTGTTACTCTTTGTCACTTGATATAGCCAACAGTATCAAACGTGACATGATGGAACAGCAACAAAAATTATTTTAATACTACTGCTACTACCACTAATACTGCTACTAATAATAATAAAAAAAAACTACTACTACTACTGCTACTACTAATAGTAATAATAAAATAAACTGCTACTACTACTGCTACTACTACTACTGCTGAATGTGCTTAATAAACTTAATGTGTCAAAATGAAGCTGACGATGTAGATATTTAAAAAATGAACATGTGAAAATATCACCTACACTTACACTTATCTAAACTTCATTTTACCTTTCCAATAATAACAGATTACAAAAAGGCATCAATTAAGTCAACAACATTAGATACCAATTAAATTAACCAAAAAATGAAGTTAGTTTGAGCTAATTGCTCTTTTTGCATATTAAAGTTGATTGCATGGTGCTTTTCCACAATTTAACCAATCACTAACTAGTAACTAAGAGAGCCTGTGTGTCAATGAAATTTACAAACATGTCCTCACTGCAGTTACACTCAGAACACTGTTGACTAACGTCAGCAACCTTTAAGAAAGCGTAGAGGTCCTGAGGCCTATATGGTGGTAATAAATAACCACGTGTCAGCTAGATACTGTAATGTCAGATAATATCTGTTAACTGCTCGATATCAAAACTATTACACGTAATGCTATTGTTACTCCATTAGTCGAATAACCACCCTTCTTACTGGAAATAAGGCAGATTTGGATTTGTAAATGCACCTGGTGACCAGTGTTGCCATGAAGCTATGTCTTTGCTTTTTAATGTAAAATGATCAAGTATTATTGTACTATTATCCTTGAGCTACCCAAATTCGTTACCAGAATAGTTTAATCTCACATCTTAAGATTAACACACATACACACACACACATAGATATAAACATACACACAGACCCTAACCACATAAGTGCTGTATGAATGATGCACGCGCAGCCTGTCACTTCCCTAGTACTTCAAGAGACTCATTTATCATTGACACAGACAACGTACAATGTTTTAGATATATCTCAGATCTAAATATTACTTTAGTTCCAAGAAAATATTTAAACATACAAAGGCTTAACATCCTTGGCTATAGGTCATTATCAACCAGATAATGTAATTTACTGTACTGATCCTTATATTGGAAGGCACTCCCCTCCTCATCTGATAAACCTCGCAGATCGGAGCATATGGCAACTTCCTACTGCTCCAGGAACTACTAATATACACTTTAATACTTCAATCTGTCTAGATATAAAGATAAACTATAGAAATTTAAAAACAACATGGTATTTATTAAAGAATAATAATACCAGTAGAAGATAGTATAAAAAATATAGATAGCAAAGTCTGAATATACAGTATATAGTCTTTATAAAAACACTTACAAAGAATGTCAAGGACTGGGGCGACTTTGGACTTAGCAATCCGTGATATACATGAGCTGCTTTCGCTGACGTTCAGGTGAAACTGTTGCACATCTCTTGATCTCCTTTCCTGACATCGACTTTACCCTCTTCTGACGTCCTGTTTGTCATTGCTGTTTCTTCTTTGGTCCATCAGAACAGCCATATATATTTTTTTTTATTTTATTAGGGTGTTTCAGGACATGTGATATTACGCACATTTGATGGGCTAGCTGTGCATATGATGGAGGACTCCGCTCACAGCTTTTGATCTGTTTATGCATGTCTGTTTCACAAGTTATAAAATAATCAATATAGCCTGTGGGACCATCATGGTCTTCTGCTTTGTTTACACAGATGTTTTAAGGTGAACAACTCATGGGGAAAAGATTATTTGATATTTAATTGCCCTTGTAAAATTAAGTTAATCTTTTTTTTAAATGTTCTTTATCTCATCTTATACAGTTTCTTCTGTTAGGAGTTTGTTAATTTTCATATTCCTTTTGGGGTCAGAGCACAGGGTCAGCCATTGTACAGTGCCCCTTTTTTTGTGGCAGTAACAGGGATTTGAACCGGCAACCTTCCAGATCCTTAGACTCAGAACCACCATCTAAGCAACATATAATCAAAATATAGGCATCTATTATTTAAAAAATTGCAGATCTGGCACACCAGGACACATCACAATAGGTAACTGTTAACAGTGTTAAATTGACAATTCATGAAACAGCGATAAGCTCAGTAGAGTCAAGCTGCGGACCTCCAGAGCACCTCTCTTTTGAGGAAGCTGTCACTTTACATTAGACTTAAATGATGATACGTGATATGCCCGGTTACTCTATGGTTAGGATTACATCTGTGGGAGGAGTTATCTTACTCAAAACCAAGTGACAGCAACATGCAGTCCAATTGGCTGTCCAGCGGAGCTCCTGAATTGCAAAGGCTCAAAGTCCTCGGGTCCAATGCACAGTGCATGATCTGCATTATATAGGAATAATATAATTTTTTTCTTTTTGCTTGTTTTTGAAGATTTTACTTATCATCATGATTTTTAACATGCTTTTCCAGGTGTTGTGGTTATTGAATTCATTATTTCCTAATGAGCACATTAGTAGGTTTGACGCCAAAGTAGTTGCTGCCTTTCAGCATTCAGTGTCTGCTCTGCTCATTGTTAACTGTCATTGTTAGCATACAATTGCGGGATTGTTACAGGTGTTTAAAATACTAATTTAGACTTTTACAGCTTCACAAAATCCTGAGCATATTCATTATGTTATATGTTTCCCTTTTGTGTTCCTGTTGCATTTCCCTAATCTGTTCCCCGTGTTATGTTACCTCATCAGTGTGAGAGGAAAAAGCTTTTTGGTCCATAGCAGGTGGTAGAGATTTGGAAGCCATTCTATGTTATACACTGGCTGTGACCATGAGAATGTTTTATTGCAATTATTTTTAATTTTATTTAAGTCAAAGATATTGAAGTTGCAACCGGGGTCTCTCCCCAAACTTGGGTATAAACAGCTTACTGTAGTGTCTGGAATTAATCAAAATGGTTTAAATTACTTAAGTTATTTTTTTAATGTACCAGTAATTGTAACATGATATTTTCAAGAATGTAAAGTTGTCATTTTGAATTATTTTGAATTAATTTTGGTTATGGGAGCGCCCAATGTCCTTTCCATATGTCTTTTTTTCTTAATGCGAACTGGACAGAGCTCAGAAATTCATGTTTTTTTTATTGTCTTGTAACATTTCAGGTATGTTTACTTTTCTTGTATTGGTATACTGTCTTTTTCTTTTTTGTTTCCCTTCAGACATTTTACTCTGCTCATTATGCTAAGCATTGCATAATTATCCATCCATCCATTATCCAACCCGCTATATCCTAACTACAATGTCACGGGGGTCTGCTGGAGCCAATGCCAGCCCACCGCAGGGCGCAAGCACGGGACAATTTAGGATCGCCAATACACCTAACCTGCATGTCTTTGGACTGTGGGAGTACCAGGAGGATACCCACGCAGACACGGGGAGAACATGCAAACTCCACGCAGGGAGGATTCGGGAAGTGAACCCGGGTTTCCTAACTGCAAGGCAGCAGCGCTACCCACTGCGCCACCCCTTGCATAATTATGTTTCCTATTAATGCTATTTGGAAATGTCATTGAGCTATAAATTAGCATCGTAAGCCAGTGTGCATTGTGTTTGAAAGATTTGCAATTGGAAATTCACATTTTGTACCTTAATGTTTCAGCATGTTAGCAACAGTTAACAGATAAAGGACCTCAGTGTTATTGCCTTACTCCTTTGTGGCGGTTTGCATAAAGTGACACACTGCGAGTCAGAACACAGAAGCTTCAGAGGTTAACAGGAATCAAAGCCAAAGCATAGTAGTTCAGCATAAGATGCAGGATGCAAGATGCAAGATACCTTTATTGTCACTGTACAGTACAATAAAATATCATTTGGAACAAGCCTATAGATGCCTTAGATAAAAGTACACAATAGTAGACAGTAAACTCAGTAACATTAAGCTATAAGAAGCACAGTTACTATTAACAATTCCAAATATAAACAGAATAAAAGTTAAAGTAATTATGTATTAAAAGTAAAGGTAAACACAGAAGCATAAATAGAGAAAAAATAAATGAAGTCACAAATAAATGAAGTCACAGTGAAGATTACGGTCAATGCAATGTTTATGAGATCCGCATGGGTCATGAAAGTGTGCAGGTATATGTGGTTGATGCAGATGTTTGTTCAGTCAGTGGTGGTTTCTGTTATAGAAAGGGACAGTGATCTCTGTGCATTTAATAGGCTGATTGCTTTAGGGTTAAGCTGTTCTTCAGCCTGGTAGTGCGGGCAGGCAGGGCTCTGAAGCACCTGCCAGAGGGCAGAGGAGTAAAAATGCTATGGCCAGGATGGGTTAGATTTCTACAAATGTTCTTTGCTTTTCTGCTGCAGTGGGTGGTGAAGATATCTTCCAATGATTGTACTGAGTGCCAGTAATTCTCTGAGCCATTTTCATGATATACTGGATGGCCTTCCTGTTCTCAGAAGTGCAGCCAGAGTATCACACTGTAATGCAGTACGAGATGACAGACTCTATGGTCTTAATCAAAAGGTTACAATCTGATATGTTCAGGAATTAAAAAAAATTGTTAGTGGCAACCTGGTGGCCACTTTACTGCTTTCTAGAAATGATTAGTGTGTTTATGGCAAAGTAATTGAAAAACCATAGGATAATCTCCATTATGACTGAAAGAAAAAGAAAAGGGGCAACACCTGCTAGGCATCACATAAATTCCAGAATGCGATTAAGTGATGAAGAATAAGAAGGAATAAGAAGACAAGACACTGAAGCCCACAGACAAGCAACAAATAATCCTGAATACATCCTTATATGTTCTGGAATTCAAAAAATGACAGTAGGGGCAACCTAGTGGCCAATTTACTGGTGTTCTGAAAAATGTATCCATCTTTTGATAACTTCCGGGACATGGTACATACATGTTCAGAATTCATAATCAAATGTAAGTATTGAGTTTATTGATCATCAAACATCACCATAATGGCAGAAACAAATAGAACAGCAATATTTGCTTAGTGTCATGCAAATCGCAGAAGGCAATCAAATGATGAAGATAAGTAAGAATTAGTAGACAAGACATTGAAACACATAGACAAGTAGGAAGTAACACAGAATAAAGAGCAATTGAACAGTCAGCAAGCATGATGGCTCATAGACATTCAAGACAAAGTCCAGGTTACAGAATGCAAGAATAAGAAAAAGAAAAAAAAAAACAGAAAAGTACGGTGACAATAAAGAAGATCATCAGATGAGAGAAACTTCTGATCATATGAAAGCATTGCTTTTAAATCCTTAGATTAACACTACTCTGAAGACCACTACTAAACAAAGTTACATCAGCAATTTGATCAGTGTTAAATTGTATTTTTTAATAGTGAAAACAAAAGAATGTGTTGCCAAAATAGAAAAGGTCAGTTTGCTCTATATGAGTCACCGGAAGTAATAAATTATAACTTTTAGAGTAAATGAAAGAAGTAACTATTTAGAAAGTCTAAGAAGCTTCAGCAGATCTTTATCTTTAAATTGACTTTTATTAGCATTTTATTTTAGGACAACCAGTCTGTTTGTTCCACTAGTAAAAGTAAAAATGATACAGCTGTGTGTTTCTGAGGGCAGAATAAAAGAGAAGAGAAAAAAAGATGAGCTAATTAAATCAGATAATTCAGAGGCAAAATGATTCACTGATTCTGAAACTGTTTGGAACAAAAAACAACATGAGGCTCCCAGGACTGAGTTTGAGAACCACTGCTATAAATCAATCAATCAATCAAACAATCAATATTTACAATATATGTAAAAGTATGACATGTTGATTCTGTTTATCACAGTAACTTACACTAAACATTTCTAATTTGACCTAACTCAGTCAATTAATAGTCACATCCAACAGCAATCCACCACACTCTAAAGTAGGTCCTGCCCTTTAATAATGACTGCGTACTGTCATTTACTGACCTCCAAATGGCTAAACAACATTTTTAGTGCTTTATATTTATAATGGTTTACAATTGTACTTTATACTATACATGTCCCAATGAATAATCATAGATGTACAGTATATTCCCTCAATCAGCGTCTCACTTGGCTTTGCCTGTCTGTTACACATTTGAAGTTCATATTCTTTATAGAAAGTATACAATGCAGGTGTTTCTGCCTTTACTAGATTTCTACACAAGTGTGCAGGGGGAATTTGGAATCAAGGCTGCAGCAGGCTAAGTGTGCTTTACAGATTGTTGGGCATACCTCGGTATGTAATTATAAGGGGGTAAACTTTATTTTTCTGTCTTCTGCCATTTTAAGAGATGGAGTGAAAGAAGAACATAAACAACTGTATCATTTGGCATTTTACACCATCACGCAACAGTAACTGCTAATGTAAGAAAAAAAACATAAAAAGTTAATTCTCTTGTTCCTCTTGGTATCCCTCTATTAATGAGCTATTGGAACATAGTTTAATTTTATTTTCCTGAAAGAATGTTAAATATAGAAGTATTTATTTTTCAACAAAATTACAATACTGTACTAGACAAAAAAAATCAACACATTTTATTTTGAATATAAATACAGTAAGTGATATTCTGTACTGGATTTGGTTTTTCCAGGATTTGGTTCACAGCATGCAGCTAACAATGCTGGAGTAAGCTCCAGCTCCCCATAACTATGCAGTGGAAAGTACTTGTTAAAACTGGATTAATGGATGATATAATTTAATAATCGTGTTTTTGGATTAAAAATTTTGATAGACCACATGGACCTTGCAGAGAAACACTGACAGTCCCATCCTGAGAAGCTGTTCAGCAGAGGTGTGTATGAGTGACAAGAAACTGAGAGGAGTACTTAGGAGAGCCGCTCTGCTACTTAAATAAATTGGCCTGGGTAGGTGGCTACCAGCAAGTTTTTAGGAACAATCTTTACTTGGATCTGTTCATTGAGTTGGGGAACGTGAGTGTAGATGGTGTTGCCACTAACATCAAGTGAGTGGAATAAATGTGCAGGCAGCGTATGCGGCAGAGAAAACTTTATTGGCACCTCATGGAAGCAGCCATGGATGGTCAGAGTGGCCGCAGTGGCATTGGTGAGTGGCCAAGGAAGGTTATGGCTTCCAGTAAACCTCAGGTTGAAGGAGCAAGGGAGAGACACTGTGTTTCACAACACATAGTAGGCTACCAGCACCAGTAGTGATAAAATATTGGTCAAATAAAGGCATATAAAAGCACATTAATTGAAGATATATCAACATATTATTTTTGTCATACAGTACAACCCCTAAATGATTAAATGATGTCCTAACATCAAATCAATCAAATCACTGAAAACTAAAGCACAGATACATATTCATTAATTCTCAGTTTTTGCTCATTGGGAAAACTGCAAAATTGTATTATACATAAGTAATTGATATGATTCATGATA
This sequence comes from Polypterus bichir lapradei, assembly GCA_026402145.1. NCBI lineage: Eukaryota > Metazoa > Chordata > Cladistia > Polypteriformes > Polypteridae > Polypterus > Polypterus bichir. The sequence continues at coordinate 16,604,600 of JANRMT010062821.1, read as the reverse complement.
ACAATAATGACTACTCCAAAACAACAAGATGAAAGTTTAAGCTATAAATCGTTTCATTAAAAAAAAAACAATCAATGGGCCACTTAGAGAATTTCAGCTTAAAAGTTCTTAGGCAGAACTGATCAATTCGGCTGCACATGTGCACACATCTGTAAAGATCTGGCTAGTACATTGTGTGGTCCGAAAACCTAAACAAGCAACACAAAAACAGGTTAGGTGTGCTAAGTACAAAGAAAATTTTGCATACTGCAAAAAGAAATATACTGTATTTGTAGATTCCAAAAAATGTAATCAATATATCATGAAAAATTATAAATATCTAATTACTGTATATCATTCTAACACTAATCAAATAACTGATACGAGTTTACTAATTGTTTAATTTTTGCACAATAACACCATCTACCAGGTGGAAAGGGGTACCATGCAGCGATATTACTGTAAATTAATATTATTGTTACTTTTGTTTCACTGAACTAGAAATTGTATTGTATTTCCTTTTTCCCAATGTAAAATCCTAATGGAAAGATCAAGGCAAGGCATGTTGTGTTCATAAGAATTACTTATGAATTCTTTGAAATCACTTCAGATTTTTTTGAGTCACCAGTACTAGAAAAACTCCACATATAATATGTTGTTTGACTCATCTTGATGTCTAGTTATACAAGATGTTGAGCTGTTTTTTGGTTCTTTGGACCTGAAAGAAATTTTAGGTCATTTTTGGAGTAAAATAATAATAGGTGTCTTCAGCAAAAATGATCAGAAGAGCCTGAAGTTGTGTAAGCCACATCAACCGGCCCCAGGGGTTCACCCCCTAATGGGATAAGAGGGGTCAACTTTACTCCTTTTTACAAAACTGGAGATCATAGGCATGCAGAGTGTCATTTTATGCTATTTTGAGGATGCTGATCACAAATATAATATTTTTGATAACTGATTCTTTACTGGTGGTCCAGCCATATTCATGTTTATCATGTACTTCTGCCACATGAAGTATATTACAATTCTTACTATTCTTACCTAATTCACCAAGAATAAGGGCAGCTTATGCTAATTCAGACTTTTAAATATTATATATAGTGATAAGTAGAGATTTGAATATTGTACATTTTTGTGAATTTATGCAGTTTGTAAATTTAATTTTCATAAAATGAAAACAATAAAAATTAGGTCTTTGCTTCTACTGAGATTTTTAATAAAAGGAAAACATTCTCTTTTACAGATGCTAAATGACCAGCTAATCATAAACTAAAAATAAAGTGCATAAGGGCAAATATAAACGTTTTAACTTAGTAACGGCTTGTGTGTAACATGGTTATTTGTATTCTAAATGATAAATAATATGAAACTGAATATAAGAAAAAAGAGAGGACTGAGGATAATTATCCATCCATGGACAGATGGCTTTAACAACAGCTAGTAAACACTAAGGTTAAGTCTAAGCCCAGATATCAGAGATGATCTCCTTCCAGCAGTACAACCCAACAGTTCAGTTGTCCTTTTTACTTTTTTTGTTTATCAGTCCTAGTTAACAGAGATAGGACCCTCTATTCTTGGCTATATCTGTTACTATAACAGCAGAGATCTTCCACTTTCTCTGTCTAGTAGTGAGCATACTCTGTCCTGGCTTCCCTTTTACCTAATCCCCAAATCACATGAAATTATGCACATTCTGACATCCTGGAGACATTATGTGACCTTCTTACATGGAACCTTACTCCATAAAATTCTGTTCTTCTCCTGATAGAAAGCAAAACTTGGCTTGAGGCACCTGGCGTCCTTTGATGTTAACCTCAATGCCTTTCTGTAATCTTATCTAGGATATCTTGAACAGATGGAGTGAACTGTGACACTTCCTTAAGAAAACCAAGAAACTACTTCATGAACTTGGCATTTAAGGTTGTTTAGAGCTTAGGGGAACACTGGGAACACTAATCTGATGGCCATAACTAAAATTACTCTTAAATCAGAAGCTGAGCTGAGGCACAGGCTATTGGGCAAGAGAAGCAGTGGAATGGATTTGAAGATAAAAAGAGCAAGAGAGAGTGGAATGACAGTTAGGAGGGAAAAAAAACCCTTGTGGTGCCTAGCAAGTGGAAAAGATTTGGAAGCCACGCTGTATTATGCACCTGTTGTGACCACAAGAATGTTTATTGTAATTATTTTCAATGTTATAAAAATGGAAGACATTCAAGATGTAACTGTTATGTTTCAGCCAGGGCTTCTCCTCTAGTTTGGGTGCAAATTCATTTCTTATGTTTTTTTGTCAATTTGTGATTCTTTTGTTCATGTTAATATTGTAAGTATTCAAATTATTCTGCATTGTTTGAGTATTATTTAATTTCTATGTCACTATGCTTGTTCTAGCATGGTTCATGTGTTTTGTAGGAGGCTCTAGAAGATGTGGGACCACCTGTCCCACTCTGTCCAGAAACTGACCTCAACTGTGTAAAGGCTGAGGGAACACATAGCTATTCTAGTTCACTGAATGCGCTGGGTGCTTAGGTGAGTTGCTTTGTGATTAATCCTTGTCTGTATTTTTGATCTCTTGATATGTTTCTTGACTTATCTTTGGATCTGTGTTTTAGGAGACTTGTTCACTAGTGGATTGCCTACTGTGTTAAGTCAATTCTTTGTGGGCCTTTTGTGTTCCTCAGAACTCTTTTGCACTACAGATCATTTTTGATAAATAAATCTTTTATTTTATAAAGGTTCTTCATTTACCCTTTTTTGGTTTACAAGGTAATGGTTGACAGACCCTTCAACTTGTGTGACTTTTTGGTACAGTTTGTGCAACATTGTGCTGAGGAACTCATTAGTTCATGACAGTAAATAGGTTTATAGCGCCATTATTTTTATGTGTGTGGCGTACAGTGAAATTCTTAAAAAAATCAAAATAGTAGAAAGGATGAACAACTTCCTAAAGTTTATATAAAATATGCCTAAAGTTAGTCTAAAGCTAAAACAATTATATTAAAATGAAGTAGGTTGATTGTTTTGCCTTTAAAATTCATTTAAAAAACCCAAGTAATTTCAAAACAATGTCACCTTTATAGTGCAGAAAACATATGCTAATTTGTGCCAAAATTACAAATAACTCAAATAACCAAAATATGTTCAGGAAGGTGATGAGATCAATGGGTTTGTCTGTTGCTCTAAACATAAATGATTAAAAACAGAAGACAACAGCAGCCTTTTGTGACTGGGCAAATATATTTGGGTCTGACCTTTGCAGTCAATTCATCCAACATTATCATTCCCATTACAATATGAGAATAATCTGTGATTATTTATAAGAATGCAAGAAGCTAGATTTTAATGTAATGAAAGATTTAAGTTAAAAGGCTATAATAATTTAGCTACTGTATTATGGAAATTAGCTTTAATAAATCCCTGCAGAGCAAAAGATCATACGATCAGTGATTGAATCATATGGAAATATTAATATGCATTAATACAGTCTGTTACAATTTATTCATTTTAGCTACTGAGAGCATCAGTTATCCATTACAGTAGAGGCTAGATTCTGATAAAAGATCAACAAACAACTTCATACTGTAGGGGATGAGTAAACCAAACTTTAACTTAGTAGTACAATACATAAGATCCTTGTAAAAACACCACTTCATATTACATGTGGGGAGATACTTCTGTGGTGCTTGGGTCACAACCTTTTACACAAAGAGAGAAACCTCATATTCGTAATTCTAAAGTTAGCAGCTTTTCGTCCTTTTCTTTCTTCTTGTACTTAACAAAAATAAAATCCATCCATTATCCAACCCAGTGACCCCTAACTACAGGGTCACGGAGGTCTGCTGGAGCCAATCCCAGCCAACACAGGGCACAAGGCAGGAAACAAACCCCGGGCAGGGCGCTAGCCCACCGCAGGGCGCACACACACACTAGGGACAATTTAGGATCGCCAGTGCACCTAATCTGCATGTCTTTGGACTGTGGAAGGAAACCAGAGCACCCGGGGGAAACCCAAGCAGACACGGGGAGAACATGCAAACTCCACACAGGGAGGACCCGGGAAGCAAACCCAGGTCTCCTAACTGCGAGGCAGCAGTGCTACCCACTGTGCCACAGTGCTGCCCCAAAAATAAAATGCATTTACATTTAAAAAAAAAAAACATTACCACCAAAGAAAACATATTTTCAAATGTGTTATGATGTATTTCAAGAAACACTGATTTTAAAATAAGTAAATTAATGCCATTTTGTATATTGTAATTCCCCGCCTATCGCGGAAGTTACGTTCAAGACCCACCCGCGATAGGTGAAAATCCGCGATATAGAAAGATCATGTTTTTATAGTTTAAGCCTTAAAATACCCATCCCACATGCTTTAAACACATGTAAACTTATTAAAACACACTTTGTAAACACATATGATATGTGGATATCGGGCTAAGGATATGAGTAACATCTCTCTATTATAAAACATTGTAACTTCATGCAAGACAAGGCAGTGAGACAGGATAAGAGCTGCTGTGCAGGCTTTTAAATGATTGACGCGCAGAGCGACGAGATGAAAAACAAGCAGCACAGAGCTAGCACAAAGTCCACTTCTCCTTAGCGTTCATTGAGCTCCCTCCTTCCCAACACGAAGTGGCAGGAGCGTAGAGCGCCTCGGGCTGGTGTTTCTTTTGAGCGAAGCGATCATGACCAGATCCCAGCACTTCTCCTTAGGTGCGTTCAGCCGTCACCGTCCACCCCCTCCCATCCCTAGTTTAGAATGCACAGAGCAAACAGAACAGGCATGCATCTTGGCAGAAGCAGCACAAAGCCAGTAGCTGATCTGTCCACTTCTGCTTAGCCTATGTTCAGCTGCCCCCCTTCACAAAGAGCGCGGCAGAGACGCGAAGTGGAAAAAGAATAGCTGCTGTACAGGCTTTTAAGTGACTGATGCAAAGCGCGACAAGCACAACACACAGCTGGCCAGCAGCACCAGCAAGACACCAGCTGAATCGATCGCATCTCTTTAGCGTGCGTTCAGACCCTCCCTTCACAACGCGAGCAGTGTTATAAGTGCCTCGAGAAAGATATTTAACCACGCCCGGGGCAGGAAATAAAGGACAAATATTGTTTTTACAAAAGTTTTTAAGTAAGAATGAAAATAATGCATATGTAATAATTCCCATGAAAATAACAATCTCTTTAAATTGTTTATCTGGTAAACCAAACGAGGGGGTGGGCGAGCGAAGCAAGCAGGGGGCGGAGCCCACTAGTAATAATAATAGTATTAATAAATCCGCGATGTAGCGGGGGCGCAATAGCTGAACCGCGATAGAGCGGGGGACTACTGTATTGCAATATATAATATAATTATATTATGTGTCACACACGTGCACATTAGAGACAGCTAGAGGGACCAATCAAAGGTAATTCCACGCCAGGCCAGGCGGTGGCGGTTTGTACTAAACTTTCCTCTGATATTCCTGTAGATCAAATATGGCCCCCAGATGATATCACTTCCGGCCACCTAATTTAAAACCAAGACAAGTCCCACTTGTCTTCAGTTCTGTTTTGGACTCAAACCTGTTTGCAACTTTGAATGTATTTGCCCTTTTGCAGTCAGGGTTTAAGTATACAGCATGAGAAAGGCGCTATATAAATAAAATGTATTATTATTATTATTATTATTATTATTATTATTATTATTATTATTATACGGGTGTCTGCCGCAAACCTTTTTTCTGTGTGTCAAGGCTGATTATTTTCACATATGATATATTATTATAATGAAAGATATATTGTATTTTAGAAATTATGTTAAAATGCTTTTTAAAATACTGTACTATAAATTCTAGTTATACTGTACAATGAGAGTTTATATTTGATTATGTTTATTTTTGTATATTGCAGTATATTTTAAATCTATATTAACCTGACATTGAAAAAATCATCTGATAGATATTTATTAAATTTTTATATTATGAGATACTTTATTTTATAGATGAAATCACAACACCAATGCTTGGCATCTACATAAAAATGACTCGTCCATCATGGCTGAGCACAAGAAAATTGTGGAGGACTTTGTTGTGTGCTGCATGGACAACAACCTGCAACTCAACATCAGCAAGACAAAAGAACTGGTGGTGGACCAGCTGAGACCAATCATCATTCAGGGAGAGGATGTGGAAGTGGTGCAGAGCTACAGGTACCTGGGTGTTTATGTAAACAGCAAACTGAACTGGTCTGACAACACAGTGGCATTATATAAGAAGGGCCAGAGCAGACTGTACTTACTAAGGAGACTCGGCTCTTTCGATGTGTGCAGCAAGCTGCTTGAAATGTTCTACCAGTCCATAGTAGCCAGTGAGGTGTTCTAAACTTGTAGTCTTCTGGGGAAGCAAAAAGAAATGAAGTACTATGGCAGAACAAACTTATTAGGAAAGCCTGCTCTATCACAGTAAGAACCCTGGACACACAGGAAGCTGTTATGGAAAAGTGGATAATGGCAAAATTGGATGCCATTTTGAAAAATCCCTTTCACCCCATCCAGGAGGCGCTCTCTTGATGCACTTTTCACCACAGGCTCATTCCAGTATGGTGTACAAGAAGTGCCACTGGGGCTCTTTTCTGCCAACTGCTATCAGGCAATTCAACACTTACACCTGATGTACACATTAAGTTTATTTTTATTTATTTATTTATCAATTGATTGATTGGCTGTACCATCTTTCCTGTGAGTCTGTATCCTTGTTTTTTTATGTTTCTGCTGCTGTATGCATTGGAATTTCACCATGGTATTATTAAAATCTATCTAATCTAATTCACATTGTAATGTAGCACAAGTTATAACCTAATAATAGTAATTCTTTACATTTTTATATAGCACTTTTCTCACTACTCAAAGCACTTACAAACTCCACGCAGGGAGGACCCGGGATGCAAGCCAATGTTCTCCTCACTGCAAGGCGACAGCATTACCAGTGTGCCAGTACAGCACTTAGTTTATAAATTATAACTAAAAATAGCTGATTTAAAATAAATTATATCTGAAGAGCTTTTTTAATTCTTTAGCATTCTTGCTTTTGATATTCTAAGTTATCATTGTAGCTGAAGCTTCTTGCTTTGTATTTTGATATACTACATGTGAATGAAAACCTTTCACTAATATAGCTCCTACTTAATAATCAAAACTGTAATTTTACAGACCTATTTTTATTTAAATGTGTTAGCCTGATAGTAAATGTATTCTTCTCTAAAAATATAGTAAATGTTATGTTCAAAACTAGTTTAACAAATTTGTTCATCCCATATGGGATAAAATAAAATCCATTTTAGTTACCATGTGTTCATTTACAGTGTTAATTGTTTTAGTTCATTGTCTAATTTAAGTCCTTATAGTGAGGAATAAGTAATTTGCTTTCTGAAAAATCAAAAAAAGGCAATTTTTACAAAATGCAGTAAACTGCAGATTCTATGCTAATGCTTAGTACTTTCCGAGGCAGAGGTGTGTGCACAGCCAGCACCTAAAGATGTGCTGGGCACAGCAGCATCATCACTGCCTGGAGTCGAGTCCTCGGCATGGCAGTCAGCTTTTGTGATATTGTCTGAAACAGAATAAAGAGATGGTGGGCTGCAACTCATGTTTTCATGTCGACTATGATATCCAACCACTTCTTTTTTATTTGGGGCACTGTGTGACTTTCTGAACTTGAACTTTGAGTATCTCCACCTCTGTATCACTCTGTCAACTTTCTTTTGTTGCTTATATCATACCACTGCTTAAGCCAGCAACTAGTATGTTTATCCTTGCCTCCACTTTGCATTCACTGAAATTCTTCTTTTTTTCCACGTGCTTTTGTCATTGCCTTTTAACAAAACAATAAATGGAAGGAGCTACTTATATTGATTTGAAAATTCAAATAGGCGAAATTCTGGGAGAAGTCAGTGTGGAGCTGTGTGTGCATATGCATTAAAATTCACGTTGATTGGGATTTATAAAGGGAAAGTGCTTGGAACTTTACTTATGCGCCATTTTTTGCATCTGAATTTTTTTCTTCATACGCACATTTCCAGTTTTGTCCATGTTTTCCTCTAGGGGGCGCTAGCTCCCTGGTTGGAATAAGTTCTTTTTTAATTGCGGCAACTTAAGTAACCTGAAACTATATAGATATAACATTAAAAGGCGATACTCCACCCATAGTGATACGGCGGTATGAAATCACATAAGAGAAAATAGCTTTCTTTCATGATGATTTACGTGACATTACAGACAAGAAAGCCAATGACAAGACTATCACAGAGGTAGGATCTTGATATATACACTGTGCCATTTTCATCGCTGCGTTGGAAGGATTTTCAGGATCGGATGACGTTATCTCCCATCCGTCCGTCTGCTTCAAAGGTGTGCCAGACAATGTTCCAAGGCTTTATTTTCTTTCTCCATGTGCAGGCCCTTACTTAGGTAAATCATGCCATTCCAAACAAGGCAAAGAGAGGACACAATTTCATGCTGATTCTAACACACAGAAATAGTACAATGCCCATTTTCGTAGTTGTCCCTTTCTTGTCTTCTAATGCTTGCCTAGCAGTTCTAAATGATGAGCCCCTGTGTGCTAAATCTGGCTTTGTGTTAGCTGTGCATGTGAGTGGATTTACAAAATATTTGTTTGTACAGAGCCCAGTGAAATATTAAACTAATATTCTGATTACAGTTCATACACCATGTTTTAGTTTGAATTCTACGCAAGGTGTTATATATGAGGCCCTAGGACTTTAGGGACTTTCAAAACTAGGCAGTTTTTTCAGAAAAATAATGTGCATAGGAGTGGTGAGCTTTGTTGGGCTGAATAGCCTATTCTCTTCTTGATTGTTCTAATGTTCTAATCAATAAATCATTTAACCTGATTAAGCTATAAACATCTAAATATTTCACTCTTCATTTATGCTAAACTGTACATACTGGAGAGTTTGGTTCCAAAGGTGCTTTAGTAAAATGGAACATCCTTCAACGGCAATACAAACACATCTCTGCATTACATTGTGTAGACAAACAGAGAGGGGGCTGTAGGGCTGGCTGAAAACAAATTATTTAAAGAACAACATTTTTAGTGTATGTCTTTGGATGTCGGATAAGCTCCTCCAATCTCAGATTTCAGTAGGGTAACTGTACTTGTAGCCAAGGCAGGTTCAGCAACAGTTAAGGTAAAAGACTAACACTGGATCATCCCAAATAACAGTTGGTGTTGTTTTCAGGTTTTTCTCCTCGCAGCAAGTTTTAAAATTAACAATCCATTTGATATATTTGTGTTACAGCTTAGCATTGTACTGTTCTGTGTGAGTGGTATATTTAGGTATTATCCATCCATCCATCCATTATCCAACCCACTATATCCTAACTACAGGGTCACGGGGGTCTGCTGGAGTCAATTCTAGGTATTAATGAACCCTAATGATTTTCAAAGAGATCATAGACTGGCAAAAATTTGACTCGAAATATAAATATTATGCTAGAAAACAAAAACTTGCAGAGATAGCATTTAATCATTTTATACAAAGAACTCAGAATGGCTAAGCATTGATTTTGTTTAGTCTTCAGTAGGACTTGGATGCTGGTGCATGCATGTTTCTGCCACTCCTCATTTGTTAACAATCCTTTTCATTAAAATTTGCATTTAAACTTGCCATTTTTGCACTTCTTTCACTTTTTTATTGTATGTATAGTTAATGGATGCAATCAACTCAAACTGTACTGAATTGGATTTATTTTTATAGACTTTATGGACTTTGACTTGACTGGGTTCACAGCCACGGGGACAACTGAATCTGAACCCTTGTCAGTTAATATTGAATTGTTTAACTTAAGATCTCTTAATGGCAAAGCGCTGGTGCTATCAGAATCCATTGTAGACTAATACCTAGACATGCAATGCCTAACAGAAACCTGGCAAAAATCAATTTATTATACATCTCTCGTGGAGCAGACCTAAACACCAAAGGAATCCCAAATGACTGCCCATTGTCTGTCTAGTGTCTGGCTCTTAAGCTAAAAGTGAAATCAGGTCTTGTCTTACTCATTGTTCTCTACTGTCCCCCAAAATACGATGCGTCTTTTTTACCTGATCTGACTGAATTATTAGCTCACTTAAGTTCCCTTTCAGAAAGGATCATTATTCTTGATGATTTCAACATCAATGTTGGCATTACTACATGTAAGCTGAGAAATGAATTCCTATCCTTACTGGATTTTTTTTTAATTTGGTGCAATTTAGATTTCCTACTTACTCTGATGTTCATATATTGGACTTGATCTGTACATCTGGCTTATCTGTCAACAACACTTATAGCAGTGATGTGAGACTCTCTGATCACAATGCAGTACTTTTCACTCTCTTGTTACCTCTGCCTCCTCTTACCTGTAAATGCCAAATATCTTTCAGAAACCTTTAAAATATCCATCCCTCTATTCTTGCTAGTTCCATTTGTAATCTTTTTCTGTTTTCACCTATTGCATCAACACTAGATAATTTTGTTGATCACTATAATTCAGCCCTTCTTTCAGCACTACATAAAATAGCTCCTTTAAAGAATAAGCAGGTTTCCTTTAAGCACTAAGGTCCATGGTACAATTCAGAGTTACTGTCTACAAAAGCAGCTGGCTGATGCCTTGAGACTGTTACAGGTCAGGTCAGGTCAGGTTGGGGAGCATGCACTGGTACAGCACGTTGCCGCACTCACCACATGAATAAACAGCTTGGGGTCCTGATTGGCAACCCTCCCTGGCAGACATGTGGTCCAGTCCCACCCTATGGAAATGACCCTCTATCTGCCACAGCCAGGTGTTACATGGGTTTCCCCTTGGCCTGGTCCAACCTCTTGGGTCCTCAACAATGAGGATCCTGCGAGCCGGGTTAACCGTCGGGGAATTGCGCCATTTGGTCATAGTGCCGTAACTGATGCTCCCTTACAATGCAGGTAATATGCCTCATTTGGGACTCCATGAACAACCGCTAATTCGAACACAAAGTCAAACCAACGGTACCCAAGAATTCTCTGAAGAGACACAGTACCAAAGGAGTCCAGACTTCGTCTCAGGTCACTGGATAGCGTCCATGTCTAGCAACAATATATCAAGACAGGAAGCACCAGGACTCTAAAGACTTGACCCTTAGTCTTTTTGCATAGGTATCATGAGCACCACACACCCTTTTCCAGCAACCGCATGACCCCTCATGCTCTCCCAATCCCAATCTAATGACTTCACAGAAAGTGTTACCAGATACATGAATGTCACTGCCAAGGTAAGTAAACCTCAAGGTCGACACTCTCTCTGCAGACAGACACAATGCTGATGGCTGTGCCTAAGAAGTCATTAAAGGCCTGGATCTTGGTTTTTATCCAGGACACTCGCAAACCCAGACACTCAGTCTCCTCGCTCAGTCTCTCGAGAGCCCCGATCAAAGATCACAGCATCATCGACAAAGTCAAGATCAGTGAATCTTTCTTCACCAACAGATGCCCCACAGCCGCTGAACCTCATGATCTTGCACAACACCCTGTCTATGCAAGCAGTAATTAGAGTAGAAGCAAGAACACACTCCTGACAAACCCCAGAATCAACTGGGAAAAATGCAGAGGGTCTGACTCCACTCTGCACAGCACTCATAGTACCAATGTACAGGCTGGCCATGATATCCAGCAAACTTGAGGGGATTCTGCGAAGTCTCAGGATGTCCCACAGGGCATCTCGATCTGTTACGACGATAATAAATTCATCCCTTTTAAAATCGCTTCTATAACCCCAAAAAAAGTCTAATCTTAACAATTTTTGGCTCATCTCTTGCTTACCTTTTCTGTCAAAAGTTCTTCAGCGTATTGTAGCCTCCCAAAGGAGCTGTACATAGCAAGGGGATGGAAGGCAACCAGACCAGTGGAGGGTCAGCTGAACCTGCAGATAGGACGACTCCCCTATTGCAAGGCCCATATAGGAGAAGCAGAGGAGCCGCCAGTTAAAAGGAGAAGGCACTGGGTTTTTTTAAAAAGGGACTGCTTCCTGCCTGTTGATGATTTTTAACCTCATTTTAATTGGTTGTATTTATTGGCTTTTAACCTCCACTTTTCACCTCATTTTTATGGATTATTTATTTATGGACTATTTGGAAACACTGCACTATTAATTTGAACACTGTTTTGGTTTGTTTTTTTTGTTAATAAAAGCACTTTCACTTTGCACCTTCCCTTTGCTTCGTGTACTGTCCTCATTGCATAGCTCATCCCAGTCATGACTATCGACGATGTCGGGTTCAAGAAGCCCCCTCTTTCAGTATTCCTCTCTGTCTAGATGCTCAGTATAATTTGTGTGTGTGTTATATCACAAATGCTGCGGTGGGCTGGCGCCCTGTCCGGGGTTTGTTTCCTGCCTTGCGCCCTGTGTTGGCTGGGATTGGCTCCAGCAGACCCCCGTGACCCTGTAGCTAGGATATAGCGGATTGGATAATGGATGGATGGATATATCACAACTGATGTTATCTGCTAGGCTTTTCTTTTAGTATTGAACTTAGTATTTTACTTTGGTTTATTGTCTTTTATTCTATTTAATGCTTTGTATATTCTGTATCTATCTATTTTAGCATTCTATTCAGGAAACATTTATATCCTGTGAAGCACCTTGAGCATGGGAAAGGCTCTAAATAAATGAAATGTATTATTATTATTATTATTATTATTTGCAGTTCTGCAATGGAACCATGGTTATTGTTTCTACCTCACAGTTCAGATTTTAATTATATCCTGATCATTAACTCTCTGTTTCTACTTTCTCACTATTCTTTGTTGGTTCCTTCCCACATCTAAATGTTATGCATTTAAGACTGCCTGGCAACTCTAACTTGACCTAGTAGGAGTGGGTACTGGTGGGTAAAATGGGAGTCCTTTTATTGGACAGGTATCTCATTAAGAGTTGTTCTCAGTGTGTGTAGAGTAGGCCCCAGTCCTCTTTGCTTCTGAACTGGATTAATAGGGTTTGAAAATGTATGTATATTTTATGGGCGCTGATAAGCTGAATCAGCCTGTGGATGAATCAGGAGTATTAAAAAGAAAAAAATTGAGAAAGCACATGTACATAAGTATTCACAGCCTTTGCCATGAAGCTCAAAATTGAGCTCAGGTACATCCTGTTTCCCCTGATCATCCTTGAGATGTTTCTGCAGCTTAATTGGAGTCCACCTGTGATAAATTCAGTTGATTGGACATGATTTGGAAAGGCACACACCTGTCTATATAAGGTCCCACGGTTGACAGTTCATGTCAGAGCACAAACCAAGCATGATGTCTAAGGAATTGTCTATAGACATCTGAGACAGGATTGTGTTGAGGCACAAATCTGGGGAAGGTTACAGAAAAATTTCTGCTGCTTTGAAGGTCCCAGTGAGGACAGTGGCCTCCATCATCCGTAAGTGGAAGAAGTTCGAAACCACCAGGACTCTTCCTAGAGCTGGCCGGACATCTAAACTGAGCGATCGGGGGAGAAGGGCCTTAGTCAGGGAGGTGACCAAGAACCCAATGGTCACTCTGTCAGAGCTCCAGAGGTCCTCTGTGGAGAGAGGAGAACCTTCCAGAAGGACAACCATCTCTGCAGCAATCCACCAGTCAGGCCTGTATGGTAGAGTGGAAACCACTCCTTAGTAAAAGGCACATGGCAGCCTGCCTGGAGTTTGCCAAAAGGCACCTGAAGGACTCTCAGACCATGAGAAACAAAATTCTCTGGTCTGATGAGACAAAGATTGAACTCTTTGGTGTGACTGCCAGGCGTCACGTTTGGAGAAAACCAGGCACTGTTCATCACCAGGCCAATACCATCCCTACAGTGAAGCATGGTGGTGGCAGCATCATGCTGTGGGGATGTTTTTCAGTGGCAGGAACTGGGAGACAAGTCAGGATAAAGTGAAAGATGACTGCAGCAATGTACAGAGACATCCTGGATGAAAACTTGCTCCAGAGCGCTCTTGACCTGAGACTGGGGCGACGGTTCATCTTTCAGCAGGACAACAACCCTAAGCACACAGCCAAGACATCAAAGGAGTGGCTTCAGGACAACTCTGTGAATGTCCTTGAGTGGCCCAGCCAGAGCCCAGACTTGAATCCGATTGAACATCTCTGGAGAGATCTTAAAATGGCTGTGCACCGACGCTTCCCATCCAACCTGATGGAGTTTGAGAGGTGCTGCAAAGAGGAATGGGCGAAACTGGCCAAGGATAGATGTGCCAAGCTTGTGGCATCATATTCAAAAAGACTTGAGGCTGTAATTGCTGCCAAAGGTGCTTTGACAAAGTATTAAGCAAAGGCTGTGAATACTTATGTGCATGTGATTTCTCAGTTTTTTTATTTTTAATAAATTTGCAAAAACCTCAAGTAAACTTTTTTCAAGTTGTCATTATGGGGTGTTGTGTGTAGAATTGTGAGGGAAAAAATGAATTTAATCCATTTTAGAATAAGGCTGTGACATAACAAAATGTGGAAAAAGTGATGCTCTGTGAATACTTTCCGGATGCACTGTATACATGTAGGTCAGTGGTCAGACACTTAACACTATCCCAGAATAAACTTGTATGTTTTTTGCTCTGTGAGCTGTAATCTCCATTTGTCATATGACTGGGCCTTACCTGTTAACATCCTTACATCAAACCTGCTATTTATACTTTTAGGATTTTAATATAAGTTAAAATAGAATTTTTCCTATTTTCAGATCAAGCCAATAATGATTATGTTTACCTTTTTGAACATCAAGATCAAACCTTCCCTCTTGTAACCAATATAGCAGATATGAACAAATGGAAAAGAAGCCTGTAAGCTGTGAAGCAACTTGATAAAAAATAAAATTACGCATATGCCATGTACATTTACAACAATTTTGAGGAACATTTTTCAGTTTTAACAATGAATAAGTGATAAGTACAGTATTATAACACATCAGCCCTGGTAACAACAGTGACTCAACTGCATGTAACATTTTCAAAGGTCATGTCATCTTTATTTTATTTCACAGTGTATAAAAACTGGAAACAACTGGCAGGGAAGGCAACTTTTATAAATAATTTAAGCAAAAGTCTTTAAAATTACATTTCTACATTGTAAATTGATGAATGTAAAGATTGTTGATTCCACAGTATGACCATTCATTCAAAAGCAGTTTCAGAATATTACATACTGTATAAAAGTAATTTCATAGAAATGTAGCTTAATTTACCCTGTTGCTTGAACCCAAAGCAACCTGCATCTTTTGGTAAAATGCTTCCAGGCGATCTTTTTGCACAGGCCAGTATAATATACACCGTGATTTAAACATGCCTCTCCGGAGAAACAGAGTCTGGTGCAGTTTATAGTCAGGTATGTCTTCCAAAAATAACAACACAATTGAATCTCTGCTCTGTTCAATAGCTTGATGCATTGCCTGATGGACCTTGAACCTGAAAGCAAAGAAAAGAATTAAATAGGAAACCCTTTTTTCCTGCATTTTTATTTTTCACACTGTAAGCATATGGTGTCATCCAGCTTTCATTATGGTAGCATACTTTGCAAGTGTTTTTGCAAGGAACAGACTAATTGTAATTAACATATAAAAATATTGCTACATTAAAAATATTTTTTTCTAAATTGTAAAAGGATTTGATGATTAGGGCAGCACGGTGGCGCAGTGGGTAGCGGTGCTGCGTTGCATTTAGGAGACCTGGGTTCGCTTCCCAGGTCCTCCCTGCGTGGAGTTTGCATGTTCTCCCCGTGTCTGCGTGGGTTTCCTCCGGGTGCTCCGGTTTCCTTCCACAGTCCAAAGACATGCAGGTTAGGTGCATTGGTGATCCTAAAGTGTCCCAGTGTGTGCTTGGTGTGTGTGTGTGTGTGTGTGGGTGCCCTGTGGTGGGCTGGCTCCCTGCCCGGGGTTTGTTCCTGCCTTGTGCCCTGGGATTGGCTCCAACAGAACCCTGTGACCCTGTAGTTAGGATATAGCGGGTTGGATAATGGATGGATGAATGGATTTGATGATTAGCGTTGCAGCCTCACAGCTTTATGGTCTCCTGTAACATCCCAAGCATTTTTATTAATGAGCCCTGGATGGTTATGCACAGACTTCATATTTGCAGTAAAAAGAGAAAAAATACCACAGAAACATTAAGCCGAAATTTCCTTCCACTGCACTTCTTTTGCTCCAGTTATCAATTTATATGAAATATTATATTTCATAAATATATACTACAGTTTCACATGAAAACAGTAAACAAAAGTGATAGTCTCAAGTTTAATACATTAACTACACTAATACAATTAACACTTACAAGGCTAATGTTGTTTAGCTACACTGTGCTGCAAACCATTCAACTGCTTAACTATTTAATCACATTAAAAGCTAAAGTAATCAGCAGTAAACAATAATTTTCAAGCCTTTGGCAGTGTAGTGAATGACATTATATTCCCAAAAAAATGTTTTAAATGTCTGTGATGGACTGGCGCCCTGTCCAGGGTTTATTCCTGCCTTGCGCCCTATGCTAGTTGGGATAGACTCCAACAGACCCCTGTTCAGGACTAAGTGGGTTAGAAATGAATGTCAGCACTTTTAAAAAAAAGAAAAAACAAAAACAAAAAACTTTCCTTGCCATACCAGTCTAACACATACATACAGTTAAACTTTCATGTCTGGTTTTTGCTTGATTTGTCACTTAAACTAAAAAAAAAGCTGGATCTGGAGTGCATACATTGATATTTCACTACATGATAAATTCAATGCTGTAAACAGAAAAATATGATCACAATTCAAAAGGTTAGTCAGCTAGCAAAAAGTGAAATAATAAATGAAATAGAAAACTTGCATAACTTGGCTTACAAAGACAATTACAAATGCAGGTAGAAGCTGGGTGTTTCATTAACTGGACGTGAGTTTTGATGTTAAAAAAAAACACTGAATGCAAAGGGGAGCTAAGAGTGTAGCCTATGCTTAAAGAAAAATGCCATTTGGGACAAACAGTTCTGAGATTATAATGAAAGCATATGCTGCAAAGATTGTATTATTCCTTTGAAAACTGAGGATCTCTCAGTCTACTTCTCACTTTAGAAACATTTTTAGAAATTATGTTGCTGTGTCCTTATTGCTTTACTTTGCTAATTTTATTATACTTAATATTTGACAACATATTCCACAGAATTGTGAATCGAAAAAATAAAACAGAGAAAGATGGGAGGTAAAAAGGAAGCACTTTGTTGTGGAGTACTTGAGAGAAGGATAAAGGTTTGTTTTCTGCTTTTATGTGCCTTTGGTACTTTGCTTTTACATTACCAGTGTGTCACTTAATTTACCATAAACGTACTAGCTTTGACAATTTGCATTTACTAATAACATTCCTGGTATAATGTGGCCATACCTCCTATTATATTACCTGTCAGCAGGTAATCTATGTGCCTGAAAATGTCCTTTTCCCCATTCTAAGCTATGTGTACCATCATAAATATGCTTAAATGTATTTGCCGTAAATTCTTATTTCCATTATTTGCATGCAATACTTGACTTGTAAAATAAAAGAAAAAAAACACATTGGAAACAAAAAATCACCTTATGCAATGCAAAAATAAGGTTTAGGAAATTATTTATTGGAAATACAGAGAGCTCTATTAGTTAAATAAGCACCCAGAAAATACTGGTTTTTATTTTTTAGCAAATAAATTCTGCATGCATTGCATTTCATTTTATGATAGGTAGAGTACTGAACAGGTGCACATGCTCTCAGTTGAACAATATGTTTTGGTGGCAGGTGAAGAGTGAAGGCTGCTTCACAGTCACATTCTGTTTGCCATCATGCATTGTGCAAGGAATATTGCTAGTTAGCCTTCCTTATTTATGGTGTTTAACAGAAACGTAATGATTTACATCAGAAGGTTTTACCTTAGAAACAAGAATAGTGGCATTAAATCTTTAAAATATTATAATGTGTTTCATTTTAAATGTTTAAAGTCTAAATATTCTTGACTGCAATAATACTGTAGATTGTTGTTTCTCACCCTCTGACAGAGGCAGACTAGATTCCTACTACAGGGTCAAAAATCAAAATATTCATAATCAATGACCTTGAAATGGTCTAAAACAATACCTTACATGCTTATATTTGAAATTTGTCATTTTTAACCTTCTGGGGGTGTCTCTCCACTGGTAAACAATCAAATATAAAAAAAAAATATAATATTTATGATTGGCAACCTCAGAATTGTATAAAACTACACTCCACATGCCTATATTAACTGATCCCCAATTTGTGAAGTTTTGTGAAAGGGAGTCATTTTGAATCCTTGTATCACTGGGGTTGGTTTATGTGGCATGCACAACTTCACATCCTTCTGATCATTTTTGTTGAAGATATCTATTGGCTTACTCTTTATCAAAAGGGTGTAATTGCACAAAATATGGCCCAAAAATGGCCTCAAAAGTAGGGGTTTTCAGGTCTAGCAGGCCAGAATATGGGGGAGCCACAAAAAGCATGACTCTTGCAAAACCAGACATCAAGACAAGTCAAACACGTGATATGGTTAGTAAGGAGGTGCCGAACAAAAATAACTGAAATGATTTCAAAGCATTCATAAGTAATGCGTTCATTAAGTAACACAAAAACAAGAGTTGATAGTTTTTGCAACATTCACATTAAAGCAGAACATTTTATTTGCACAAATATTTGTACCAAAATTATTTTTTTCTTTTAAACGCTATTACATGCCTAAGAAAAAAAAAGACAGGAGGGCAGAGCTGGAAATGGCAGGGTTGAAGATGCTATGGTTTTCGCTCGGTAGATTAGATTAGAGAGACTAGATTGAGATGATTTGGGCCTGTGCAGAGGAGAGATGAGGGATACATCAAGAAAAGGATATTGAGGATGGAACAGCCAAGCAAGCGGAAAAGAGGTAGGCCAAAGAGGAGATGTGGTGAGGTAGGACATGAAGGCAGTCAGTGTGTCACAAAATGATGTAAAAGACAGGGCTAGATGAAGACGGATGATTCGTTGTGATGACCCTTGTGACAGACTGGGGCTTTGTCATCCCCTTGAACCCTCAGACTATACGTCAGACACCAGATAAAAGTCCAAATTATGAATTTATTATAATAATGTGCACAAAGCACCCTCCTTTCCACAATACTCATATAAATAAACACAATAATCAATAAACAATAATCCTCCACTCTCCCAGACGCGTTGCCTTCCTGCCACCCAGCTCAGCTCACCCATCTGGGATTTCCCAGAGTCCTTTATAGTTTATGACCCGGAAGTGCTTCTGAACCCTCAGTCCATGTGATTTCCTACCACTTCCGGGTCAGATCAAAACTCTTCTTTTTCATCTCGGAAGCACGTCATTTCCTCTATCCATGTGACTAGGACGTACTTCCGGGTTATAGGGCAAATATAAGTCTTTGAGTCTCCCTGCAGCGTCCCCTTGGGGCCCCCATGGTATCCAGCAGGGCTATGAAGGAAAACTCCAATATTCATGATGCCCTGCTGGAATTCGGGGCATCTCCATTCTGCTGGAAGGGCTCCATCTAGCGGTGTGGGGTTATTGGCCAGGATGAATGGCCGGGCATTGTCCACACCCTTAAATGGTAGCAGCCAAAAGAAGAAGACATGCCTAAGATATGCTTAATAACATATGTGTATTTTCTAGTTCTGTCTACTGGAATAAAAATGTTGTCTTTACCAAGACAAAAATAAAATTATTTTATTCTATATAGAGTTAAAGTATACATTACCATGTGTTTCATCTGCAGCTATAGTTTAGCAGTATATAGATGGAGAGAACAAGACTCTAAATTGTTGAAGATGTGTGTTTGACATATTAAATGGCCTCTTGCTCACAGCTGGTACTGACTGATGAATAGATGCTTTTTTTTTCTTTAGCCATACATCTTTGGAACTCCTTTTTTCTGTGTAGGGCACGTGTGTGCATATCAACACAGCAACACAAAGCCAACAAGCTTGCAAGAATATGGCTTGGGTGTGTACAAACAGAGTGAGAAAATATATGGGTGTTTTTAAACTTAGTTCATCTGTCTTTCCAAACACAAAAACAAACTTCATATTGAAGCCACTACAGTCATACGTCTAACTGGGGTCCAGCACAGTCAAGCACAAAAATTGTGTATTTTACAGAGACATTAATTTCATTTTCATTATGACACACTAATATTTTAGTTTGACAGCTAGTGTGGGTCATGTTCCAAGATTTAATTCTCACAGTAACACACTTAACTGTATGCGCCCCTCCATCTATCCACAAAGAATCTACTTCTCCATTCAACATTTTTATCCTGTTAAAATAATGACTGCCTTATTAATAGAAGGTAAAGTTGCTGCAGGCACATATTTACATTATATAATTTTCAACTATTTTTCCTGACAGGGCAAATAACTAGGCTAATTAAACACAGTGGGCCAGAAAGAAACATTGTAAATGTTTTCACACATTCTTCTGCCCATGAAATAATCAACCATGCTTTTAAGTGTCAGGATGCTAGTAGTTGTGTTGTGATTATTTGGATTTAAAATATTATTTCTATACATTCTCTCTGCTGTCAACAGTCATGATTTAATTTGGGAGCTTCTGCTTATTCAGTTTCAGAAAGACTGCTGTGTTTATTTTCTGATTGTTACAGATTTTTATCCGAACAATGCCCAGGGATGGTGATGCCTTGTCATGTCAATGCACCACATATTATCTCACTTCCAAATTTTGGTTTTAAGACTTTTTTTTTTTTTTTAAAAAGAACATCTACATAGGGAACAGATAAGAGACAGGATACAGTCTGTGATGACTTTATTAAGAATCTTAAATATGACGTTGGTTTCCTTATTAGCTTTGGTAAGGTGTGATGTACCTTTCCATGTAACAGACCCTTGCCAGCTGAACCCCTCCTTTGCCTTGTCCTCAAACAAACTAACATTATCTAGCAATATGTAATTTCAGCTATTGTTTGTTCTGAATCTTTTCCCATTCTTTCGAGCTCCTTCTATGACATAAAACAATACTACCCAGCATACTATGCACACATAAGCACTTACTCACTTGTCAGTTGAACAAAAGCATGTCAGAGACATAAGATAGGAACCAAACCTGAGAAGGACGCTACATTACATACATACTGACATCGAGCCACTTCAGAGTCAGGTGCATGCTACTAACTGATCTCCTACACAATGGGTAACTCAGTTTTGTATATCACTAAAGACGTTCAGAAGATTCTGTTTTTACAACCCACACCATGATTTTTTTTACTTACCAGAGACAAAAAGGGTATAAGCGATGCTATATACCATTCTCTACCAATTCCTCACGCCACAAAATGTTGCAGACCCTAAACACAAGAACTTTTAAACATTTTAAATTCCTTTATTCTTCTTACTGCTTGAATAGCCAAGTGTCTCAAAATTGTTAATATTAAATTTACTTGTCTTTAAAATTTAAAAGATTTGTACTGTTGTCATGTCAGAATGTTTATTTAGTTAAATTTCTAAAGTAATTTTTGTTTTTAAAAAAATGTTCATTATTATTTGGGGATGTCATTTCATCAGAATTTGCTTGTTTCTCCTAGGCACTACCTTTCTGTGTTTATAATTGGTTTGATACTGCGTGGTTTCTATTTGTGCATTGCACTGAACAGCATCAAAACTTTAAGACTCAATTCTTATACAGGGAG
Organism: Polypterus bichir lapradei; assembly: GCA_026402145.1. Lineage (NCBI taxonomy): Eukaryota > Metazoa > Chordata > Cladistia > Polypteriformes > Polypteridae > Polypterus > Polypterus bichir. The sequence continues at coordinate 16,582,930 of JANRMT010062821.1, read as the reverse complement.
ATTCACTCGAAAGAGGCCCCAAATATTATGTAATAACTCTTGATAGGATGAAGCAATCTGAACGAAACAACATGCAATGTGCTCCTCAGTATATGGAGCTTCAAACAAGCCGGGATGCCCCTGTATCGGAGCGATGAGGTAGGCGCTGGACAGCCCTCGCCACATTTAACCTCTGTTTGCAACTTCTGGGTGCATACCATTCATACCCCTTCACTCAGTCACTTGACTTCTCATCAGGATGGTGGTGTAAAGTATTGAGCAGTGTTTCATGGTGTGAACCTATTGGGTCACCAATTCGTTTAAGCGATGTCAGAATGAACTGGATGATCTTGAGTTAATAGAAGGTTATTTCCAGCAAGATGGAGCAAAGTGTCACACATCGGCAAGGAGTATGGCAGAAATGAAGTCCTTCTTCGGCAACAGGGTAATTTCAAAGGGGCTTTGGCCACCACGGCCTCTGGATCTGACCCCACCAGACTTTTTCCTTTGGGGTATACTCAAAGGAAAAGTCTATCGGAACAAGCCTTGCATTGTGGAAGATCTGAAGGAAAACATGCTATGTGAATTTGCTGCTATTCCCCCAAGACGCTTGCCGATACGTTCAGGAACGTGGAGCACCGCGTCGAAATGTGTCTGACAAAAAACGGAAACCACTTCCAGCATCACATGTAATGCAATCAATTACACATACGTCAACGTATATAGAGTATTTTTTTCGTTCAGACTGCTTCATCCTAACTGGAGTTACAACAGAATATTTGGGGCCTCTTTCGAGTGAATCTCCCTGTATTAATGCTATTAAAGAAATAAAACTTTCTAGAAAACTTTTTGACTTTAATCTTAATTCTGACTTCTTTTAATGGTTTGTGTTTTGATTTTGACAAAATATTTTTTCAATTCACATACAAACATATTGCAAACTGGATTATGGAATACCGTCTCCAGCTAAACCAGGCAAAGGTTTAAAGGCAAAAAATTGTTCTGATTGATTCATTTTCACTTACAATAGTCAAGTAGGTTTGCAACCTTGATGATGATGATCAAGGAGCTGCTGTCCTTCAGGAACCACATTGCAACACCCGCAAGATCACACTATATCTGAAAGAGTATGCAGCAAAAACTCCTGGTCCAGGCTTTGTTCCTGTAACGTCTGGACTATTACAACTCTCTGCTGGTAAGAGTACTGGCATGTGTCGCCAAGCCACTGCAGATAATTTCAAATTTAGTAACATGTCTGGTGTTCAACAAACTGTGGTGGGCATGAGTCACTCCTTTTTTCAGATCACTACATTTGTGTACTGTAGTGGCATATATTAAGTTCAAATTCTTGATGCTTTCCTGCAGTGTAGTCAAAGGATTAGTACCTATATATAGAGAGATATGGGCAGCACAGTGGCACCGTGGCAGCGCTGCTGCATTGCCGTAAGGAGACCAGGGTTTATGTCCTTCCTGCATGGAATTTGCATGTTCTCCCCATGTCTGTGTGGATTTACTCCAGGTGGTTTACCTCCATAGTCCAAGGACATACAGTTTAGGTGAATTGGCGATACTAAATTGGGCCTAGTGTGTGGTTGAGGTGTGTGTGTTTGCCTCATCCCAGGTTTGATCCTGCCTTGCACACTATGCGAGCTGGGATAGGCTCCAGCACTCCCTGCAACCATGTTCAGGACTAAGCAGGTTAGAAAATGACATGACATATATGGAGGCACTGGTGAGTTCCTATGCTTCTTCTTGGCCGTTCAGGTCTGCTGATGAATATATCTGGTGATGCTACTTCTGTGTGGAATCAAATTCCAGCCCAGAATCTTTTCATGTGAAATTCCTAGCTGGTGGAACAAGCCAACCAATTTCCATTTGAAACACTAATTCCCGCAATGTGTTTAAGAAGCATTTGAAGCCTTTCTTGTTAGGTGAATTTCTGTCTAACTTATATTAGCTATTAGATTTTGTAAACTAGGATTCATAACTAGCTTGTATTTTGCTTGAGCTCTTAACTTGTGATGATTAATTTGTAACCTGTCCTGTAACACTTGTTTCCAAGCAGTCCACCAGGCTAATGTTTACTCAGTTATGTTGACCTCTTTTGTAATTCACTTTGGATAAGGATAAAAGTGACTGCTAAGCAAATAAATGTAAAATAAATGCAAATTTAACAGACCAGTTTACTGACTATTCCTTTACTCATTTTTCTTTACAAGACATTAACAAAACTCTTCTCCTCCCTACAATTAACTGCTTGTCTTAGTGAACTACTACTTCTGTCCAGTTCAACCATCATGACTTTTATTGCACAGACATCTGTTAATTTCATTATTTTTAGTATTAATGGAGTTTCCATACAGATTATTTTATTACCATAAGGTAATTATCCTTGAGTTGCAAACAACAGGGGACACAGCTGGTAAAATGCTCCTCACTATTTAGCACCTTTAAATAAAATGCTGTAAAAAGAGCAGAAAGATTCTAAATGTTTCCAGTCAATTGTGTTTATTTCTCCAGAAAATTGAAATGTAGGCTATACCAAATTTCTGATAAAACAGAAGGAAGTAGAACATCTTATGAAATGGCGTGCTATATAAACAAAGATAACTGGTTTCTAATTAAGACTTTGCTAAGAACAAAAAAACCTACACCCACTACAGCCTTTAAGGATCACAATTGAACTCTCCAAACATGAAGTAAAATACTGTATGCCAGTGTGTCTTTTTTAATCTTACATAACTTCATGTAATGAAATGTTTTTATCATTGGTTATTTATTTGACCTGCACAGTACACAAAACTCGACCAAATGTGGGTGTGATTATACAACAGACACTTGAATTTCCCACAACTCTCTACTCCCTCTTGTGGATAAAAATATATTACAAGACTCCTGGTGTTAAATAAGACTTTGTGATCACATAAATCTTCCTGAAAATTAAAAAGACTATTAAATGGGATGAACTATACAAATTGTTGTAAAACTCAAAACACATAAATGCTGTACTGCACAATGTAGAACAGTCAAGTAACATCAGCCAGCAAAGACATTCCCCACATTTGCTATCAGAAAAATGAAAAAAGGCAAAGTAGAGACATTATTTTACTTTTTGATAGTCATTTAAAAAGAGTTTCATGAGTTTTAATGATGTAAGTAGTAGAATGTTATACAGAGGTGCCTTTTTGATTGCTAATGCCACCCTGACTGTCACTTTTTGTCTCAGCCTTTTCATTTGTTGCTAGTATGACTTCCTTCTTGCTTTTGAAGCAAGCAAATAGCATCTACTTTTTGGCTCACTCAATCATTTCATTTTTTAAAAACAGTAACATCAACTCTGAGTTTTACATTATTACATATGACAATTGACATAGAACTGATTGTATAAAAGTGGAGAGAATGACTGAGTACAGAGTAAAATATATACAGTATGTGCGATAAAAGTAAATCATTTGTGTTTATTTGATCCTTCTGAATTCTTTGGTTGATAAATGTTAACCAAATACAGTATCTAACCTAGAAAGCTTTAAAAACCTGTCAATAAGTCACTCAATACAGTACATTTTAATAGATTTTTATGTGAGAAATACATTTCTCTTTAATTCTGATGCTGACCCCCTTATGAGACAATATAGGGAAAAAAGGCTATTTTGGTTGAATAATGGATGCAAAAATATACACATAGAATATCTGCATTCACAAAACACTCTTATGCCACCATCTTTTCCCCTACAGTGTTGCTTACTTTTTCTTTTATTACATACACTGCATGTACAGCAGGTTGGCCATGGACATAACATCATGATAATAAATTGTTTACCAGCAAAAAAGTTTCTACCAGCTTGCACAGTTCAATATAGAGTTTTAAAGACATATTTTTTGCCTACTATAAAATTATGCCCCTTGTATTTAACTTTAAACCTTTCTTTACGTTACAATTATACTGTTAAACTCATTTAATTGCATAGCAATTTTTCCTTCCTTACACCACCTTGTTACAGTAACTGTACTATTGATAAATATGAAAACATTTGCACTGAATCCTACCCCTGACGATGTCTACAGCTAGTACTAGATAGCTGAATGTGAAATAGCAGGATAATCATCACCACAAAAAAGCCTCTGGTTATCGATTCTGAGTGCACAAGAGTCATCAGTATCACCGACCACGTCTGATAAACACTACAGACCTACACATAGGTTAAAGAATGGCTAGTCTTATAAGGTGCACTGAAAAGATGCAAGACTTTCTGAAAAATAATCTTTTATATCTTTTTAATAGCAAAAAATCATTTAAATAAAAATTAGTTATATATAGTACATTTCCTAAGTAGCCAAGAATACTGTGGATATGTACAAGTATACTACATGCTAACTAAAAATACTCAAAATATGTAATATAGTCAAACAAATGGTCATTACTCACACTCAGGTTTGTGTTGCCAATCACTATAATATTAGCCTTTTTGAATAACAGAGGAAACGAGTGTAAAATAACATGGAGAAAATTCAAACTCTAAATAAACAGCGGCCAGATCAGGATTCAAATCCAGGTTTTTGAAGCAAAAAGGCAACAGTGCTAAATAACTCTGTTACTATGCCACTCTCTGAATACGTTCAATGAAGGAAACAAATATTTATACACACACCACTGGTAAACAGAGTTTTCACTCATTATGAAAGCGTAAAGTGAAACTTTAATTTCTAAATATCTCATGTTAAACTCTATCTGACTGGAAAAGTTCATTGAACCTTGAGGAACTAAGTAATATTTATCTGGATAATTTAACTAATATAACTTGCTACATTGACTGTTTTCATGACTATCCCTGGGTCTGTTCTTGATATTACCCCGACTATTGAATTCCAAATCTTTCTTGTTGTCAAAAGTATGATAAAAACTGCACAAGCATCCAAACCCCCTTTTCTACAGTGGATGCTGATGCTGGATGCCATGGTTTTTCAACTTTTCAGGCAGACTACTGTAATTTTCTTTTTAAATGTCCACCTGCCTGAGCCATTAACTGTATCAAATTGTTCAGAATGCTGCAAACAAAGAATGACCCGAACAAATACTGTTTTCCATTGATATACTGAATTATGTTCAAAATTCTGCTACTAACGAATAAAGTAATTGTGTTCTAAGACTCCAGAATACTTGTTTATGCCGCCCACACCATGTAAACCTTGTAGAAAGCTTAGACCGTCTAATGCTGACCTTCTTATTGTCCAAAACCATGCTGAAGAGCCATCTACATTCTAATGCACCTTGTGGCTTCTACTCTCTGGAATTCTCTTCTTGGGTCTGCTTGCAACAAAGGCTTTTAGAATACTGTACTTTGCTTTTGTTCTGAATTTTTAATTGTTTCCCCTATTGACCATAATAAGAGAGCATACAGCATTATACTGAAAGATGGTGACTACATTGAGAATCCTCTTCTTTATGTTGTCTTTTGTTTTCAAAGAATGTAAATACATTGCTACACTTGAAGTCACTTGAAGTAGCACCTGAAACCAGTGAGAATCAGCCAAAAGTGACTCCTGTTTTATTTTCACTTTGTATTTTTCATTTTCCAATCTAAAACTTATTATTTTTTTTCTTTATAAAGTTGCTTCCACGTGAAACCACTATAGGGAAGCTGTGGGGTAAGTGAAACCACTGAATAGTTTCCACCTCTGTTGGCATACAGGTAATATGCTGCCTCCCATTTTTATATACTTGTTCTTTTTCATGTGCAATGCTTGTTTTTACTTTCTAACTGGTTTAAAAAGTATACAAATTAGATAAAAAGTGCAAGTACATAGTAACAATATTCATCATGCTTTGGAATCTCTTGCATATGGGTGAATTGATATGAAGTTGTTAGATGTATAATGTCCCACAGATCATAAAACAGTGGAGAGAAAAAATATAAAACTAAAACCGGTGTATAGAGGAGTGGCAAAAGAATCGATTAGGAATAAAGTAGTTAACAATTTCCTCTATATCTTCTTTGTGGGTAAAAATAGCAATTTTACATCACTTAAATTTGATGTATTAATTTTATAAGTATCAGAAATAATATACAGTAGCTTTAAATCACAAATTCAAACAGGACATATGCTTACCTTTTACACCAGGGATCATTCAACAAGGCGTTAGTTATAATGAACACAATTTTTCTGCTTTTGCTCATGCTCTCAATAATTGCTTCCAATTCAAAAGTGCCAGCGGCAATGTCCCGTTCCTCAGAAGAAAAATGAAACATATTCTGAAATTTATCTCGTAAAGGAATCACATTTCTATCTACCCATGTAGCATCTTTAGCCGCATGGATTATGTAAGCATCATATTCAAATCTGTTTTCACCCAGATCAATTTCTTTGTATCCAAGAATTCGATTTACTAGAACATTCCAATAAAACTGGACTCTCCATCCTTGGAATTGAATTAAAATAGCTGAGAATAAGAATACAAGAACAACTATTGTACTGCTAAGAAAAAATGCAAAAGGTGCTCGATCTTTACAAGGTGAAATATCAAAGTCAGAGATTGAAGAGTTGTAGTATTTTGGTGGGGTATTGCAAATGCATTCTGAGTTCAATCCAGGAATACTGGTATTTGTTTTATTAAGCCAATTCACAAACCAATTCATACTTTCACAAGTGCAGTCAAAGGGATTCTTTCCTATGTATAAAATGTGCAAATTACTGAAGACTTTTTTGAAAGTATTTTCTGGAACAGATGTAATCAGATTTTTTTGAATGCCTAAAACACGGAGCAATGAAAGATCTTTAAACAAAGTTTCTGGAAAAAAATTTAAGTCATTTGATCCTAAATCAAGTTCAATGAGCTGGCTCAGTCCTTTAAATCCATCAGCAGGAATTTCATCAAATCCATTTGATTCAAGCTGAAGTATTCGAAGATTTATAAGACCTTTTAGGAAAAGCACTGGACCACCAGGATTACCACTTTTCCAAAGGCGAGCCAAATTATTGTGCTGCAGCTTGAGTATTTTGAGATGTTCAAGTCCACTGAAGAGAGCATCATTAATATTTGCTATGTTATTGTTGCTAAGATCAAGAACTGTAAGATTCTGTAGACCCTGGAAAGGAGAGGAATTAAAATCCAAGCTGCCAGCCAGGGTACGTCCAAGCATAAGAGTTCGTACAGTTTTAACATGGCAAAATGACAATGGCCTCAAAGTAATTTTCTGGTTGTAGGATAGGTAAATTTCTTCAATATTTTCCAATCCTCTAAACTCTTCTCCGGACAACGTCTGCATGATTTTATTATGCCCCATATATAGCTTAATTAAGTGTGGAAACCAGGAAAAAGTTCCATTGTTTATTTGTGAAATTCCCACAGATGTTAAATTAAGAAACAAAAGAGGTGACTGTGACAAAGATGATAATGTTCTAATGTTAATAACATTTAGATTTATGTCACAATTACTCAAAGTTAAATACTTGAGGTTTCTTAAACCAGAAAAGGTATTATCTTTTAAGCCAGTAAACTCATTATCCTGTAGCACTAGGTATTCCAGATTTTCAAGGCTTTGGAAAGAGAAGTCATCAACAACTGGGGTTGATGTTTTGTTCCCTCTTATAAGTGCTCTGCCAAGATTTAAGGATTTAAGGCTAGACAGTCCATAAAAGGTAGTGTTCTTCAAATGGTCAAGGAAGTTCTCTTGCAGGTACAGATGCTCTAATTTACTAAGCCATTTAAATGAGTATTCACTTATAATATTTATTTGATTTTTGGAGAGATCCAGTACTGTAAGGTTTGCTTCCTTTAGACCTCTAAAGGTGGAGTTGTTTATTATTGAAATGTCAGTATTCTTCAGAGACAGATTAGAGATCTTCGTTTCTGACAGCTCATAAGACAGATCCTCTATAAACTTAGAATCAAGTTTGGAATTGTCCAGAACCAATCCATGTAGTTGCCCAATCATACTGAGACATCCTTTTTCAATCTGAAAGAAAAAGCATGCTGTTAGACAAACCATTTTAAACAGGCTCTTCATAAGGATTAGTCAGCAATGCACTCAAGATTACATCTTATACACATTGACATAGAGTTATTTCATATCTTCATAGGGTCAGTATTGACACATGTACAGAGTACAGTGAAATTCTTACTTTAATGCTCCAATCAACAGGCAACATGTTGCCACTCATGATCAGTGACTGAAGAGCTTATTTCACCCCCGATTCTAATATAATCAGTGGGGGCAGTTGCCTGTTCCAAAATAGATAGATAGATAGATCCATCCCTTTCTAAACCAGGTTGTTAAAATCTATAATGATGCAAGAATTGCATTATTTGTTGCATGATGATCTCTGTAATATAGGCTCCATCTAAGCACACAACTCTGGGAGGAGGGCTCTGGAAAGTCTAAATTGTCTTATAAGTCAGTCATCATCACGAGAAAGTGCACAAACACCAATACCCATATTTAATAGAAAACACTGTGTTTTTATACATATTTTAAATGAGGCAAAATTACAATTTTTTTTAATTTTAGGAAGATGGAAAGTGTAACTTTTGGGTGTAACTTAGTTAACTGAAATGAAAGTTGGAGAATTTTCTGTTATTTATTTACTTCATCAAAGAGACACAAATCACACTTTTTTTGTTTAAGTATTTTGTAACATGGGTATGTGTGATGGAAATTTCCTCAGACTTCCATGCCACTGTTTGTACAGGCAGGCATAAGTTCCTGGCACAATCACTACCTTTTCAATTGCTCATGCTGACCATTGAGGATTTTTTTGCCAACAGAAGCATCTGCCAGGCATCAAAAAGAAGAAAACACTATAGACAAAATATTCAAGCTGAAAAGGCCTCTATCAATCTAAATTTGAAACAGTGAACTAACTTTGTTCCAATGAATTTTCTAAACTCGCTTATTCAGGGCAGGGGGCAGCTGAAGTACATCCAAGAAAGCAACGGACACAGAGGACAACAACCCCTGGACAGGATGGCCAGGCAATAGCAGGGTGAACTCACACACACATCAAGGAACGATTAGGCATTGGCAATTTACCTAACCTGCATGACTTTGGGCTGTGGTAGGAAACCAAAGTAAACCCATGGGAACCCATGAGCAATCTCCACACAGCAAGGCAAAATTCCTGAACCCTTACAATGAGACGGCAATGCTAGTACTGCATCAGCATACACCAAATTTGCTGATTAACACATTTACATTAATTGCAGCTTTAAAAATTAAGGCAAAAAATACCCTTCATGTGAAAGTTATTTTAGTAACAACACGCATCTGTTAGGTGTTTGGGGTGGTAGGACCCCCTGGCCACTCCTTAAACTACACCAAAAGGAATTTCTCCAAATATGAATGAGAGGTACCAACATACCAAAAAGATAGAAGCTATAGTAGTGGCTAAAACAGAAATCTGTGTGTGGGTCAAATTTGGTTAGGCCTTGAAGTGCAGATATTCTAATGGTCTCAAGGGCGTTCTGACAAACTACTCAACAACTCAGGATAGGGTAGTCATGTCATTGTCCAGGCTGTTCTCATCAAAAGTGGATAAACATTTATCTCAATTGAGGAAACTGTCATAAAGCATAAAGAGCAATCCATGGAATTCCTAACCCTGGTGGACATGTACTCTTTGGGGAAACATTGGATGGGGAAGGGTTCACCTCCGTGGTTAAGGTCACTGCAGCAATTAAAAAAAAAAAAAACTCAGTAGCAATGACACAGGGTGGATGAGATCTGAACAGAAACACTGAAGGGCAAACTGCAAAGGCTTATGCCCTTGTATCGCTTAGAATGTTATGGGAGGGGTTTCAAGAGCATTCCAGGTTCCAGGACGACAGCTATGTTTGCATACAGTATTTGTCATTAAGTTGAGTCTATTTGTGATTTTCATGGACATTATATGAAGGCACAATAGAGCAAGGCAATATCTGGTTTTGGGGACCTAAAAACTGTATATCTTCTGTTTACAATATCCTTTTGGCTTCTTCAGACTGTGATCCCTTACATGCACTGGAATAGGGAAGGAGTTCAAAACCTTGGGGTATTCACAAGTGAAGAAACAGGTGGTCACAAAACTGAACAATACATTGGCAAGAAGGCTACATATTTGGGATGTTGTGCTCAACTGTGCAGGTTAAGGCAAAGATAAGTCCTTGAAAATGGCTTTCAATTTACCAGTTAGTTCACATCTTCATTCTCACTTATGGTCACAAGTTCTGGACAGTGAATGAAAAATAAAATCACAAGAAAAAAGAGCAGAAATGAGGTTCTTTGTCACAGGGTTGCTAAGATTATTATCTATGATAGGGTCAGGAGCTTAGCAACATAGAAGGATCTTAGCATAGAACTGCTACCTCTGCAGGTCAAGAGAAGCCCTCTTTGATCCTTCCATGGGAGGTGTATCAGGCTTGGCCAACAGAAGAAGACCTGAAGATGCTCCAGGAAGCCCTGAATGGAATAAAGTTCTCAGCTCAACTGTAAGTGTCTGGTAATTGTGCACAAAGAACAGTAAGACGTGAGGTGACCTGGTCAGGGAGGATCAGTGTGTTGCTGCCACGATACTCATCAGGATAAGTGGAGTGACAAGGATGATATGAAAATAATAAAGTGTGAGAGTGTGGGTTGGTTCCATGCTCCCACTCTTGTCTGGGAGCCTCTTGAAACTAACACCGGATGACCCAACAGATGAGGACACAACATGAAACAAGTGGAAGGTGCAAAAGTGCTTTTATTAAAAAACAATTCAAAACAAAAGTGTCCAAACAAATTGTGCAGTGCTTCAAAAAATGTCCAATAAATAAATTATCTAATAAAATGATAAGGTGCTGGTGGGTGTTAAAATCCAAAAAACAAACATTTCTTTAAAAATTGAGGTTAAAAGAGTAGAGTCTTTAAAAAAAAAAAAAACATGAGCCCCAATGCTTCACTTCTCTAGCAGTGGGAGGAGACGCCTGCTGACAGGTACAGTCAACTTTCCTATCTGGGCTCCATTCCCTGCCACCCTTCCGTCGGTGTATGCAGGGCAATCCAATGAGCCCCTCACATCTCTCCCACCATTGACCTTTGACCCTTGCAGGGAGACTCCGTCAATCGGGACACTTTTATTCCCCAAAAAGTGCTCAGTAGGAGTGCCTCTTTCACAGCATCCAGCTCCCATGGCTATGAGGCTCACTCCCAACCACCTGCGTCACTCCATTAAGCTCTGGCGCTCTCGGTCTTCATCTCTACCTCTTTGTCTTCCACTTCCTTTTAACGTCATTCTTTCTGAGTCATTGGCCAGTTTGTTTGACTCATGAACTCTGATCTGCTTTTTTTTCCCCCCCTCTCGCGCTCGTGCTTCTCTTTTAAAACAGGGACATGGCACATCTTTAGCAATCAGAAACTCCTGGCACCAATTAGGATCGTGGGCAATCTTGCACCTGTGCACTAAGTGCAGGCAATTTTTTACCTGACTGCAGGTTGAAGACATGACCCTCCACACCCCCAGCCTTCCATGCCCCCGCTTCCTACACCCCTAGCCTTTCACGCCACGCCCCCCCAGCATTCAGTTTCCGTCCTCTGTCACACTGGTTCCGTTGCTACCATGCCTACACACAAAGATGCAATAGCAGCAATTACAACTATTTACTTTTTAAAACTGGCACCTTTCTCAGTCGCAGACCCCATTTTACCAAATGAAGACAATAAATTGCAAAAGTGCAATAAGCATTTATACCATTTCCATTGTTTTCTGCTGTATGTTGCACTGAAAAACATTTGGAAGCACTGCAAATAAATATTTACACCCTTATTGTGAGTATATTTTAAACAATCAGCTAACCACTATGTTATACTTCAATAATTGCTAAGCACACTTACTATTTTCAGAGGAAGAGATGCCAATTTCAGTAACTGCAAAGATGAGTTGCTGAGATAAATGAAGTCTTCATTCTTTATTTCAGAGATCTCATTTTCTGAGAGGTTTAGCACTTGGAGGCTTGATAGCTGTGGACTCATGCCCAGATTTACAGATTTAAGCTGATTTTTAGAAACATCAAGTATTTTTAAATTCTGTAAGGAAACATAGAAGTCAATTAGGCATAAATAATATACTGTAAATACCAATGAAGAAAAAAGAGTGAAATCAACTCATTGTACTTGATCTGCTGTTTACTTTAGTCATCATATACATTCTGTCATAAAACGCCTATAATAGAAAACAATATCTATACAGCATCAAAAGATAAACATAATGTATCCTAATAGAAAAAAAAGGCACAAAAGTTTTAAATCAGTGAATGACACTAAAAACTGACTACTAATATGGTCCCAAAGCTTTTGATAAATTATGTGATATAAAATAAAAAAAGCTTATGTTTTGTAAACGTCATAAACATTAGCCATTTGAACTGCTAAATTAAAAAGGTATTTTTTTAAGTATTGAACCACCTTAAAAATCTCTTTGGTTCAAACAATTAATTTTACTGGAGACTGAGTTTGGAATAGTAAAATTATTTTGTAACATAATTAAAGGATAGGGCAATGATTCTCACACTGTGATCCACAAGAAAACAGTCATTACTGCTGAGCAACATGATGTAAATCTCTCAGACAAATTACACCATTATAGAGTTATATGGTCTTAAAGCTTTTTGTCATGATGTCAAAGGCATTTAAATTATCTTGTTTCATTTCTAAGTATGGAATTTGTGTTTCTTTCATAGTATATGTCTAGCAACAAGCACAGAAATGGGAAAATCAACAGAACAAAGAACTGAAAATTCAGCCTTACTACTCTTCAGCCTCCAGACTCCTCTTTGAAATTCTCTGCTGTTATGGCCAAGGAGAACAGGTACACAAAACAAATATATGCACCTTGCCCTGTTTAGTAACTGATGGTATTTGCTTCTACTTGTGCATAACTTTTTTCACCTGTTATACATTTTCATTCCTTCATACAATTTCATTCTTAACCCACATTTTACACTGCCAAAGAGGCATCTCATTTGTCAGTCCACTCATTCACCCTTGATTAATGTTTAGATGCATTACTCTTTAAATATTATAGTCAGTCAGTCAGTCAGTCATTCTCTAACCTGCTATATACTACCACAGGTTCAAGGGGGTCTGCTGGAGCCAATCCCAGCCAACACAGGGCGAAAGGCAGGAACAAATCCCTGGCAGGGCGCCAGCTCACTGCAGGGCACACAAACACACACACACACTCTAGGGACAATTTAGGATCATCAATGCACCAAACCTGTATGTCTTTGAACTGTGGGAGGAAACCGGAGCACCCAGAGGAAACCCACGTAGACACAGGAAGAACATGCAAACTCCTGGTTAAGTTTAAAAATACTGTTAAGCAAGTTACTTTGACCAACAAGACTAAGCAAAGCAAAAGATTTTCTGACTAAAAGATCAAAGACCATATGCAATTCTATTTCACTTACTAGTTTGATTTGGCAGAGAAGGGGATGCCTTCCAAGATTTACACTGAAATGGTCACATAATTTAGTTAAAAAAGGACAAATCATGCCATTTCAAATAGGAACAGCTTCTGACAGCTTGTTGTTGACATTTCATTTCACGCTAATGCACTATCAATCTTTATTTACTGGCTTCTTAAGTCTTGACCAAACATCTTTTCTAAATGCTAGACTATACAGAGATAGCAAAGATTGCACATAAATGGTTCTCATATCCAGCTCTATATTTTGTGTAAATATATGCTATTCCCAAAATGAAAAATGATCATGTTATGAGTGATTATAATATTAAACACTTTACAGCAAAAAAACGTATATTTTAAAATCGGTCAGTTTTTTATGAAAGTTAGTTTTTAATGTTATGTACACCTCCAGAAAATGTGGTCTTTGGTTTTTAGTCGTTGCTGAGCTATCGTTACTTATAGGTGGCATCTAATATCACTAGGATTTTTGTATGAAAAATACATTTTTAACTTGGTTAATTGATTATCAGTTTTGCCTTCTGCAATACAGGTAACTAATCCCAATTATTCAGCAAGGCTCCTACTTTATTTACATTTCCTTTCTCTGTTGTAGGAGGCGGGTCTTCAGCCATTTGACTTATATCAAGGTAATTGAGGCAGGCTCATTTTAAAAAACAGAATAATACAATTTATTGATAAACATATTATATAAAGCATGATAAATGCATATATATATGATGTATAAGACTGAGGCAGCCATATTATTACATATACATGGCTGTTTACTAGTATTTAGAGTTCCATTTTATCTTGGCACAGATAAATAGTTTTATGATACCAATTCTTCATGGATGATGTTTGATTTCGTGCAGAGTTGTTACTTTGTTCAAGTGGAAGATTCTTTTCTGCTGCACAATCCTTGTCATTGCTGTACTGCTGCTTCCTCTGCTTGCCTTCTGCTGTCTTTTGCCACATAATATGGAAAAGGGCATTACTCATTTTGGGCCGAGTTTACTAAATTTCCCTTCTTGAAGTAATGGCTGCTCCTAAGAAGACGGGACTCAGTGCTTTGCTTGGCAAACTGGATCTCAGCTCTCAGGCTCACAAAGAGAAAGGCTTCGGCTTCTTTTAGTTTGAAAAAAGATTTTAGAAGATTTGAGAGAATCCCAGGGGGGAGCCCAGAGAGAATCCCATAACTTCTCTCAATGTGTCATTCTCTTGTCTCTCATCTTCTCACCACTTCTCACTTACTTTAAGAGATGGGGTGTATGTGGTTTTAAAGTAAGGTTGAACCTTCTCCTGACTGGATTAAAGTCACATCCATTTACCAAATCAGTCTTTGCTTAAGTCCTTTTCACACCTTCTGGCTCAAGAGGTCTGCAGAGGGGCCTCTGGAGAGATGTCAGGTCATGTCTGATTTACACCTTTGTCATCAGATGAAGTCCAGGCAGATCCTGATACAAGCTGTTTAGTCACTTAATTTGGAATTCAAGTGGGAGTTTTGTGCAGCTGGATGTCTACAACCCTTTTAAATCTGCTTTATTAACAGGCCTGGTGTGTCACGAAAGCCTAGTAGAATGGGCAATACCCAGTTTGTCCTACAAAAGAGCTTGGAGCTCTCTTTCTGACTTTCAAATGGATTGTAACAACACACGACACACCTACCAAGTCAAGTCAAGTTGGGGAGCATGTACTGGTACAGTGTAATGCCGCACCCACTACACGACGAAACAACTCGGGATCCCGATTTGCAACCCCCCAGGCAGACACAAGGTCCAGTCCCACCCTCTGGAAATGACCCTCTATCTGCCGCAGTCAGGTGTTACGTGGGTGACCCCTTGGCCTGGTCCAGCCACTCAGGTTCCCAACAATGAGGATCTTACGAGCTGGATCACCCTCAGGGAAACGCGCCACATGGCCGTTGTGCCGTAACTGACGCTCCCTCACAATGCAGGTAACGTGCCTCATTCGGGACTCCATGAGCAACCACTCATTTGACACAAAGTCAAACCAACGATACCCAAGGATTTTCCAGAGAGACACAGTACCAAAGGAGTCCATTCTTCATCTCAGGTCACTGGATAGCATCCATGTCTCGCAACCGTATAGCAAGACAGGAAGCACCAGGACTCTAAAGACTTGGACCTTCGTCCTTTTGCATAGATATTGGGAGCGCCACACACCCCTTTCCAGCAATCTCATGACCCCCCATGCTCTCCCAATCCATCTACTGACTTCATTGGAAGAGTCACCAGAGACATGAATGTCACTGCCAAGGTAAGTAAATTTCTCGACAAGGTCAACACTCTCTCCGCAAACAGACACACTGCTGATGGCTGTGTCCAAGAGGTCATTAAAGGCCTGGATCTTGTTTTTTATCCAGGACACTCGCAAGCCCAGACACTCAGACTACTTGTTCTCTCGAGTGCCCCGATCAGAGCCTCCATTGACTCCGCAAAGATCACAGCATCGTCAGCAAAGTCAAGATCCATGAATCTTTCTTCACCAACAGATGCCTCACAGCCGCTGGACCCCACGACCTTGCCCAACACCTAGTCCATACAAGCACTAAACAAAGTAGGAGCAAGAACACACCCCTGACGAACCCCAGAATCAACTGGGAAAAACGCAGAGGTTCTGCTTCCACTCTGCATAGCACTCACAGTACCAGTGTACAGGCCGGCCATGATATTCTGCAACCTCGAGGGGATCCGGCGAACCCTCAGGATGTCCCACAGGGCAGCTCAATCAACCGAGTTGAACGCTTTGCGAAAATCGACAAAGGCTGCAAAGAAACTCTGCCTATATTCGTGTTTGCGCTCCATGAGAACCCTCAGTGCCAGGATGCAGTCGATGGTAGACTTCTTAGGCATAAAGCCAGACTATTCCGGTCGCTGGTAGGTGAGCAAGTGATCACGGATCCTATTGAGAACGACCCTAGCATGGACCTTACCTGTAACCGAGAGCAGTGTTATCCCCCTGTAGTTGCTGAAATCCAGGCGATCTCCCTTCCCTTTCCAGATAGGGACGACAAGTCCCATTTTCCAGTCAGTTGGGATGATGCCAGTCTCCCAAATGGAAGCAAAGATTGCTTGCAATGCCAGGAGGACAGCCTTACCACCAGCCTGAAGAAGTTCACCCTGGATACCACAGATCCCTGGAGCCTTTCCTCCTCTCAGCTGGTTCACCACCTGTGCAATCTCAGTGAGCTTGGGTGGTTCACAGCTAATTGGAGGATCAGCCTCAAGGACTGTGAACCCAGAGATATCTAACGTCCTACCCATGGGGGAAATGAGTATTCTCTTTCTCTCTCTTTTCTGAAGTGGTACTGACAGAAAAAAGGCTCAACTCATATATTAGGACAAACTGTGAACAAATATTATCATTTTCAGAACATTAAATCTATGCTTAAAATGTGCTTGAGCAAAAATTAATAGAAATTGAGAGATCAGAAGATTAGAATAAACCATCAAAGCTGTATTTGTGTTGAATATTGTATGGAATATTACTGCCATATTCATTTGCTGAATATTTCCTGCATGGATTACATTAACTTCAGTTTTCCAGATGTAGCACACATTTATATTTGTAGAATTATTCTCAAAAACAAGGTAACTGTAAAAGACTGTGGGGCCAATAAAGTAAGAGTGCCAGGTACCAAATCTGTACAGCATAATAGTTTAGGCATTTTGGGAAGGTTCTGTGGTGCGCACTGATATAATGAAGACAAAGCAAAAATGAGGTTAAGGGTAAGTAGTGCAGTTATGATATCTAGCATTAACACTGAGGAAGCAAGTCTTTCAAAGAAACTGTCTGAGTGATGTTAGTGAGAAGGGAACACATGTACACTTCAGTGGTTTCTTTGGGGTTTGATGTTGAATAGGCCCACTTAGTTTACAATACTTTCTAAGGATGCTGTAACCAAGTGACTTTGGTAACCACTGTGCCACTGCCAACACCAAGGCAGGAGACTCATAGTTGAAATTAATTTACTCACTTTGAATAGAATATATCAAAGTCGAGGCAAAGGTGAATTTTATTATGCCTGCATGGGAAATTCAAAAGGGTCTTGGAATAGCCTCATATTTATATATTTAATAATATTTATTATAATTATTTATATTCAATAAGTATTAGAATAACTGCTTAAGACTGCAACAATGCAAACGTTTGTCCCTTAATGTTTCTCAACCAGCTTATTCAAAGCAGGGTTGCAGAATAGCTGGAGCCTGACTCAGCAGGTGTCAGGTACAAGGTAGAAACAATCCCTGGGCATGGTGCCAGTTTATTACAGGATGAAAACACAAACACACACACATCAGGGGCCAATTTGGCATTGTTGTTCCACCCAACCTACATGTCTTTGGACTGTGAGAGGAAACCCATGCAGACATGGGCACAGCATGCAAACTCCATGCAAGAAGCACCTGGGGCTGGATCCCTGGTCTCCTTTTTGCAAGGCAGCAGTGCTACCACTGTGCCACCCTGCAAACTTGTATGTAACCTTTAAAAATATCAAATGATTATAAGGTGATATGACATTTTATTACAAGACACCATACTCAATGATAATAAACCTAAAATATTATGTCACAGGCAAAATTGACCTGTATATGCAAAGTCATAACCCCCCCCAATAAGTTCAGACTTTGTTAGCTTTAATTTCCCTTAATATTGATCCAAAACACATGCAATTTCAGTTCCATGGGTTACTCATATGACCAAATCAGCTTGCCAAGTTTTGTTAAAATCTGTAATGATATTAGCACTCGCCTTATTTGCCCAAGTGCAACCAACTTAAAATGGCTCAAAGCACAAGTTAAAAAGACACTTGAGATCCAGCTGCACAGAGTTGGGGAGAGACAGTCCTTATGTCAGTGATAACCGTGGCAAAGAAGAGATCATCCTTGTGTGTAATGTACACTTGTTATGTGTCAGAAAGGAAATACATTTTAACTTTTTCTGTAATTTAGATTTCAAGATTTTATTTATTAATTTTTACATATTTAAAGATGTCATTGGTACCTGAAAATCCTTCTCAAAAACATCCACACCTTTCTCATGAAAATAATTACTACAATTGTTTCAAAAATACATTTAATTACTTTTTTACTTAGCAACAGGATGCATTAAGTCATAAACAGCTCCAACTAGTTTGCTTCATTACTTCAACCAGGAATAATTTATTTTAAGGCACTGTGCAGCTAAGCAATGGTCAAGTACATCCAAATAAGCTCTCTGATAAACAACACTCATTGCTATCAAACCAGAAATGCTAAGATTACTGGAACTACGCAAACATATTAAGCTGTAATGATGTCAGCAAGTTGGACTTCGTATCAGCAGACAGACAATACAATTATGAGAGATGATGAAACAAAAAATATGTAGTAGAAGTGAAATGATATTACTAACAATGTGAAAAGCATTAATTTTATTTGGCCTGATCACGGTCCAAAATATTGATAGAAGTAATATACTCCACTGGAGTCATATTCCTATATTAAATAATATTTGTTAGAAATTAAATATTTTGCAACAGAAATAAGTATCAATTAGGAAACATAAATTGGAGGCTCAGAGCCACACTAGAAGGAAATGCTCTCTGCTGTGTTCTATGGAAATTCATGCACCAGGCCTCACCTGACCACCCTTGAGCTAAATTTAGAGCAATGTAAAGGAGTAATAAAGAGGTGTACTTTAATTCTATGATAAAAATATGCACTTACCTGAACTATAACTATACCTATAACTGACCTGAAGTGAAAAGGCTGGAAGTTATAAATACAATATGGCCTTCATTGGTCCTAGAGGTGCAACAAGGAAGCATAAGTCCAGCATAAATTCTAACTAAGGCTAACAAAGAATTCCAGTGTCTAAGCCATTCTATTTGTCCAAAAACCATGGCAGATCAGTGAATTGGAATCTCTGTCTCTGCTATTCAGTTCATCCAGAGGCCATGCTGGCCATGTTAGAGGATGACCAATGAGCCTACTAAGACAAAGAGCTGCCTGGTGGTCTAAGCATAATGTTTACAGTATTTAGACTCCTAACAAGACAATGCTGGTTGTATTAGTATTATGTTGTAACACTCATTTGATTCTTTTTCAGCATATTTAGGAACCTCAAGTTAATCTATAATGCATGAATAAAAGTGTAAAACATTTCTCCTCTTTGTTTTGGAATTCTTTCTTGTTGCCTGAGGTTGTAGACGTAAAAGAATCGGGGCAGAATTTAACTACAGTAGCAGTCAACTTGGAAAGTGACTAGGCTGGTAAGAGTAAACATATATGGACTATACTTGGGATTTAGGAGACTCTGTTCAGGTCTATGTAATAAAGAGACTGAAAATTAGAATACAGTCACAATACCATGATCAAACAGAAGGAAATCAAAGTGGTAACAACTATTATAACAAATAATAAATAAAAAATAAATTAAAAATTAATAAATAAAAGGAACTATCAATAGGTTGGATGTTCCCCAAGTAAGTAGTTGGTAATATGCTTTCACCTTGCAAGTGCACTGAAAAGACAGACACTCTGATTGTCCCAATTACAGCTCTATGGTGAAGGGAGCAAGCAGAAGCACCTGGTCTTCCTAGGTGAGCGCTGCATTGACAGCCCTGGGGCTTTGGGTGATTACTAGGTAGCCTGGAAGTATTTGAAATGATAGTGGATCAACAACAACAACATTTATTTATATAACACATCATCATACAAATAATGTAGCTCAAAGAACTTTACATGATGAAGAAAGAGAAAAAAGACAATAAGAATTAAAATAAGACAACACTAATTAACATAGAATAAAAGTAAGGTCCGATGGCCAGGGAGGACAGAAAAAACAAAAAAAACTCCAGACGGCTGGAGAAAAAATAAAATCTGCAGGGGTTCCAGGCCATGAGACCACCCAGCCCCCACAGGGTATTCTACCTAACATAAATGATCAGTCCTCATTGTATTCAGGGTTCTCATGGAAGGACTTGATGATGACAGTCATGTGGACTTCTGGCCTTTAATCCATCAATCAAGACTTAAAAGCTCCTTTCATCCTGAGGAACCATAGAGCTTGAATTTGGAAAGTAGCACTAGACAATGGCTTATCTGGAAGAAGAAAGAAAAGAGGGCAGACCTGTTTAGGAGATGGCGACTGTTTATTTGGAAGGTGAGCAAGTTGACCAGCTACCACATGGAATTATTAGGATTCTCTAGTTCTGCATATATGGCCTGAGGATCCATTATTCTTAATGTTTGCATTTTTGTCTGTTGTTGCCTTTACCCTGATGTAAGTATTCCTTATTTTATTAATAAGCCATGATGTGGTGATTTGGTCATCCATGTTGTTTTAGGGTTTTCTTTTGGGTCACTTCGTAATCCTATTTGCAGTTATCCTACTAGAAATGCACAACATGCACTCCGGCTCCATCATCACCGATCTTTGGTTAGTCACCTTAAACACACTTTCCTTGTACGTCACTGGTAAAGATTTTGTGTATGGTATAGCATGCATTGGTAAAGTGCAGTGTCACATCTGAGCTATGGGTTGGGTAACTGTTTTGGTTAGTTCAGTTTAATTTGAGGTAAACAATAAAGATGGCAAAAAGAATCATGCTTAAGGTCAAAATCACTTGTTTTTTCTAAAAATGAACTCAATCTATTCATTTTATAGACATGGAGATAAGCAGTACTAATAATTACTGAATTTGTTTACTAAAACAGCAGAGAATGCCCTATAAACCACAAACAGAATTTACACATTAAAAAAATAATTGTTACAAAATACTATGAAATTACATTGTTATATGCCAAGTGTAGCCATGTTTACTATGAACACAGCGTGGCGGACTGACAATGCGCAGTGTGAGCCCATCTGCTTGGAGGCAGGTGAGGGCTGCTCTACGAAGGGGCAGAGATGCCAAACGCCCTTAGCTGAGCGGACGAAGGGGCAGGAGTTTGCTTCCTGATTCCAGTCCCGCAAAGGTTGAACTGGAGAGGGGCAGCATTACTATAATTGTAGCCGCTGTGGTCACGGCTGGAGGTGTTGTCCTGAGAGGACATCCGGAGTGCATGGACGTCATGGCAACACCCCCAAACCTGTTCCTTTTATCTCCACAGGGCAGGGCCATGGGCTAGAAGACGCCAACTCCCCATCCTGGAGAAGACCAGCCCTCACAGGACGTGCCGCTGAGCCTAGAAAGGGGCAATGTGGCGGACGGCCGGGGTCCATGCCCAACTGGGACACCCCTTCGCTAAATGTTCGGGGGAGCAGCTATGGACTGTGCACTATGGGGTGCTGCAGCTGGGACTCCTGAGCCCTTATGGGCAGTGTATTCGCCACACCCAGAAGTGCAGCCGGAACTCGGCAGTCAACCACCTGGAGCACTTCCGGGTGAACTATAAAAGGGGCCACCACTCAAGCAGCCTGAGTCGGGAGGAGGAGGACAAGGTTGCCAGGGAGGAGTGGTGTGCTTTATTTTGATTTATTTGGAGTGTTTTTGGGACTGTGCTGTGCTTGTGGGACACAGGAAAGATGTGCCCCACAGGTGAAGAAAAATAAATGTTTGTTTTATTTTTATTCGTGCCTCCCTGTCTCTTTGTGCCGATTCGGGCACTAACAAAATGCCTTTTCACAATAGGTAACACTTATAAACAGGCAAAAGCTTTCACTAAACTGCAACCTGAAATACAAGAAAGTGTTTTGCACTGTTCACTGTAGTGCTGTAAATAAAATATCCGTAGCTATTAATTTCAACTAAGCAAATAATCATTCAAGCAAAGTAAACAAGCTATTAAATCTGTGCTAAAGATTTTTATTATATTGTATTTATTGTCACATGTCAAAACATGCACCGTAATTTTTCTTGTCCTATAATTGCAAAAACCAGTTAAAAGTAACTTAATTTGTTTTTGCTTCAAAGGTGCATAATAATCGGAGATGCTGACTCTCAGTGCCAAGGACCTGGGGCATGATTCACAGCCTGGGCACAGCCTACATTCTCTTAGTATTCACATGAGCTTTCTTTGGCTATCTTTGGTGATTTTATGGAAATGTTTTGTGCTGTGACCAATCTGAAATTTCTATATACAGATGAAGGCAGAAGCAAAAATCAGTAAGGTGAAATCAAGTAATTGTTTCTTGAATCGTGACACTTAGTGCCTATAGCACTGGAATTTGTAGAAACATATAATTGTCAAGAAATATACCAATGAATTCATAGGTAGGCATGACGATGAGATTTTTTTTTTTTTTTTTTGTCATTTATTTCACATGAAAATCAGAACACTTGTACTTGTACTTGACAAAACCAAGCAACATTAAATAAAAAGGTAACACTAACCCTAATACATAATACATACAACAGCATACAATACAATACAATACTGTATATAGTACAATACCAGTATGACACAAACAACTGCATAAAAATTGGCAAAATTAATTTATCAAAGGTCTTTCAGCATAATTTTAGATGTTTTTGTTAAGTAGTGTAATACAAGAACACAAAGCTGCCAGCTGTCACTGAATACATCTTCCAATGTAGACCCATGGAGCAGTAAATTGTGCTGCAGTTAGGGTGATTCATGAGAAGAATGGCACAAGTCCACAGTAGCTACTGTTATGACAGGAAGTTCCAAATAAAGCAAAATAGGTAAAAAGAGGTTGCCTAAAAGGCAATCCTATAGCAAACCAGTTCAAATCAACAATCTAGATGAGAAAACCAGGAGCAGAAGAAAAATATTTCAGAAAGCAAAAAATTCAAAGAAAATAACAATTCTTACAGCTCCTTTACAAATCATGTTCTCCTAATTTGAGCTAACTCGGGTGTGGCCTTAAATGATTAGAGTGAAGGCTCAGAAGGAGTTGTGTCAGGGTGGCCCCACCTCCTGAGGCTCGACCCACAAAACTCAAGGAAAGGAATCATTAAAAATACAGTACATAATTTTAAACATAAAGGCAAATACATGAAATATAATTATTCAAAAATAATACATAAACACACTGAATAACATAACAGATACAGTCTAATCAACATTAAAAGACCATATCTGCATATGTCATGTGTAAAATCAGTTAGCAACAATAAACCATAACAGTTTAAAAGAAACATAACCAGATTTGCTACTAATGTACTCTTCAGCTCATAAGGAATAATCAGTTTTGTTTGTATTGAATATTACACAACTAACAACTTTGGTGTTCCCCAATGACATATAGAAAAAAAGTCTTTGTGAATTTACATTTTGCTATTAATCACTTTAGTAAAAAATACTGATAGTTCATTTGCAAAGTACTGTGCACTTATTGTAAAACATTCAGTAAGCCAAATATTTTTTCCTAAAATATTCATAGCTGCAATATTGGGTAAAACACAATAGAAAAATTGATTCTAGACTATTCAGTCTTCTACCTCAAAATTAAGACACCGGTCAGGAGCCTTCAGGAGACATCAACCAGTGTCACAGCCACTGATAATAAGAGTTACATAAGATCACAAGAACATAAGAAATTTGTCAAAAGAGAGCAGACCATTCAGTCCATCAAGTTTGTTTGTTTAGCTAATAGTTAAGCTGTTGCAGTATATAATCCACATACTTCTTAAAGGTTATCAGGGTTTCTACTTTAACTATATGGCTCCGTAATTTGTTCAAGATTCCCACAGCTCTTTGTGTAAAGAAGTGCTTTCTGCCTTCAGCTCTAAATGCACTTCCTCTTAATTTCCACTGGTCTCCCTGAGTATGTGATTCACAGTTAAGTTGAAAGATTTCTTCTGAATCTACATTAACAGTACCTTTGAGAATTTATTCATTAATTACAAAGGCAATCATCATTATGATTTTTTGCTAAAGTTTTACAGCCAGATGCCCTTCCTGACACTAAGCCTCTCTATTTATCCAGGCTTGGAACCGGCACCAAGTTGGGCTATTTGCCCCAATGGTGACAAATGCTAGGGTTACCCCATTGGCAACATGCTTGGGACTCACCTGGCCCCTGTGGGAAATGAGCAAGGGCTACCAGTCAAGAGTGGGCTCAGCTAAAGAAGTTTGTCCAGAAGGAGCAGAAGACAACAGGGGAGGGGAAAGAAAAGGGTAAGTTAAAGGTAAGAGTGGGGACACTGAATGTTTGGACAATGACTGGGAGAGGAAGGGAGTTGACAGGCTTGATGGAAAGGAGCAATGTATGTGCAGGAAACAAAGTGGAAGGAGAATAAGGCAAGCGAATTGGAGAAGGCTTTAAGTTTATACAGTGAAGCAAATGAGCAAGGGAAGAAATGGTGTAGGTAAAGTAGTATTCAAAGCACTAAAAGATAGTCTTGTCAGTGAGAATAGGAGGAGTAAAAGGGTGATGAGTGTTGAGTTGAGGCTTGATGAGACTGTAGTAAATGTCATTTGTGCATTTGCTCCTCAAGTGGGCTGTGAGGAAGAGAAGGAGGTGTTCTGTGCACAAATGGATGAAGAGTACAAGAGGGAGAAAAGGGGATTGTTGGTGGTGATCTAAATGGGCATGTGAGAAATAGTACAGAGATGATAGAGAGGGTACATAGAGGGTGGGGAGTAGGGGAGTGAAATAAAGAAGGGGAGAGCATAGTAAATTTTGCAGTGGCATCTGATTTGGTAATAGTTCACACATTTTTTGGAAAGAAAACAAATCAGCTTGTGACTTACAGAAATGGAAAGCCAAACAGACTTTGAATGTGTAGAAGATCTCAGTTGAAAGAGATAAAGTAAAATCATTAATGAAAAAATTGTGACAGTGAAGCATAAAGTGGTGATGATATACTGGGAGATCAGAATCAGCAGGAGAATAAAACCAGAGGAAGCAGCACCAAGGATAAAGTGATGGACCTTAACAATAGAATACCTGAAGCCTACGAAAAAAACTCGCCCACCTTAAATCCCTTCGCACCTTTACCATCAGTGTCTTTTATATTGTAAATGTGTCAATCAGCACAAGCAGCAAGAAGCCTACTGTTCCATCCCCCTGCTTTGACAGAGCTCAGCTTGTGAGCAAAAAGTTCTCCCAGCTCAAGCCAAGGCTCCTTATCTGCATGTGATGTGCCTGGAGTTGTATAGGGTAAATAATACTAAGAAGGGGGCAAAGAAGAAATGTTAACAGTTACAGATGGAGAAATCTATAGAAAGAAGAACAAGGGGGCAAACAAGGCAGTGGCAAAAGCCAAGGCACAAGTAGAGTATGAAAAACTGGAGACAAAAGCAGGAGAGAGAATTATTTTTAGAATAGTGAAGACTAAGAGCAAGGCTGGAAAGGGCTTTAATCAGATGAAGTAGATAAAAGATAAGCAAGATGTGGTCTTGAATCAGCATGACAGGATTAAGAATAGATGGAGGAGGTACTTTTAAAATCTGTTAAATAAAGGAAATCCAAGGGTAATATTTGGGGATGGAGTCTCAAATGTGGGGCTAATACTAAGAATAAGTTGGTAGGAAGTAAAGGAGGCACTGAAAAGAAAGAAAAATGGAAAGCCACCAGGACAGGATGAAATACCAGCAGGGCGTTTAGGAGAAGAGGCAGTTGATATATTGTAGGATTTAATGCAGAAGAGCAATGAACAGGACAGAATATCAGAGTAGTGGAGGAGGAGTGTGATTGTATCCACTTAAAAGGAGAAGGGTGATACTCAGGATTACAGAAACTATAGAGTGATAAAGTTGATGTCAAGCACACAGAAATTTTGGACAAGGGTAATATAGAGTGAAGAATTAGGGAAGAGACCACCATAGGGAAGGAGCAGTTTGGTTTTATGCCAAAGAAAGGAACAACTGATACAGTCTTTGCATTGAGAAAGCTCATGGAGAAGCATTGAGGAAAACAGAAAGATTGCATATGGTTTTTATTGATTTGGGGAAGGCTTATGATATAGTCCCACATCAAAGGTTCTGGGAATGCATGATAGAGAAAGGAGTACCAGAGTAGTAAGTGAGAATTGTCCAGAATATGTATGAGAGAGTGAGGACTTATGTTAAAAGAAGTGTTGGGGTAACAGGCAAGATCTCAGTTAGACTAGGTCTGCAACATGGATCTTCTTAAAGCCCTTACCACTTTGATGTGGATATGGATGTGCTGAGTCATGGGATAAAAGACCAATCCCCTGGTAGATTCTTTTTGCTGATGACATTGTGTTGTATAGCACCAGAAATGAGGAAGTGGCGATGAAGTTGGAAGAATGGAGAAGGGCTTTGAAAGATAGAAGATTGAAGTTAAATAGGGAGAAGACAGAATATATGAGGTTTAATGATGATCAGGACTCAGAGGTTAGCCTTGCATGGAAAGCTGGTGAAATGACTGTCTAAATTTAAATATCTAGGATCATTGATAACCCAAGATGGAAAAATGCAGAAATAATCCATTGAGTGCAGTGCGGATGGGACAAGCAGAAGAAGGTATCTGGAGTATTGTGTGATCGAAGAATTAAGGCAGAGGTTAAACTTAGGATTTTTAGAGACAGTGGTAAGACCAGCAATGAGGTATGGAGCTGAGATTGTAGGAGCTTTCTATGGTCCACAGTGGTCAGCATGTGCACTCTGACCAGTCTGTGGCTATCTAGCTCCATATACAGCAAGCTGCGATATACTGTGTTTTCTGATACCTTTTTCTTATGGTAATCATTACATTTTTCAGAAATACATAATACAGTAGTAATTCGGTGGGATCAGACCAGACAGGCTAGACTTCGTTCCCCATGCACATCAATGAGCCTTGGGCATCTACGACTCTGTTACTGGTTCACCAGTTGTCCTTCCTTGGACCATTTTTGGTAGGTACTACCCGTTGCATACTGCGAACACAGCACAGTATCTGTTGTTTTGGAGATGCTCTGACCCAGTCGTCTAGCCCTCATAATTTGGCCCTTGGTCAATATCGCTCTGATCCTTATGCTTACCCATTTTTCCTGCTTCCAACACATCACTTTCAAGAACTGACTGTTCACTCACTGCCTAATATGTCCCACCCCTTGACAGTTACCGCTGTAATGAGATAATATTATTCATTTCATCTGTCAGTGGTTTTAATACTGTGGCATATCGATGTATAGCTTGAGCAGTTAATTAAAATAATTATTAATTATGATAGAAAAACAGAGAAAATATTATGAAGTACAGCTAGGAAACGAGGATGAAAGGAAAGCATTTTTCTGACCAGTGCGTATTCGCTGTATAATAAACTGCACAACATTCAGGCAAGACTGGCTACACAAACATACATCAGCAACTACTATGTAGACATGAGGAATTTACTGAAGGCATGCAGCAATGCTTTTTGAAATGGTGACACGGAAAAATTCAAGAAATGCAGATATGAATTTAGAAAATCAATCAAAGTGGCTAAACATCAGTATAGAAATAAACAAGTGACGGAACACAGCAGCTATAACAATTCGCAAAAGCTTGGATAGGGATTTGGGGCGCTTACAGACTACAATGTAAAACCTAATCCAATATGATCTTTGTTTTCCCTTCCAAATCAGCTTCATGCTTTCTATGCAAATTTTAATTGGGACAAGAAGCAGCCCACCATTCAGTTTTTTAGAGTACCACATAATCTGTCTTTCTTTTTTTCTGTGCATGACTATAAGAAGGACTTTTAAACAAGTTAATATTCATAAGGCATCTGGTCTAGATGAAATTTCAGGGTGTTTTTAAAAAACTGCATTGATCAGTCAGATGATGTCTTTAGTAACCAGCGACATCTTTAATATTTAACCGAGAAATTCTATGGTCTCAGCATGTTTAAAGGATACTATTTTTTCTGTGCCTAAAAAGAACAAAAATTGACCTTCTGAATAACTACAGTTTGGTGAAATTCACTCCAGACATGATGAAGTTCTTTGAGAGGATGGTGCTGGAACACATTAAAGAGAATATTCCAAATCGTCATAATCACCTCCAGTTTGCATAGCGTCACAATCGGTCCCCAGAGGATTCCATATCCCTTGCATTTCATACCATCCTAGCAGATCTGAATAATAAAAATTGTTCAGTAGCTCAGTATTTAATTCTACTGTACCAGCAAAGCTGACTAATAAATTCCTCAATTTACAACTCTGCACCACCTTCAGCTCTTCTGGACTTCCTAACCAACATATCTCAATATATGCAGATTACCAACATCACATCCTCGTTCTGACTCTCAACACTGGCACTCCAAATGGTAGTGTGCTCAGCCCCCTTCTGTGCTCTTTGTTCAGTTGTGACTGTGGCACTAGACACAGCTTTAACACCATTAAATAAATCTGCTGATGACACCATCATCATAGGCTTGGTCACCAAATAATGGTGAAACAGCTTACAAACAACAGGCCTACCTGCTGACTCAGTGATGCCAGGAAAATAATCTCACCCTTAATGTAAGGAAAGGCCACATATCAATAAGTTTGAAGGAGATGCTACTGAAAGATTGAGCTTTAAAATTTCTCAGAGTGACTATCACTAATGAACAGAATTAGGCTCAGCTCATTTCATCTATTGTAAAGAGGACTCACTAGCACTTTTTCTGACTTCTAAAGAAACCATACATTTCTTCATTTGTTCTTCTGGAACAGCACCTGCTCAGCTCAAGAGTGGTGAAAGCAGCACAGATTATTAATGGCAATCAACTGCCTTCTTTTTAGGACATATACAATACTTGTTGCCTTAGAAAGGCAATTAGAATAACAAGACATCAGCCATCCTGCACAGCTGCATTTCTCACATTTATCCTCAGTCAAAAAAGTACAGGGGCATTGGCATTCTCACCAAGAGATCCAGGGAAGTTGTAAGGAACAGTCAGTCATGAGAACAATTACTATCAAATATAATATAAAAACAGTGTGTGTAAATATAACACCTGCAAACACATACTATATATCTATACTAATAAACG
>JANRMT010062821.1:16525623-16548653 GCA_026402145.1 Polypterus bichir lapradei | reverse complement strand
AAAAGGTGTCATTTCACCCTACTTTCTCATGTAATGGTCACATCAGTATTTTTCAAGCAATCCAAACCTGCAACACCCTGGCATTCTTTTTCCATCTACTCTGTGACCCTGAACATATTTTTTTTCCTTCCTCTTACTGCAGCTCACTTGTAAACTCTCTTTTCTTAGCTTCTCGTGCCCTTACATATGTTTTACTAGCACCTTGATTAGTTTGCTTATACAGGTGCTGGTCATAAAATTAGAATATCATGACAAAGTTGATTTATTTCAGTAATCCCATTCAAAAAGTGAAACTTGTATATTAGATTCATTAATTACACACAGACTGATGTATTTCAAATGTTTATTTCTTTTAATTTTGATGATTATAACTGACAACTAATGAAAGTCTCAAAAAAGAACAAAATGACAATTTACTAAATTATCAGAAAAATTCTAATATAATGCAGGAGAAGACATATTAACATAGATAAAACCTGAAATCCAGTATTAATACTTGCCATAACATTATGGGTTGTAATGTAAAGAGAAACACAATAGTTTTACTAATACTTTCTTACCTGTAAGTGTCTAAATGTATCAGCAGTCATTTTGAGTCTGTTTCCTGACAAGTTCAGCTCTGTCAGGTTCAAGCAGTATTTCAGATCCTTTTCAGATAAAAGATGTATCTCATTGTGTTGCACTTTCAATGCTTGAAGATGAGGAAGGACCAGACACAATTCTGGGTCAATTTTCTGGATACTGTTATATGATGCATCCAGATAAATTAATTCTTTATATCTGGACATTGCGGAACTTGGTAATCCATGAAGCTGATTATGTGCCATATCCAGATCTGATATGTTTTCCGGAAGATCTGAAGGAACTGCTGTCAGCTTTAGACGAGTACAGTCGGCTCTTTCTCCTTTAATTAGACATTTAGTTTTACATTCCACACTGCTGAGATGCAATGTAAAAAGTTTCAGTAGAAAGTAAAAAAATACCTCCACTTTCATTGTTGTGGGCCTGTCTGTTTCCAGCCTTGAACTGAAAAAAAAACAATGGATGTAAAAAAATTGCAATGATTTAAACTGGTAGAATTTTTAAAGGTAGCAAACCTTTAAATGAATGTTGTCCAACTATTCATTAATCATCACAGTGGTTACACAGGTTTACTGAATTCTTTTCTTACTTTGTCATCTTTTACATTTACCAAGTGAATTTAGAATTTCAATTCAGTTCATTATATGTTACTGTCATGAAATAATCCATTTAAGTTTATTTTGTTTTTCTAAGAACTCTTCAATTAAGGAAGCTTATTCCCACACCTCAACATCATTGTGCGCACACATGCTCCAGACATCCTATGACAGCTAATTAGGGATAGATTAAGGATCTGTATACAGTACGTGCAATTGAGGCTGGCACATGGAATAATTCCTCTTGAGGCAAAGTGCATTTTTGCCACCCACTAATCCGTGCATCCCCACCCAAACCAAACACACACATATCCAGAGATTTATCCTTGCTATGCATTAGATGATATTCTTAATTCACCTGTATTGTATTGCTATGCAGGCTTCACAATACAGTGCATTCTCTGAACAACAGACAAAAAAATAAATGTTACTTTTGAAAAAATATAAAACAATAAATAGAAGATTAAAAAAATAAAATGAAAAATTGGCATTAAAAACATGTAATGTAAAACTCGTCCTGCATGCTTGTCTAAACACCATTGTTCATTTGAAACTCCACCCCACAAGCTAACAGGCGCAATGCAAAATTATGACACTTTTAACAGATATCGTGTCAGATTGACACCTTAAACAGATTTCAGAAATTAACAAAATTTTACAAAATAGCATAATCAGAATAGCTACAAGGCAATATGCATGTGCTCAAACCAGTCATAAACACTGTGAGAAAAATTATAGGCTACCAATTTGTAGATAATAATCCAGTAATGGTAATAAAAATAACAATCCTCAAACTGAATAGGAGATACAGATGTGACAAATTAAAATTACACAGGACTGCAACTGTGGACTTTAAATGCACTGCTAAAGATATTATGGTAAGGAGAAATCATGAGTAAACACATGATATTCTATATGGTGTTCCACAAGGTTCTATCCTGGGTCTCCTGCTCTTCTCAATCTACATTCTTCCGTTAGGTCAGATTATCTCGGGGCACAACGTAATTTACCACAGCTATGTTGATGACACACAGCTGTATTTATCAATTGCACCCGATGACCCAGACGCTGTTATTTCACTAACACAATGTCTTACTTGTGTTTCTAATTGGATGAATAGTAATTTTTTCAAGCTAAATAAAGAGAAAACAGACATTTTAGTGATTGGCAATAATGTAGACAATGAGATTATTAGAAATAAACTTGATGCATTAGGATTAAAAGTCAAGACGGAGGTAAAGAACTTAGGGGTAACTGTTGACTATAAACTGAATTTTAAATTGCATATTAATCAGACCACTAGGACAGCATTTTTTCACTTAAGAAACACAGCAAAAGTTAGACCTCTTATATCATTGAAAGATGCTGAGAAATTAGTTCACGCTTTTGTTTTCAGTCGTCTAGATTACTGTAACGCACTCCTTTCAGGACTACCCAAAAAAGACATAAATCGTTTGCAACTAGTGCAAAATGCAGCTGATATAGTCCTAACTAGGAAAAGAAAATCTGAGCACATTTCTCCAGTTTTGATGTCACTACACTGGTTACCTGTGTCATTCAGAATTGACTTTAAAATACTGCTTATGGTTTACAAAGCTATACATAATCTCACTCCATCTTATATATCGGAATGTTTGACACTCTATATTCCAAATCATAACCTTAGATCCTCAAATGAGTGTCTGCTTAGAATTCCAAGAGCTAAACTTAAAAGAAGTGGTGAGACGGCCTTCTGCTGTTATGCACCTAAAATCTGGAATAGCCTGCCAATAGGAATTCCCCAGGCTAATACAGTGGAGCACTTTAAAAAACTGCTGAAAACACATTACTTTAACATGGCTTTCTGATAGCTTCACCTTCATTTAATCCTGATACTCTGTATATTCAATTCATTATAATAACTATTCATGGTGGCTCTAAAATCCGTACTAACCCCTACTCTCTCTTATGTTTCTTCTCCCGGTTTTCTGTGGTGGTGATCTGCGCCACCACCCCTAATCAAAGCACCATGATGTTCCTACATTGATGGATTAAAAGCCAGAAATCTACATGACCATCATTATCAGGTCCTTCCATGAGAACCCTAAATACAAAGAGGACTGTTTCATTTATGTTAGGCAGAATGCCCAGAGGGGGCTGGGTGGTCTCGTGGTCTGGAACCCCTGCAGATTTTTTTTTTTCCAGCCGTCTGGAGTTTTTTTTTGTTTTTTCTGCCCTCCCTGGCCTTCGGACCTTACTCTTATTCTGTGTGAATTAGTGTTGTCTTATTCTAATTCTTACTTTGTCTTTTATTTCTCTTTTCTTCATCATGTAAAGCACTCTGAGCTACATTATTTGTATGAAAATGTGCTATATAAATAAACGTTGTTGTTGCATGTGGTTTGCACGTTCTCCCCATGCATATCACCTAATTGCATGCTACGCACATGCTCAACCTCTCTCTACACGCATGCTCAATGTTACCAGAAGCAGCAGGCAAGATATGCTGGAATACTGGAAATGTGTCTGGAATACTTTACAATTAACAACAAAAAAGAAAAATTAGTCCTTAATATGCTGTGAAAAAAATAGCACCCATCTTCTTTTTCTATCCCTAATCTATGTCCCTGAACATTCAAGATATGAAGACAAGCCGCTGCGCCACCAGATCACACATAATTGTTACAAATTGTTACCTGGGAAAGACACAACCTGTGAGCACTGACATCTAGCTCTAGCATTGCTAGGCCATATATTTTGGGAATGTTCTAAATTAACAAAATTTTGGACACAAATCTTTACATACTTCTTGGACAGCTTCGGTGTTAAAGTCACTCCTAATCCATTAACTGCAATATCTGGTGTACTCTCAGTTGGCCTTAAAGTGCATGTTGATGAGTTGATTACGGTATCCTATACTAGACTGTTAGCACACAGACTTACCTTACTTAAGTGGAATAATTCCAACCCACCATCTATAATTCAGTAGGTCAGCGATGTTTCATGATCTATATTACCGGTATCTAAAATCAAATCTCATTCTCTCTCAGAAGAAGAGAGATACAACTTTTTTAAAATACCGCAATAATTCACTTATCTTATTTTACAATAAGCATATTAAACTTATGATCAACTCTCTCATGTTACTATTCGTTTTACCATATCTAAAAAACATACTTTTTGCTTTTTATTTTTTGCTTGTGTCTCTTGTTTTTTTCTTTCTCTTTTTTTGGGTGGGGGTTGAATTGTTTTATTTTGACTTTTTCTTTTTTTCTACTTTTCATTCATTTTAAAGTAAATGGCTTTATCTGTTTGGTTATTGTTACTTGTCTGTATGAGTAGCATCCCTTTGAAATGTTCTGTTTTATGAAAATAAAATATTAAAAAAGCAAATAAAATTGTAAAATAAGGGTTAAATAAACAAAATTATAATATATATATATATATATTTTTATATATCATTTTCCTGTATATATAAATATATAAACTGCTCAAAAAAAATTAAAGGAACACTTTGAAAACGCATCCGTTCTCAATGGGGAAAAAATCATGCTGGATATCTATACTGATATGGACAGGGTAATGTGTGAGGAACGAAAGGATGCCACATCGTTTGATGGAAATAAAAATGATCAATTTTTGAATTCAAAGACACCCTGAAAATCAAAGTGAAAAAATGATGTGGCAGGATAGTCCATTTTGCGGAGATTTCATTGCAGCAACAGTAGTTTGTATGGCCCCCACATTCTTGTATGGATGGCTGCCAACGTCAGGGCATGATCCTAATGAGACGATGGATGATGTCCTGGGAGATCTCCTCCCAAATCTGGACCAGGGCATCACTGAGCTCCTGGACAGTATGAGGTGCAACCTGGCGGCGTCAGAACGTTGGGGACAGTCAATGGTATCAATTCCTTCATCCTCCACGAACTGCCTGCATACTCTGGCTACATGAGGCCAGGCATTGACGTGCACCAGGAGGAACCCAGGACCCACTGTACCAGCATAGGGTCTGACAATGGGTCCAAAGATTTTATCCCGATACCTAATGGCAGTCAAGGTGCCGTTGTCTAGCCTGTAGAGGTCTGTGCATCCCTCCATGGATATGCCTCCCCAGACTATCACTGACCTACCACCAAACTGGTCATGCTGAACAATGTTACAGGCAGCATAACTTTCTCCATGGCTTCTACACACCCTTTCACGTCTGTCACATATGCTCAGGGTGAACCTGATCTCATCTGTGAAAAGCACAGGGCGCCAGTGGTGGACTTGCCAATTCTGGTATTCTAAGGCAAATGCCAATCAAGCTCCACGGGGCCAGGCAGTGAGCACAGGGCCCACTAGAAAACACCAGGCCCTAAGGCCACCTTCATGAAGTCTGTTTCTGATTGTTTGGTCAGAGACATTCACAACAGTGGCCTGCTGGAGGTCATTTTGTATGGCTCTGGCAGTGCTCATCCTGTTCCTCCTTGCCCAAAGGAGCATATACCGGTCCTGCTGATGGGTTAAGGACCTTCTGCGGCCCTGTCCAGCTCTCCTAGAGTAACTGCCTGTCTCCTGGAATCTCCTCCATGCCCTTGAGACTGTGCTGGGAGACACAGCAAGCCTTTTGGCAATGGCACATATTGATCTGCCATCCTGGAGAAGTTGGACTACCTGTGCAACCTCCGTAGGGTCCAGGTATCGCTTCATGCTAACAGTAGTGACAATGACTGTAGCCAAATGCAAAACTAGTGAAAAAACAGTCAATAAAGATGAAAAGGGAAAAATGTCATTGGCCTCCACCTGTTAAACCATTCCTGTTTTGGGGGTCATCTCACTGTTGCCCCTCTAGTGCACCTGTTGTTAATTTCATTAACACCAAAGCAGCTGAAACTGATTAACAAACCCCTCTGCTACTTAACTAACCAGATCAATATCCCAAAAGTTTCACTGACTTGATGCTATTCTCTGGTTAAAAACTGTTCCTTTAATTTTTTGAGCAGTATTATATATGGAAAAGAAAATAACAAATTCCTTCACATTTTCTGAAGATCTCATGTGTGGAGAAGTAGCTACATTAACTCACTGTAGCTAGAGGGAATAGGTATTAAATTATTTGGAAATGAAGGACAGAGAAGCACTATTATAACAAATAAATGACCAAGAACAAATACAATTAAACTGTGGCTAAGGAAGTTAAGCATTACATATATAAACCCTTAATGGGCTTATTTCAGAAAGCACTGGGAGAATGCAAATGATGTTTCATTACATAAAAAGTTAAATCTAAGTCAATCTTTGTAGCTATAGGCCAGTAAGCTTAATGAGTATCAGATGTAAATTAACAGAAGCAATTATTAAAGAAAAGATAAACCAACACCTAACAGTAAAGCAGTATTAGTGAATCATCAAAATATGATTACATTTAGGAGATAATTTATCAGTAATAAAAGTCTATATGCTAGACTTACAAAATGAACTAACAGGAGAATATGATTGGAGATGGTGCATAACATATTTATCTTGATTTTCAAAATGCTTTAGATTAAGTATTGCATGAGTGGTTTATGATCAAGCTAAAATAAATGAGAGGGAGTTCAAAGTACAGCGTGTAGTCAACTGCAAAACTGGGTCAGATGCAGAAAGCAAAGGGTTATGGTTAGGACCGTTTCCACTTCTATTCTGTTAAAAGTGTTATCCCTCAGAGATCTAGATCTGTGCAGTGGCCACTGCTCTTAAAATAATTTTATTCATTATCTAGTTGAAAATGTAACTAACAAGGGGCCTCATGACTAGGTGGAATGACATAACTTGGAGCCACCTTTACAAACAGGCCAGAACAGAATTCACAGTGTCTAATATGCTAGATGGTGCATAAGACATATCTTGATTTTCAAAATGCTTTTGATAAATAATTGCATTAAAGGTTCATGATGAAATTAAAAGAAATGAGAGGGAGTTCAAAGTACAAAATGTTCATATAATTTAAATTTTTTGTGCAACCATATTTACTTGTAGTTAGTTTTAAAACAGTATGACAGTATCTGTTTGCAGTAAATTGTAGTCATATGTTGTAATAAACAGGTTGCCAATACATCCTTGTTCAAAAAACTCTTACTTCTTATTCATTATTAATTCATCATATAATCAAAAAGAAAAGTAAATTAACTGGAACACACTTTGGAGTAATATATACTCAGGGTAAGAAAAAACATAACAAATTTTACTGTCAGTTAAGGAGTAGTTGCAGGTTTGATACTTAGTATCAGTATAGGTTAATTTTTTTTACAGTAAATAAGCTGTGAAACATATTATTGGCAATTACACAGAACACAGATATTTATGTTAGTGACTCAACTTATGACCATCTTCCATAGGTTCCTGTCTGTTCCTTGCCCATTTAAAGATCTTTAATATATGTAAAAGTAAGACCTTTCTAAGCTACTGTAAGTGGGCTTTTCAAGTAGGTATTGATGAGCCAACAGTGTCATGATTCATTAACTTTTCCCTCTATTAAATATATTTTTGGGAAGTATTTTGTTCTTTACCTGATAGTTTTGGTATCAAATAATAGATATATGTTATAGGATTTAAATTTTCTTATTCAGATAAAAGGTTACAATTATTTAGTGTTATAGTTTTTGTTTACCATATGCTCTGAAACTACAATGGCATTCATTACTGGTGTCCTTATACATTGTTTTTCAAATGTCAGTCAGTTTTTCAAACCGAAATCAATCTTTGGTACGCAGTGGTGGGTGTTGCTGCCTCATAGATTTAGGATACAGGGACTGAATCCTGTGTCTTGTCACTGTCGATGTGGAGTTTGTATGTTCTCACAATATCTGCATAGGTTTTTCTCCTGGTAGACTAGTTTTCCTCCCTTATCCAAAAGAAACCCATTCTAAATTGTCAGTGTGTCCATTAGTGAACCTTGTGATGGAGTACTTCTCTTGAGCTACAGTTCTTCCCTAAAACTGGACATTGCTACAATAGGACTTAATGGTCCTGAATTGCATTAAGTGAATTTCAGAATGGAATATTATGCTTAATCAGCATATTTGATCTATGAGGCAGCAGCACTAACCACATAACCACTTCATAAGAAATATTTACTTGTAACATTAGTAATGTGAGTGGCCTGGCATAGAAAATAGTGTTGTTTCTTCAATCCTGTTGGAACCAAGATTTAACTTCTGGCCTGGTAATTGTTTGTAGCCTGCATGATATTCATATTGATCATATTTAAGGACTATGAATTCCATCCTTATACCATGGATACACAGTATATGTTAATGGGAAACTCTGAATTGGCCCTTAATGAGAGTGTGTGCCCTGTGTTGAGAAGTTTAGCACCTACCATTGATTTTTGTCCTGCTTTCAATGTGGTAAGGATGGGCTCCACAAAAATGTACCGTAGATCCCGGAATACAAGCCGAGAATTTCGTCCTAGATTTTTGGCTTGGAGTTTGGGGGTCGGTTTATACAACGAGTATCATTTCAGATTCAAGATTTCCAGCGCAATGCCGGTTTTGCCGATGAATCCGGAAGTAAATAATGACGAAACCACAGAGCCATCTTTCAGATGAAGAAGTAACTTTGCATGCCGGTACTTTAAATTAAATAAAGAATTTATTCAAAAAAGTGTTTTAGTTGTTGATTTTATTAATAAAATTTATAATAAATTATCGGGAAGTTTAAAATAAAATTTTTTATTTTGATTTACGATCCACATCTTGCGTTACGAAACGGATGCGGTCACGTGTATCCGCTTGCGCGATTGTAAACAAACAACCGAAAGCGTTAGTAGCATCAGTCGGAGCCCAGATACATGTGTTTGTGGATGTAATTTCGAAACGAAGATGGACATTGTGTGGAAATATCTCCTCCTCCTCCCTTCCTGCAGCCCAAAGATGTCAAATTAAATGGTGAGTACAGTATGAAATTGTTTCTAGAATAGAATGCCTTTTACTGTCACTATACGCATCTACAATGAGATTAAAAGCAGCTCCTTCAGTGCAGAAGAAAGTTCTATATAGGGTTTGTATGGTTGTTTTTTAGCCTTAGCATAACGCCGTATCTGCGGCCCCGCTTCTGCTTTCTTTCCCTCCTACGTCTGTGTCATCTCCTAGACCCGACAACAAACCGCGGAGAGCCCGCTGGTCTCGCTATGTTGTCTGGGATGTTGTGCGTGTGATGAAAAACACTCAAAACAGATGTCTGGCTCTGGACACCGATGTCTATAAGGTTCTGAATGGTGTAGCGGATGTTCGCCGAACCGATCGTGCACAAACAAGGACAAAAAAAAAAGTACAAAAACAACAAAAAAGGGCACTGAAAAGGAGAGCCTTGATCTGCTGCGACCATGCGCGCCGCCATGCTCCTAGTCTAATCGAAGTAGGCTAGGCACTTTTTATAACTTTTTGGTTAATACATTAGAAAAATTATTGGTGTTTTTTATTATGAAAAGGTTAAGTAAGTGTTGCAATGGGAGGTTCGGAACGCATTATGGGTTAGCCTTTGCGAACGAATTAAGTTCGTAAGTCAAGGGTCCACTGTATTGCGTATTTAAGTTAATCAAATTTATAACAAGTCTCCGGAAATCCACCCGCCGATGTACCGTATTTGCGTATATAGTTTCAACACAAAGGTTCCAATTTACCAAACTTCTCCGCAATCACTTCCTGGTTTCCATCAAAAATGCCGGCAGTCTCAAATTCTCGCCGATAAACATAATAAATATACCCGAAGAGACACTTTTAAGGAAATTTAGAAAATTTTGCTTGGAGAAGGGGGTCGGCTTAAATACCGGTCATCGGCAAATACATGTAATTTAGTAGGTAGAGAAGGGGATCGGCTAATATACCGGGTCGGCTTGTATTCCGGGATCTACGGTAAATGAAAAAGTGTTTTCAGCAAATTGGAATTAAAAGAAAGTAACTTAATAAAAAAAAAATCAGTAAACTGAAATTTATTTTTTGCATGACTATTTAACAAAAATATGCTTCATCTTCTATGTTCACCTTCTGAGGCATACAGTCTGTGGGACCCTGACTGTAATCTATTGATATTATGAGGCAAAAAGAGTAATCGTGCAAACAGTTTTAGTGAATGGATGGGTGGAAGACAGTGATTTTTGCTGCAAGCTTAGTAAGAAAGGATGACTATACCTTTAACAATTACTTCATGTGTTTAGTTTCTATTTTAAACTGAAGCAGCACTTTCATACCAAGGAAAATTGCAGTGTTTGTTTCAAGATTTCTCAGTCTTCCACTTCCACCTGCTCAGGTGATTTTTTTTGTTTAAATATAAAAAACATACCCTGATTAAAACTTGCAATCCTATGGTAATGAATAGAAAATGTAGCTTTAATTAGGCAAATGGGGTTTACAAATCAATACTTGATCCTTAATGACAGCATATTTCTTTTAAATGACAAACACAGTTTTGCCTGCTTTGTTTGATGCTCACAGGTAGGGTGAATGGATGAGGCACAGTAATGGAAAAATGAGTTCAGAAAATAAATGATTAGAACATCATTACTGCACCCCTTTCAGGACTCTAACAGTAACAGGGAAGAATACTCCCAACACTTTATTAGTTTGATTCATGAAACATCTGAATTGATAACGGATGCTCTAGTCAGCTTCATACTCTTTCTTCATTTCTTTTAATTACACTTTGAACTGCACAGACAAGCACTAAATTTCCAGATATGCAATTCTATTTACAAGTTTTAAATGCATGTCTGCTGTCCAGCTTAACAGCATGTAATTAAAAAATCTAACTAGTCTGGCTTCACAAAATATTTTTGTAAGTCTACTGTCAAATTTATACAGCATGCTGAAACTGCTAATGCTGAAGAGAATCATATTGCTAATTAAAACATTTTTATTACATTGGGAGGGGCACAGTTCAAATAAATAGTGTATTGCATTCCCTCTAATAGAAGCAGTCCTGTGCTTAAATTTAGATTACTTGTTAACTTAAAACATATCTAAGCATAAAGCAGAAAAAAGGCCCCTAAGCAATCTTGGAGGCAATTATTACTTCTAAACCAGTTCAAGAAAACATTTTTGTGCTTCTTTTAGTCTTAAACATATGCATCTACTTTTTTAACTGACTCGTGTTTCCTTAAGGAGCTATCATACAATAACAATAAGTATATTTCCAGAAAATGAATGTACATTTTAAGTAATAGTTTGTGAGATTTGCTTTTGGCAGCTTAATTCTATCTACTTTGACTTTTAATAACAAAAATGATTTACATAATGATAGCTTCCTTAAGAGAAAATAAATAAATAACTGCTGTTGCACATGTTTTGCTTTACTGGAAAAAAAACTGTTGCTTAGCATGCTTCCATGTATATTAAAAATTGTACATCATTGACCTCCCTGATTTTTCCATATCCTACTGATGCCTGTAACAAAAAATAAATAAACAGCATATTCCTGCATAGGCAACTGTTTAATATTGTCCAAATTCTTAAATATTTCTTATGTTTCAACTAACAACCATTACCAGCATCCAAAGACAATGGAACCAAAGTAAACCAATTACATGATAAACCTACAAGAAACTGCCCTTTTGATGTGCCACCAGCCAGCTGTATGGGGGAAGACCACGTGACAGAAAGTTGTAGTTCAGAACCATATTACTAAAAGCTTTTGGTTACAACATTTTACAATCTTTGCAAAATATTATTGTCAATTACAGTTCCATCTCCTATTTGATAAACACTTCAAAGTATTAAAACATTTTTGGGCAA
This sequence comes from Polypterus bichir lapradei, assembly GCA_026402145.1. Taxonomy (NCBI): domain Eukaryota; kingdom Metazoa; phylum Chordata; class Cladistia; order Polypteriformes; family Polypteridae; genus Polypterus; species Polypterus bichir. The sequence goes on along the minus strand of JANRMT010062821.1, from coordinate 16,536,742 downwards.
AACTTTTCAAATGGAAATTTGTCTACTGAAATACAAATGACAAACAAATGGCAGTTTGCCATCAAATTTGTTTTAATTTACACCCTTATGTGTTTTCCAAAAGTATCAGTTTTAATAAAATATTTTGAAAGAAACAGAAGTGAAAAAAATCTAAAAGACTGAGAATTACAAATCATTCCTGGCACACAAATCATTTAAATGATAATTCTCAGAAAAGAACAATCTACAATATAAGAAGGACCAGATATGGGAGATTGAAAACACCATAAGAAGCCTTTAAAGACTGTTGCGGGCTCAAGGAGTTGAAAGTGATCTCTCTAGAGACACATTAGGGCCACTCCTGACTTTGGTCACAGATGTGGGCATGAAGCCATCTAAGGCTGAGGCAGTACTGACTTTGCAGATGGAAGAAGAGATAAGAACAAAGGCTCACTTGAAAGAGGAAAAGTCAAGGATCATGAAAGTTTGTGACTGAGTGAGACAGAGAGAAAGGAAGAATGCAGAGAAAGAAAAGTTTGCATAGGCAGTAAAGAATAGGTGGGTTAGATACTCAAGTAGGTAGACATGGGCTCAAAACTGATGCTAACTAGGCCAAGCTGAGACTACAGCTCATGGCTCTACAAAAACCTACAAACCAATTCCTAAAATACCCTTGATTAGGATTTGAATAAGAACATTTTAAAGGCCTATGATATACAGTAGGTAGAAACTTATTTCTACACTGCAGTTTAAGTTCTGTCTGATAAAATACAACTTACACACTGCTGTAATAAACAAAATGTTGATTCTTGTTTGATCCTCATAGATTTTACCCTTTGATCCTGTACTTTCATTTAACTTTGCCCTCTGTGATGCAGAGAGAAGAACTCAACATGTTATCAAAGATACTTTAAAGTAACATTCGTTCCAGTTATGGTACTTTCTGGGCATGTTTTTGTGTTAATTCTACACAAATATAATCCTGGATTTGCTTCCATCCAAGTGTGACTTTTTTGTCCACATTTGCAAGCAATATGTATAGGGTTGTGGGTAAATTAAATGTTATAACAGTTTATGGGTCTTACTTATGAGCAAGTTTATGTTCAAGTACATAAAATATCATTATTGTATTATTTGTCCTGTGAGTCTGTATTCTTGTTTTTTTTGTTTCTGTTGCTTAATGCATCTAAAATTTCCCTTGGAATTAATACATTTTATTTAACCTAATCTAATCTAATTTATAAAATGTATTGTAAATGAAAATGCACTGGTTTAACGGTCTAATCTTTAGCATACTCAAACTAGTAGATTCCTGAGAATTGCAGTACATGAACTGAAAGTATTTTACAGTATGAAAACTTTCCCTTTCTAGCTACTATTCTAAATATGGATAACCTTACAGTTTTGTTTAGAAAAATATCTAAACTGAACAGTACAAATTTGGATCTCTCTGGCACAAATTTAATTAATATCAATAAAGATAATGTTTCTGATTATAAAATTAGGATTAAAAACCAGCAAATAAATGTTATCCCAAGACTAAGCAGCACTGAATAAGACTGCATTGGATTCTATTGACTAAACTGTCAAACTAAAAATCAGGAGTTTTTGCTAAGAATTAAGCAATGTGGTTCACAGTGAGGTAATACATAACTCACTGTTTTGTAACAAGGATACATAACCTTTTAAACTTACAAAGCATTGATATATTATTATCTCAGCTTATGTGGTCTGCCAAAAGGTCATATAAATAAATTAAAATAGTAAAACACTTAAAAAGAACCAATGCTTTTCAGGACACAAAATTTAGGTTGCTGTTTGCTGATTACAACCACTTGATTCTGCAAAACAAATGATCCTGCCCCAAATGATCTTGAGTCGATTTAATCCTGGCAGAGGGCTGGACAGAACCCGGTCATTTAATAAACTAACGAACATTCTCCCAGACTTCTCACTTTCTAACAAAACAATCGTTCCAAAGATCTCCACTTAAGAAACAAAGGACTACTACTGAGCAGAAAATCAGGCAACAGTATTTGGGAATACTCTTAGTTCATTTATTCAAAATCTTTTCTTTCAATAACCTTTCCGAATATCCCAAAGCACATTCACGCTGCCGGGTTTGAAAGACAACTTCACATAGTTATATTCTAGGTGTGTGTGCCACCTCCACACACACAGTGTTTGTTCCGGTAATTACTGAGGCACCATGCAGACTACGCTATATTGTAATAAACAGTTTCTTAAATATTACTTACAGTTCTCTAATTCCTTAAGCTCCATAATAAGTCGTGATTTTATAATAGTATGTAACATCTCCATGCCCACTTCAGATGAGATACATGTACAGTTTATTCAAATGAACACCAGTTTTACTTACAAAGCGCCATACGGTATGCCAGCATTTTATAATTAAAATAATGAACAAATGGTTTACTATCCAGATTGAAATGTATATATTTTTGTAAAACGATGTTGCCGAAATATAATAAAATCCCTAAATTCCACGTTCTCAAACAAGGAATAAGATACAAACGACGATGGAATATCGTACCAAGAAATTATTTCATTATCGGCCATATTTATTTAATTCGTACTCCACAAAGGTGAAAGCTGCTGCAAGCCTGAAAACAAAATTTAAGCAGTTAAAAGCGGCCAGAAAGCTTTTATGCAGTTTTGGTACCAAGAGTTTTTAGCCTACATTTACACGGGACGCACAACCACCTGTTCTCATTTTTACCATATCATCTGAATGATTTGTCCAGTGGCCCGTTTTGCACGGTGCAACAGTGCAAACCACCCTCAACGGTAGACGAAACCGACTGTCAGTCCTGCCACCGCGATCTACCACCCTAACCTGTGTAAAGTTTCGAGATGGCGCAGTCTAAAAGCAACCAAAAGAAGAACAATATATTATATTAAATATCCACTCACTCACCCAAAAGAGAAGTTGTTCGAATTCTGTGACGAAATCTGAATACTTAAAAAAAGGCTCTGGCAACATCGAGCTCGCGCTTTCGCTTCCTAACCGGTTCGGGTGTGCCACTCAAATGAGGACACGTGTCAGTTATAAATGTACAACAAACAAATTCCGTGTAATATTTCTTAGGAAAGTTGTTTAAGTCGTCCGATATTTAAAAGTACTCTTGACGCAGTTTGATCATTTAAAAGGCGATTTCACGAACTGATTGCTTTCTATGTCTATTCATTTCTATGTCTAACGGGGACTATTGAACGAACGTACACGCTGCTGCGCAAAACGAGCATAAATCTTTGTGGCTTACTGCGCATAAAGCAATTTTTATATAGGTTTACTTAAATTCCCTAAGGAATAAAGGAGAGAGAAGAATAATACAAAGACGCGTGTGCTTGAATCAAAGAAAGATATACACTTCTGCAAAAGCTGTATTTTGGCAATGCCATCAACCCACGTTCAAGTCCCCCGCCAGCTTTTTAAGTTCAACAAAAACTAAAAAGTATTTTTTTGTGTTTTAAGTGGGTATAGGGGCGGCACGGTGGCGCAGTGGGTAGCGCTGCTGCCTCGCAGTTAGATGACCTGGGTCCTCCCTGCGTGGAGTTTGCATGTTCCCCCCGCGTGAGTTTCCTCCCACAGTCCAAAGACATGCAGGTTTGGTGCATTGGCGATTCTGAATTGTACCTAGTGTGTGTGTGTGTGCCCTGTGGTGGGCTGGCACCCTGCCTGGGTTTGTTTCCTGCCTTGCGCCCTGTGTTGGCTGGGATTGGCTCCAGCAGACCCCGTGACTCTGTAGTTAGGCAATAGCGGGTTGGATAATGGATGGATGGAAGTCGGTATTGTTTCTTTTCACATCCAGTGGGGTGTGGCAGTGATTCATATAATGACGTTATGCTCTTGCCATTGGATTTAAGATGACAAATCTAAGAAATGTTGATGTTAATATTTACAGCTTTTCTTGATAAAACATGCAAAGTACAAAGTAACAAAAACTTTAGTTTCCTTTACTTAAAAAGCATTTTGGACAAAGAAAGGACATTTTGTTTATTTTTATATGCACTATTTTCTCAGCATCTGCACTTCAGAATAGGTAATCCACCTGAAGCTAAGCATGTTTGGGCCAGCCTAGTACCTGGATGGGAGACCATCTAGAAAAAGCATGAGTCGCTGCTGGAAAAGGTGTTGGTGAGGCCATCAGGGGGACACGTTTCCTGTAAGCTGTTTGTGGATCCCAATGCCCCAGTGCCAAGATGATGACAGTGGGCTATAAAATGTAGCACCATTCTTTGGATGAGATGTAAAAACAAGGTCCTGACTCTCCATGTTCATAAAAGATCCCTGGGCATCTTTTGAAAAGAGTAGAGTGTTCCTCTATGTTTTGCCTAAACTGCCACCACAGCTTGGTCATTGTGACTGCTAATCACTCTCTGACTCTAACTTGGTAATTATGTTTCTGCCTCTTTCATCACCAAATAGCTAATGGGTGTACTGTATGGGTGTGACGCAAAAATGTGCATTGTCACATCATCTGGATGGATGCTTCACATTTGTAATGGTTGAAGTGATTCCACAGTGTTGTAGGTAGAAAAGCACTATATAAATGTAATTAATTATTATTTATACCATTGCCATTGATAGCACTACAAATCCACTTAATTCAATTAAGGGTCACAGGGATTGAACCCTATCCCATTGTCCATCCATCCCACTATATCCTAACTACTGGGTCACAGGGGTCTGCTGGAGCCAATCCCAGCCAACACAGGGTGCAAGGCAGGAAACAAATCACAGGCAGGGCGCCAGCCCACCACAGGGCACACACACACACACACACACACACTAGGGACATTTAGGATTGCCAATCCACCTAACTTGCATGTCTTTGGATTGTGGGAGGAAACCCACGCAGACATGGGGAGAACATGCAAACTCCACACAGAGAGGACCTGGGAAGCAAACCCGGGTCTCCTAACTGCAAGGCAGCAGCGCTACCACTGCACCACCGTGCCGCCCCCTATCCCATTGTTACTTAGCAAATTAAATTACACAATACTCACATGCTTTCATAATTACAACTATGTGTTATAGGTAAACAGACATGTGGCGGTGATCCCTGAAAGAATTTAAATATAAATGTTAATTGAATGACATTGAAAAAATATTTGACTCATTGATTAGGTGTAGTTTACTCCACTAATCCACAAGTGTCATTAATGTAATTTCACCAAGATCTATTCCTGCATTGTGTCCAATATAAAAACACTTAGGAATAAAGTGGTTAAAAAAAAAGAAACGTGTTTAAAAAACGCACACACACAAATATATATACAGGTATATCTTTTTTGTGATCAGTGTTTTATTGAAATACAAAACCAACACTTTAAAAGGTCACTTTGTTAAGAATTCTAATAAAGTAAAACCCAATGCTTGGTTTTCACCCCCCACCAAAATACCCCATAACACAAAACACCCAACCTTGCTACCATAAAATTGAGAGTGACAACAAAGGAATAAAAGAGCCCATGAGGACCAGCATGCAAGATAATGGCACATCACCAACCCCATTAAAAAGAAGAAGAGCTAAAGATTAGGATTGTTTCCTGTACCAGGGGCATTCATGCTAGGAGCAGCTATACCTTATATGTTCATTTATCAATATAAGAGCCAGATGCCAAAAGGATCAGATTTAAAAAAGAAGAGTTCCAGATAGAACGTGAAAAGGAATCAGGAGATTTCCAGCGAAAAATACTGCTGGGACTGGCTTGGACTCTGAAATTCTTTGGTGTTAGAGAATTGTCATGCTTCTCTTATCTAGATTACGGTTAGAAATAAGGGTTACAGTCATTTATCCATGTTTCATCCCCTTTTATAAAACAACCCCAGTCCAATTCATTCCGTCAAGATTCTTCTTGAAATACTGAATGTGGCGATGTTCCATTTCAGGTGTCAGCTTTCTGGACACACCCAATGTGTACACCCTGCCCATGAATTCACATAACTGAGAACTAGAGTGTCTGCCATCTCAAGCGTCATTACTCTTTAATTCATCATTACAATTTACTCAGCGGTGGAAAACGTTTTCTGTTGTCATCGATGTTAAAGGTCAGGCAGACCTTGGTTCATCTTTGATATGCACACAAATACATATATATATACTGTATATATATAGTGAGAGAAGGTCTGAAATTGCTAACATATATACTGTTGCATTCAAAAAAATTTTTAAGAATTGAAGGATCACTCTCAGATTACTGAAAAAAATTGTATGGGCATTTTTAAGCCATTTTCAAACTTAATTTAACTTTATAATCTGTTATATTTTCCATATTTTAAAAATATTTTGTAGCTTTTTTGAAAGTGTTTCCTCAAATATTTAAAGCTAATTTATAGCAAATTTTTAACCCCTTAGTTTACTTCCAGGCAATGTTATTATAAAGTTAAATATTTTTTTACCCTGACGCCATTTTTTTTTAAATCAAAGTTGCTGCCATTTGTGGAAAAGTTGCTTAAGGGTTGCCAGGGAAAAGACCTGGGGCCTCATGTATAAACGGTGCATAAAAATGCACAAAAATGTTGTGTAAGCCAATTTCCATGTTCACATCTCGATGTATAAAACCTAAACTTGGCGAAAAGCTACACACATTTTCATGCCAGCTAAATGCTTGACGTATGCAGTTTCTCCGCTCGGTTTTGCAAACTGGCGGCACCCAGTGTCAAAGCAGTGCTTTTGTTCCAGTTTGGTTTCCCTTTCTTTTTTAGATCCACATCCCTGACGCGGCTTTATCAAATACACTGAAATTAACCACATATTGTTTATTAGTTTATGGCATCTGATAGTAATTAACCTGTAACAATATAATGGTCCACGGAATGGCCAAACTATTCTAAATACCATAGCTGCTTTAATGTTGTTTCTCTCAATGCACCACTCAGAGTATTTATCCCACTGTATCTGAGTGTGGAATCATAGCTCTACAGCAGCTGATCGGAAATAGAATTATTGGCATACAGCATCAAGCACACGCTGCCTCAGCCATGAGCACGGTCTATTGAACTGCTCTCAAATGGCAAACGCTTCAGAGGCTTTCCTGTACGGACCTCGCAGTTCAGAAAAAGTTTCATCCCAAGAACTATAAACGCACTCAATCAGTTCATCAAGTGCTCCTTGTAGAACTGTTTGTACCTATAAGTACAATTACCCCACTGTAAACTTGCGATAGTTATAATATTGCACAACCTCAGCCACTTTATAAAGAGCATATTTACATATGATGATGATATCATTTTTAAGAAGAAATGCAACAGAATAAGTTTATTACATTATACAAATAAAATGTTATCATTTAAATAATCTATATTGTTAATAATTAAACATGTGAGGACACGGTGGCGCTGCACTAGAGAGATTGTTCCTGCCTCACGCTGAATGCTTGCTGGGGCTGGTGTGACACTGGATGGATAGATGGATGGAATAATTATACATGTACTATGAAGATATTTCAATGTTCCTTAAAAGTTTTGAAGAATCTGTGTTCTAAGCTTACAGATGGCTTAACATCTATTACAGAGCTGATTGTGTGGCAATTGGTTACTTGGAGAAAGAAAACGAAGGACAGGAATTGGGGGTTAGTACATTTGAAAGAGACAATACTGCTGCAATAAATTATTTAATCAAAGGTCGCGTACGGTGCAGCAAGCATCTTGCGGGAGGCAGGAACAATCTCTGGACAGGGCGCCAGCTCGTCACTATCATTGCGCCACCGTGTTCCCATGTTTAATAACATGCTTTAACTCCTATAATCATGAAAATGATATCAAGCATACATCTCAGTATTTTAATTATTCAGAGAGCTGCAATATCACAAATGTAATGGATTCTGTGTCGGAGGAAGAGAAAGCCCATTTAAGAAGCACGTAGTGATTCACACACATAGAGCACATAGAACAACACATACAAAACAAAGCATTTAATGTGCTACTTTAGTTACGATGGTATTTGAGAAACTGTTAAATTAAACAATTTAAAGATGAAGTTTATGATGTTCTACTTTAATGACAAAATAAACTACTTGATTAAAGTGGAAATTTCAAGATTAAAGTTGACATTTTGAGCTTTTTTCCCACTGTGTGCTTATTTTTTTTTCTTTTCTCTGTACCCTAATAAGCTTTCATATGACACTCAGACAGTGGGCTACGACTTGCCTTTTCACGGCGACTTTGATATCTGACAACTTCTTTTCTATTTCGGGCACTGTGCGACTTTGTGAACTTGAGCTTTCGAGTTTCTCCGACACTTTGTCACTTGATCAACTTCCTTTTGTTGTTTATACCGCTGTTAAAACCAACAAATAGTATGTTTTTCTTTGCCTCCACTTGGTATTCGCTGAAATTCTTCTATTTTACCCCGTGCTTTTGCCATTGCCATTTCACAGAATGCTAAACTTAAAGGCTATATATATTGATTTGCATATTCAAAGAGGTGTAATTCTGGAAGGATTTTGGGAGTGGCGGCAGGCGCGTTCACATGTGTTCGTTTTCACGCTGACCAGAATTTATGTAGCAGAAGAACGTGGAGGTTGGCAAACACACAGATTTATGCATCTGTATTTTTTTGTGCATATTGCAGCATGCGGCTGGGGCTCTTGTCCGACTGAGACGCTTCCACACTGAGAAGACCGGGGGAGCAAGTGTGGCCAGAGCGTTACCTCCCCGGGATGCTAGATGGCAACCCCCCTGGGTTACAACAGTGCCTCGGACTCCCACAGGGCTGCATGGGAGTTGGAGTGTGGTGCAGCCCTGTTGGGATTAGCAGGCACCGCCAGGGGGTGCTGCAGCAGGAGCTGCTGAGCCCTTATGGGCAGTTCTTCTGCCACACCCAGTGCATTATAAATGGAGCCAGCAGCCACTACTCTGGGAGCCAAAGTCAAGAGGAGGAGTGACAAAGCTTGACCCGAGGAGTGAAGGTGGAGAAAGATAAAGAGAAGAGACATATCACATTGTGTTATACTTGTGGGGAATGGGTAAAAATAAAACCTGTGTGCTGTGAACTTGTGTCCCACGCGTGTCTGTGTCGGGTTCAGCTGGCAGTGCCAGCTTGGTAGTCCACAGTATGCACATTTCCGCTTTACCATGTTTTAGTGTGAATTCTACGCATGGCGTTATGCATGAGGCCCCTGGTGGCTAGCGACTGTAATATCACAATGTTGTGGGCGTAAAGGTCAAGAAGAGAAATTCCATGTACTAAGAAAATAATAGCATGTATTTATACAGCTGGTGCATTTGGCAAATGACTTCTGATCTTTGTGTTTTTGACTATGATTTAAAGTTTTCGATTTTGGCTTGACACTAGTATTTAATTGAGCTCCAAGTTACAAATCTTCTTGCATTTATGCCTCACATTTCTTCTTCTGTTCTTTTATTTAAAAATTCTCTGTCAACATCTTTGTGACAGAACACAATCACATGTACAGTATATTAAATGCAGGAAAATTCCAGTAAACATGTATATATTTGGGTGTATATACAGACCAGAAAGAGGCCCAAAATGTGCATGTGCAAATTTACATGCAAAAGTCAGGATGTATAAAAGAAAGCATGATGGGAGAAAATGCATATATTTCCAGCAACCCTGATCCATGCAAACAAAACATTTGGGAAGTGGGAATTGACAAACACCCTTGATTAAGTAGGGAAGTGCAGCCAAACTACCCCAACCAGCTAAATGATTTGATGCAATAATTTCTATATCACCAAGCCTTTATTATAATGTGCATTGATATGACAGACCTAATAAACCTCAGAAGTGATGAGCATGACTTATAGAAACCATTTTAGTTGCCTTTAAAGAGGGCCAATGCTGTGTATTTGCCCTGAAGAATGTTTTTGGTTGTTTTTGGTTTTCTTTAGTTTATAAAGGCTACCTGTTATCACTTCTCAGGATTAAAAATCAATGCATTCACTTTTTACCAATAATTGCATTAAGTAAAAACATGTATAATTCACTCCCTTCATATAAAAAGCTATAAATATCATGCACGACAGTCAATTCATAGCCTAATGGTATGACATAACATGGCTTGTTTGGCATTGCTTGGGGATTATGCTAATAGTTATATATGAAAAGAGCAAGCTTTTAGGAACATCAGGAGTTTTTTTTTTGCTTATGATAATGACTGGCTTAGGAGCCGATTTAGGTTCCTAAGAGTCATTCCCCTGAAACTAGGTGCTGAAATGGGCTGCTTTAGAAAGAGAATATGCAGAAAATCTGGCTGTATCAGTTCATATCCTGGTTTAACAACAGTCAGCTTTCTGTCAAAAGACATCTATGAGAGGGAACTGGGTGACAGGTTATTACATTCAGTCTGCCTTGGGCTTTTGAGCGCTGAAATATACTAACATTAGAAAGAGTGGAGGAAGTCCACTTTAGTGTTTCAAGTACGGTAGTATACTGACATTAGATCGGATCGTCGTGGTGGTGGGAGGGGGTTTAGTCATGCTGCATTATACTTGCTGTTATGCTGCCAATACACACCAAACACTGCCAGCTTCAACAATATATATATTGTGGAGGACTGCCGGCTTCGTGTTCCGGTCCTCACCCCCAGGCCGCCAGGAGGAGCTCTCCCGACAGCATGATCATGCCCCGAGGTCCAGCAAGGCCTCATGGACTATGTAGTGTTTTTACACAGCCCTGCTGGATACCTTGGGGGCCACAGGGAGTCGCTGTAGGGGGGCTTGTGGGCTCTTATGTGCCCTATGACCCGGGAGTGCGTCACGGTCACGTGACAGGAAGAAACAATGTGCTCCCGGGTTGAAGAAAAGGACTGTTTACCCTGACCCCGAAGGAATAAGGGACTGTGGACTGATTGGGCAGGAACACCTCCGGGTCAGGGGCTATAAAAGGACTATGGGCCAGTCCAGACACTGAGCTGAGCTGGGAGGTAGAGGGGCGAAGTGTCTGGGTGAGGAGGAGAGAGTATTGTTCTAGTATTGTAATTTATGAGTAGTGTGGAGGGTGCTTTGTGCACATTAGTGTTGATTAATAAAAAGTCTGGAACTTTTATCCAGTGTGTGGAGTCATACCTGAGGGTTGGAGAGGTGGAGAAGAGCCTCACTGTCACTATATATATATATATATATATATATATATATATATATATATATATA
>JANRMT010062821.1:16497441-16511428 GCA_026402145.1 Polypterus bichir lapradei | reverse complement strand
GATAGATAGATAGATAGATAGATAGATAGATAGATAGATAGATAGATGCTTTATTAATCCCAAGGGGAAATTCACATATTCCAGCAGCAACATACTGATGAAAAACAATAAAAAAAAAATTAAGTTAAAGAGTGATAAAAATGCAGATAAAACAGATAATAACTTTATATAATGTTAACGTTTACCCCCCCGGGTGGAACTGAAGAGTTGCATAGTGTGGGGGAGGAGCGATCTCCTCAGTCTGTCAGTGGAGCGGGACAGTGACAGCAGTCTGTCGCTGAAGCTGCTCCTCTGTCTGGAGATGATACTGTTCAGTGAATGCAGTGGATTCTCAATGACTGACAGGAGCCTGATCAGCGCCTGTCGCTCTGCCATGGATGTCAAACTGTCCAGCTCCATGCCTACAATAGAGCCTGCCTTCCTCACCAGATTGTCCAGGCATGAGGCATCCTCCTTCTTTATGCTGCCTCCCCAGCGCACCACCACGTAGATGAGGGCACTCGCCACAACCGTCTTATAGAACATCTGCAGCATCTTATTGCAGATGTTGAAGGATGCCAGTCTTCTAAGGAAGTATATTTGGCTCTGTCCTCTCTTGCACAGAGCATCAGTATTGGCAGTCCAGTCCAATTTATGATATGCCGAAACGCTATACTTCCCGGAGTCTGCACATTGCTGCATTTATTCAAATACTTGTTAACTTTGTATGCATCTGTTTTGATAAACCACACACACTTGTGTCTACAAATAAATGTTTAGTTTTTCAAAGCCATTGCAATAAATCCTTTGAAATGTTCAGAGGTTAATTCTAGTTTAATTCAGGTGTGCTTCATCCTCCTTACCAGGGATTAGGATTTATTGCCACATACACACCAGTTTGACGCACACACAGTTTAACACCCTGTGTGAGTGACCTGTCTTATATCTTCACTTTTATTTTTTCCTTCAGTGGTGCCCATCCCAATCCTGGGCACCCAAACTGGCTGCAGGTTTGATTCTAACCAGCTTTTCAGTCACAGTCATTTGCACTCTGATTGACCTAACTTTTTATTAAGTTTGTCTTTTTTCCTTCTCATTTTCTTAAGTTAGAAAAGAGCAGTAAATTTACATTCATAGGAAATTTTCGTTTCACTTCATCATTTTAAGTTCTTAACAATCATCACTTTCATATTGATACACCTTTTTCTGTTTACTCGGTTACGTTAATCCAAATCATGACAATTCAAAATGAGTGAGTAGACCCCAGGGTAAAAGAATGGTGACACTCTTGAAAACAGAAATGTCAAAAATTGGCTTGTAATTTAGGAAGCACTATTATGTGTTACATGGAGATATTTTAGTAATTTATATATCAGTTTCAGCATATTCACCACCATCATATTCTCATGCTTTTCCAGGTTTTCTGGTTACTTAAGTCTTTATTCCCAAATATAACTTCAGGTCTGACACTGGTATATTAATGTATTGTGAATAAAACTGCATGTGCAATAGTAATTTTACTGATGCAAATGAAGACTTCCTCACTAATGTAATTACATCAGTAGGCTTTAATAGCATTAATACAAGCTTGCTTGCATTCAAGCATGTTGGCTATATCAAACACATGGCACACAGCTGCTACAGACTCTCTGGCTACCACCGTTTTTGCAGGTTTTCATTCTAACTAGTCTCACAATAAACGGGTTGCTCTTACTTAGATTTTGTTAATTGTTTACTAGTAATTAGCTGGACTTTTTTATTCTCATAAAATGCAGTTTAGATGTATTAGTATTATATTTACATAAAAAATTAAGAAATTAATTTATTTTTGGCAAAGCATTACATTTTTTTGTCTTTTATTATTTTTTAACTCACTTTTTCCTTTTGCAGTTTGTTCCCTTGATTGTATCCAAGTACTGCCAAATAGTGAGGAGCAAATAATGTACTTCATGTCACATTCACTTGTATGCTAAATAATGTATTATGTAAATAATAAGAACATAAAAAGAGAGCAAAATTTTAACAAGCAAGAAGATGAAAAATAATTCACCTCAGTGTGATACGTAGTGCTCACAACCAGTTTCAGTTCTGCATTAAGGTTTAGTAGGTCATCCCAAATGTTTTGTAAAATAAGTTTTTCTAAATAATTTAAGGTATTATTGAAATGTGTATTGCAATCCATGACTGTGTCTTCCTCAGCTTTTTTTTCCAATTTTCTGTCATTTGCTCAATAAAATCGTTCCAGGACCACTGTACAATGGCTGACCCTGTGCTCTGACCCCTAAAGGTCATGCAAAAAGGCAATTTCTCTGAGGGGATTAATATACACAGTGACTGATGACACTGCTGATTCTCCTCTGCTCTCCCTTAGCTGCATGCTGACACTCTGTTAAACAGTAAAGCAATGGTAAAGTTACAGAATTACCCTTCGAAAAAACTCCTTCTGAGACAGTATTTCAATGGGAAACAAGCACACTCTTAACTTGCCCTTTGTGGGATCAGCTGCAGGTTTGCAGGCTTAACATGTTTAGAACATTTAAAGCTGAGCACTGACCTCTCCGTTTGCTCACTCTCCTGTCCTTTCTCCTCTAGACTGTATCAGCTGCAGCTAGTACTTCCGAGCCACTGAACCTGTTAGACGAAGAAGGCTTTGTATTCTTTTAATTTGAAAAAGGGAGCTGAAGCAGGACAATTGCCTGCATTGCTTAATATAACCTGTGTACTTAAATGCTAGAGAAGAACTCCTGTTTTGAATAAAGACTTAAGACTGCTTGTGCCTGCTCAGCAATAAAGTTATTTTTTCTTGGAACCTGGTCTTGTCTTTCGGTCTCTCATGCAACTCTGTGAACCAAGCTTGACAAATGGTGCTAGAAGTGGGGTGTTGCACTGTTGGATCCTCAACAGCCTCAATACGTTCAGCAAGTTCCCCTTCCACTTGACCTGGAGGATGTGCCTGCAAGGGCTCCAGCCCCTAACGATCACAGGGATGATTTTGTGAAATGGCTCCTTCAAATGACCCTTAGTGTTCCCTGTTTTGCTTTGAATGTACAGCCATGTTGATGCACTGGGTCAGGCAAGACTGGACTGCCATCGTGGCCCCTTTTTTGACCGGGGATACTCTGCAGGTTTTGTGAAGCCTCCTTCTTGAGAGAATTTGATTATGATTTCTTGAAGCAGCAAGTTCTTCTTCATACTGCTATTAGCTCCCTGACTAAGTTATTTTTCATTAGAAACCTGGTCTTGTCTGCATATATATATACACACACACGGGAGGCAGCTGAAATGCTCAAAAGAAGTTAATTCCCAGACCATGGGGTGGCAGAGTGCACTAATCCATTCTTTAATCTCCTTGCAAACCAAATGCAGAAAATTCGCCTGGTTCCCATGACGACACTTCCAGTTCAGGCCCAGAAGACGTCACTTCCAGACCAACAGAACACCCCACCTCCTAATAACGTAATTTCCACAACTCAAGAAATCGCATCTCATTTCCAGTTCCGGTCCCAAGATCCCTGTTCTTCCTGTTTTTCAACTATATATCCATCATGTTTCCTAACCAGTTCAGTTCTGTTTTGGAATCTTGTCTGTAAAGACCATTTCCTCCAACTTTTTGCATCTGCAGCCAACTTTCAGTTATATGGGAGGCTGCTCCAAACCTCTTTGTTTTGTCAAGGCTTGATTATTTACCACAACATATTAAAGAACCATTAAAGAATCAGTATTTTAAGAGTGTATATTGCTTATTGCAGTATGGTAAATTGTTTACTGCGGAAGGGCTGGATCCAATGGTATTGCACTGTTCTCTATGCTCTTGGGTGTTGGTGCACATTTCCAGCCTGAACTTTCCAGTTTAGAAATAGGGCCTTGAAGGTTACCACCCATTTTTAAATGGGGACCACCTATGGTTGTTGTTTTGGTTTTTAAATTGTGTGTTTGGACTGCCACTTCTAGGTTTTTCCAATTGAGGCCATACAGCACACACTACTGAAGCGAAATGAAAAGTCCAATACCATTTGATGTTTAAAGGTAGGCACAGTAGTTTGACAAAGAAAGAAAGAAAGAAAGAAAGAAAGAAAGAAAGAAAGAAAGAAAGAAAGAAAGAAAGAAAGAACATCACTTTCAGAAATGCGTCTTGATTTCCTACTCCTGCTGACAGGAGTTCAGGAAGTTTATGTGTATGTGTATGTTTATGTGTGTATTTCCACTATATGAAAAAGAAGTCAGCAGTATGATGCCCTTGGTGCAGAAAGAACAGGTATGCATGTAGAAAATAAATTTATCTTCAATTGGTTGCTGCCCTTGCACTGACCGGCAAACATCTGGCTGCACTGTAGTTAGTGCTGCTACCAGACATGCGGCGTGCAGAACAGTTTGTACAGTTTGGATTTTGCATATCCTTTTCATGTTATTGTGGCTTGTCTTTTTTTTTAGCCGAAAATCATTAAAGTATAAAATTCAAGTATTGCTATTTCAAATTAGGCAGTTAATTGCAAAGAGATTTTCCAAAGCAGCAGGTGGTTGTGAGGCTCAGCCCGTTTTTTTTTGTAGAATTTAAACCTATATGGCAGTATTTTGCCAGATGATGGCAATATCAGAGATATCACAATGATCTGATGCCAATCGAGGCAGACCAGGCACCACCATTGCATTATTTAATTATTTTTATGACCTGAAAGATCAGCTGAAACCAGTGCACTGTTTGAGTACTGCTGAAAATAAAATAAATAAACAAATTTTAAAAATAGTCAAAATAGAAGCTTGCTGTGACTAATAAAAGACAAAAAAGGCTGGACCTTCCAGTAAAATAAAAAAGAGAGAGTTGGACTATCCAATAAAATTATAAAGAAAAAAATGGATAAAAAGTAGTGGGTAGTACTCTCTACTAACATAGTGCACTAATGCTGGCTAATGATAAAAAAGAGCTGGACTTTCCAATAATAATAATAATAATAATGATAGAAAGTGAAGCTAGTACCTTCCAGAGAACTCCCTAGAAAATAGGCTTAGATAGGAGAGATATCTCACTCTGTCTATAGCTCTCAGAGGCTACAGCTATGCTTCAGAATTCAACCCATGCTTATCTGAATCATTATTATAATGGTTCTAATTTAACCAGATTTTATAAGCAGTGGCGTGAATCAAATAAAGAGAAAGGCCTCTAGATGATTAGGATCGTTGGAATTTCCTATTAAACAGCAGTAATGAAAGAAAAAATTGGTTTAATGATGAAGTTTAAGTTTATAATATTTGGAAAGTAGAAACTGAATTGTAACAGGAAAGGAATGTAAGAAAGTGCAGTTGAAGAAGACTTTTGAGTTTCAGCAGGTTTTTGGTATGTGATATTAAGTGTTGAGAGTGATGATGACTGTTGATAAGCATAGAATGTAGCGAATCTTAAACAAAGACACTACCAAAATAATTAAAACAAAGAATGGTCACATATCTAGAAGTTGTAGGGTTGCAGATAGGCCCAGCTAATGTGGTGATTAAATAAGTTAAATGATCTTATGCACACAAGAGGGAGTGAAAAAATGTTTGGGAGAATGAGAGACATAAAAATGTTGATTATATTGACTTGTTTTTTTATATACAGAGGAATGTTTGAAAAGACGTGAAGTGAGTAGATAGCTTAAAAGAAATTAGTGAGACTAAGAATGCTGTTTTATGCATGATACATGATGTGGGAAAGGGATTTGTTTATCTGAAGTATAATTGCTTAGCTCTTTTAGGTATATTAACAGTACAATGATGTTAGTAATTGTTAAAGAAATTGTTTAAAATATATCATGTATGCAAAATTAGGAGTATTTTAGTTTAAATTAACAGAGCTCTCAATAAATAATAATAAAAACATAATTGCTTTTGAATATCTCCAAATTTGGTGTAAATATAGGCAACTCCTTCGTTTTAAAGTACTGGCCATGTGGCAAATTGTGTAGTGTGTGTCAGGTTGAGTACTCATTGTGTGTGTTCTTGGGATGACTTATGATATGTAAAGTATGCATAAGGAGAGGGTTTATTTCTCTAATTTCAGATAAAATATTTAGAAATAAGACATTAACATTGTTAAATGAATAAAATATTTAAATAAAAAAACAAAAAAAGCAAACTATTCAATCTTTTCTCTGCAAAAGTTGGAATAAATGACAAATAGCTATGGTATTGGTGGCATATTAGCACCGCTGCTGCCTTACAACAAGGAGGCCGACGTTCACATCCCAAGTGTTCCCTGCATGGAGTTTGCATGTTCTCCCCATTTCCGTGTGGTTTTATCCGGGTGTTCTGGTTTTCATCTAAAGACATGTGGTTTTGGTGAATTGGTGCTGCTAAATGTCCTGTGTGTGGATATATATTTACTCTGCCTGGGTGTTGTTCCAGCTGCAAAGCTGATTTTTACATTACAAAGAATAAAATAGAGTATGTTTAACAACATCAACACTCTACAGCAAATGCATGGATGACATCAGCAACAACATCCATCCATTAACCAACCCGCTATATCCTAACTACAGGGTCACAGGGGTCTGCTGTAGCCAATCCCAGCCAACACAGGATGCAAGGCAGGAAATGAACCCCCCAGGCAGGGCACCAGCCCACCGCAGGGTGCACACACACGCAGCACAATTTAGAATCGCCAATGCATCTAACTTGCATGTGTTTGGACTGTGGGAGGAAACCAGAGCACCCAGAGGAAACCCACACAGACACGGGGAGAACATGCAAACTACACGCAGGGAGGACCCGGGACGCGAACCCAGGTTTCCTAACTGCGAGGCAGCAGCGCTACCCACTGCGCCACCGCGCCGCCCTCAGCAACAACAGCATGCAATAATTAGCTTTAACAGGAAGTTATGAGTAAAATAATGAAAGTTTTTATAGCATAGATAAATCGACATTTATTAATATGACTTTTTTTCCGTGCAATTGGAGTTAAAGTAATGGTAACTGTAAATTATAAGATACTGTATATATAGTATATAGATTTCTTTTCCCATCCTTCATGTCACAAGAAATGGAATGCATCTGATACATCAGTGCTTTAGTAAAAGTGACAAACTTAGTATTTTAATGTTAAATTTATAAACTAGAATAAAATGTAGCAACATAATTAATGCAAGGATCTATTTTATTTTCTACAATCAAAAATGTTAATGAAATATTTTGGACACTCTATTCAAATTTTTAATGTAGATATTGATGTAATTAGTAATAGTTACTTAAAGAATTCCACCCATCCATCCATTATCCAACCCGCTATATCCTAACACAGGGTCACTTACAACTATGATATGTGTAAAGAAATTGTTTTTGCTTTTTTAGCATGTTAAGAAATATATTTGACAGAAGGATTTTATGTTAATTTCTGTTGATCCAAAGAGCTTTTGAAACAAAAAGACTACACAGGAATAAATAAAATATGTTTTGTAAGAATTTCCTGTGAGCTTTCGACAGAGTGATATATGTATTACTAGTATGAATACTGTAAAACTGGACTATAAACATTAAGACCAGAAATATGTAGATACCTGACGAATATTCTATACTGAAAAAGTGAAACTGGAAGTGTGGATCCTAACTGTTTTTTCTTATTTCAGTGCCAGTCGAAGCCTATTTGAAGCTGTAGGTTTTAACAGCACCCCTTGGTGTCCATAGTAGGTAGCCAGTATTAGATTTCAATGACCAGGAGATGGGTGTCTCTTTTGGTGTCCGGAGTGCACACCCTTTCAGTTACATAATTGGTGCCCCTCTGCGTACATAATGCAGACTTTATGGAGTGCAGGCTCTAAACTTTCATAAGTGGCACCTTTAATGGATTGACTAGCTCAGGCTGTAATCACCATTCTGATTATGTGGGCACCTACTAGCTGCCCATGTCACCCATACCTCTTAATCCATCACTGACTCATTTAATTTAATCTCTGAAACTAATTAGAGATTCGTTAATTTGGAGGCTATGATTTTTTTAACCTGACTTCTGATCTATACTAATAAAAGGCAAAGCCCTCACTGACTGACTGACTCACTCACTGACTCACTCACTCACTGACTCATCACTAATTCTCCAACTTCCCGTTGTAAAAGAGTCAATAGGAGACAGCAAAAAGGTTTGGGGTTTTCCGGCCCCTTATATTGTTTACATTCCACTGTAAACAAAAAAACTTCAGGTCAACAACAAATAGAAAATAAACTTTCATATGCGCGACGCCATACTAGGTGTCGGCGGCCATTTTATAAGGGAGGAGCCGGAAGTGAAGGAATGCTGGGAAGGAGGCGTGAGGGATGATGGGATCATTGACGTCAGGAAAGATGGCGGAGGAAGGGCGGAAGTAGACGTACTGCGGTCAGTCCTTATGGCGGAGCGTCTTTCATTCTGGAAAACAAAGAAACAAGGTTAGTACCCCACCACGCCCCGCCGGCGAACGTCTTTTGAGGTGTTTTAAGGTCCCTCCGTGGCTTCTTAGTCGCGCATACGTGACACGACCCCCCCCTTAGCCCGAAACTGTCATGACGGGCGGACCGAACCGAGAGGTCGTGAATATGAGAGAGGGCATCGGCGTTGGCCTGAAGGTTGCCACGGCGATAAGTGACCGTGAACTTATAAGGCTGTAAATCCAGAAACCACCTGGTGACCCGCGGGTTTGACTCTTTATGAAGGGACATCCACTGCAACGCGGCGTGATCTGTCACTAGAGTGAACTCGCGACCCAACAGGTAGTATCGGAGATAAGTCACGGCCCACTTAATGGCCAGGGCTTCCTTCTCCACCACCGCGTACCGGGTCTCCCGGTCCAGCAGTTTCCGGCTCAGGTACATCACAGGGTGTTCGACACCATCGATGCTTTGGCTTAACACGGCGCCCAGGCCTGTGTCCGAAGCATCGGTCTAGAGAATAAATGGTAAACCAAAATCAGGGGTTCTTAGTATAGGTGCCGATGTTAGGGCCTTTTTTAAGTCACGGAATGCATGTTCCGCCTTCTCGTTCCATACCACACGGAGGGGAGCACCTTTCTTTGTTAAGTCAGTCAAGGGTGCTGCCCTCTCGGAGAAACGGGGTACGAACCGGCGGTAGTACCCTGCTAGCCCCAAGAAAGCCTGCACCTGTCTCTTGGTACTCGGACGGGGCCATTCCAAGATGTCTTTAATTTTGGAACATTGTGGTTTCACCTGTCCTCGTCCCACAAGGTAGCCTAAATATTTGGCCTCCTTTAAGCCAAAGAAACATTTACGGGGGTTGATACGGAGGCCGGCTTTAGCTAGGGTAGCGAGAGCACTCTATCCACCAGACGTTGAAAGGTCGCTGGGGCCCCGTGCAGCCCAAATGGGAGAACCTTATACTGCCAATGTCCACTAGGGGTGCTAAAGGCCGTTTTTTCTTTTGCGGATGCCGTTAAAGGAATCTGCCAATACCCTTTTGTCATGTCAAGGGTAGTCAAGTATCGAGCCGCACCCAGCCGTTCGAGCAAGTCGTCAATGCGAGGCATCGGGTAGGCATCGAACTTGGAGACCTGGTTTAGACGTCTAAAGTCATTGCAGAATCTCCAGGAGCCATCCGGTTTGGAAACGAGTACGATAGGACTGGACCAAGGGCTATGACTTTCCTCAATAATGTCCATATCCAACATTCGTTGCACCTCCAATTCCACTTCCGCACGTTTTGCCTCCGGGAGTCTATAAGGTCTCTCCCGGACGATCACTCCGGGATCTGTGACTATGTCATGCGCGATCAGGGCAGTCCGCCCGGGTGTCTCGCTCACCACTTCAGGGATGGCGTGGATGGCCTGGATTATCTCACGCCGTTGTAAGGGTGTTAGCTCGTCACCGAGGTTAAGGGCAGATGCGCCAGTGAATAGGGAGAGGGATCTACGAGTGTCGGGAGATTCTTCCCTGTCCTTCCAAGGTTTTAGCAGGTTGATATGGTAGATCCTCTCGCTCGGTCGACGATTAGGTTGGAGAACTAAATAGTCGACGAGCCCTTTTCTTTCTTTAACCTCGTATGGCCCCTGCCAATGAGCCAGCAGCTTGGAATGGGAGGTGGGCACGAGAACCATTACTCGATCCCCCGGCTGGAACTCTCGGAGGACGGAGTTGCAGTTATAACACCTGGCCTGCGCCGCTTGCGCACGAGTCACATGGTCTTTTAGAATAGGCCTGATTTTGGCAAGCCTGTCGCGCAGTTGCGCAACATACTCCAGTATATTAGGGGAGGGAATGGTCTCAGCCTCCCATCCCTCTGGATCCCTTTGGATTTCAACGGCGCTTCCGCAGCGCGTCGAGAGGGCTCGGGGTGGGCCACCCGTCCCTGTCGGTTCCCACGCGCTAGCCTTTCGGACCCCCCGGCTTGGTAGGCCGCGAGCTGACGCTCCAGTACCTCCAGGAGTCCTGACATGTCCTTGTAGGGGTGGCGCCGGACCTGCTGGGCGAGAGAGCTAGGTAGAGCGTTAGCTAGGCCCTCACAGGCCACCTGCTCAACTACTTTCCTGGCTTGGGGACCTTCAGGCCTTAGCCACCGCCCCATCTTTCCCCAAAAGTCGAAGGCCTGCGCTCGGGCTGGCTTTTCTGGGTCAAATTGCCAGGTCCTCCATTCAGCCGCCTGCTGGCCCGGCGTTATGCCGTAGCGTGCCAGGATCTCCTATTTCAGGAGGTCATAATTCGCGGCCTCCTCCTCGGGGAGGTCGTAATAAGCGTGCTGCGCGGGTCCCTTCAAGTAGGGCGCAAGTATGGACGCCCACTCGGACCGCTGCCACTTGTTCCGGGTGGCCGTCCGTTCAAAAATACCCAGATACGACTCCACGTCGTCACCCTCCGTCATAGCCACTAAAGGCGGGGGCTTGGGAGCATGAGTTTCGGGGTGTACCTTTCGTGCTTCCGCCAACTGGGCCCTCGTTAACTCCAACTCCCGATTGGTAGCGGCTTGAGCTTGTTGTAGGGCGGCTATCTAGGCATTCATTCCCTGGAGCACGGAATTTAGGTCCTGTCCTTCTGACATCTTCTTCGGACAAGTATCCTGCCGACTACGCCAATGTAAAAGAGTCAATAGGAGACAGCAAAAAGGTTTGGGGTTTTCCGGCCCCTTATATTGTTTACACTCCACCGTAAACAAAAAAACTTCAGGTCAACAACAAATAGAAAATAAACTTTCATATGCGTGACGCCATACTAGGCGTCGGCGGCCATTTTATAAGGGAGGAGCCGGAAGTGAAGGAATGCTGGGAAGGAGGCGTGAGGGATGATGGGATCGTTGACGTCAGGAAAGATGGCGGAGGAAGGGCGGAAGTAGACGTACTGCGGTCAGTCCTTATGGCGGAGCGTCTTTCATTCTGGAAAACAAAGAAACAAGGTTAGTACTCCGCCACGCCCCGCCGGCGAACGTCTTTTGAGGTGTTTTAAGGTCCCTCCGCGGCTTCCTAGTCGTGCATGCGTGACACCGTGTAGGTAGAAGGCTGAAATTTGGCAGGCTCATTCCTTACAGCTTCCTTACAAAAGTTGGGCAGGTTTCATTTCGAAATTCTACGCGTAATGGTCATAACTGAAAGGTATTTTTCTCCATTTACTGTAATGGAGTTGAGCTTGAAAGCTGTGGGGGCGGAGTTTCGTGTGACATCATCACGCCGCCCACGTAATCACGTGAACTGACTGTCAACGCACTATGTAGAAAACCAGGAAGAGCTCCAAAATGCGCTGAAGAAAACATGCATTATATAATTGAGAAGGCAGTGAAACAATAAGAAGCGAGCGAGTGACATATACTACCATATTCATGAGTGCAGCTACTTCGGAAACAAAGCGAGGTATAAACCTAAACTTTAAATTAAGTTAATAGACAGGCTGCCGCTGGCGTTTTTCATGCCCACGGGTAATGCGGGATACAAGTTTAATGAGAGGACGCAGGATATAAACGAGAATTTTGATCACTTTGTAACTAAGTTAAAATTGCAGGTGAAGGGGTGTGCTTATGCAAATTCCGAGAGACTGTGTTTGTGGGGGATTG
Organism: Polypterus bichir lapradei; assembly: GCA_026402145.1. Classification (NCBI taxonomy): domain Eukaryota; kingdom Metazoa; phylum Chordata; class Cladistia; order Polypteriformes; family Polypteridae; genus Polypterus; species Polypterus bichir. Next base: position 16,499,460 of record JANRMT010062821.1, on the reverse strand, counting down.
ACAGTTAAGGCGGGTGGAGGAGTCACGTCATCATATCCCCTCCCATTTACCTCATTTCGCTCTGAGCTGAGCTCCGCGGCTAACACCGTCTTCCGAAGCAACTTCATCACACTGCCACCTAAAGTCAAAACTTAAATATATAAAGTCAGCGTCGGAATATATAAACTCAGCGCTGGAATATATAAAGTCAAATCTTGAATATATAAAGTCAGCGTCGGAATATATTGTCACGCTTGGGTCACAGATTTGCACAGAGACACAGGAGGTCGTAGAAACAAGAAGGATTTTTATTCAAACACTGCAAACACATGAGCTTAAACGTGCTCCATGACAAGTCAGAGATGACAGTTCCGCTAGGAGCAGAGAGAGAGAGCGATAAAAGCAAGCAAACAATCAATTTTCAACTGACAGGCGCTGCACAAGGCTTTTAAGTTAGCGGAGTATCGCGCGAGGTTTGCATTACGCGTTATAGCGCAAGTGAGAAAGTAAAGAGCAATGTGAGGGTAGTCTGTGTTTCAGGGGTTGTGGTTTTCCCAGAGGCGTCTGTATCTTCTTGGGGTGCGATCAGCCCTCCAGCTCACACCCTCCCCCTCAGCTTTATTCACATTTTCGTGAATCAAGCGACAGGTTCATTTAGTCTTGATAATACGTCTGCCTTGACGTGTTCAGAACCTGGTCGATGTTTTACTGTGAAACGGTAAAAGTTGTAAGCCCAGAAACCATCTCATGAGGCGAGAGTTTGTATCTTTCTGTCGGTATGACCATTGAAGTGGAGCATGATCAGTTACCAAAGTGAAGTTTCGTCCCCACACGTAATAGCGAAGCCCTCCAGCTCACAATATAAAGTAAGCGCTGAAAAATATAAAGTCAAAACTTCAATATATAAAGTCATTGTCGGAATATACAAAGTCAGTGCTGCAATATCCATCCATTTCCCAACCTGTTGAATCCGACCACAGGGTCACGGGGGTCTGCCGGAGCCAATCCCAGCCAACACTGGGTGCAAGGCAGGAACCAATCCTGGGCAGGGCAAATGCATCATTTTCAAAACATTAACCGAACAGTGTTTTTTTTTATTTATTTTTCTGAATACGTTTTTGTTAACTTACTTCAGTTCAGAGTCGTTTCAATCAATATATTTTGACTTTGAGTTTATATATTCAGGAAGGAGTTTATATACTCCGATGTTGACTATATATAATCAGGAATGACTTTATAAATTCCGACGCTGACTTTATATATTCAGGTTTTCACTTTATATATTCCAGCGCTGACTTTATATATTCTGACGCTGACTTTATATATTCAAGTTTTGAATTTATATATTCCAGCGATGACTTTATATGTTCAAGTTTTGACTTTATATATTCCAGCGGTGACTTTATTTATTCAAGTTTTGACTTTATATATTTAGAAAAAAGTTTTGACTTTATATATACCGACGCTGACTTTATGTATTCAAGTTTTGGCTTTATATATTCTGACAGTGACTTTATATATTCGGGAATGACTTTATATATTCAAGTTTTGACTTTATATATTCTGACGCCGACTTTATATATTCAGAAAATCAATGTATTTGCCTGTTTCGCACCCTATAGTATATGTGTGTGTGTATATATGTACACATGTATGTATATATATATATATATATATGCCAGCAGCACTCATGACAATGACAAAACAATTACGTTGTCAATCATGTTACGTTATTATTAAAATGTTTCCTTTTCTTTTTACTTCTCCACTGCCAAGCATGGGTATTTTGCTATATATATTGTGAACTTGAACCCGGACACAGGCAGACGGACAACATAGTTTACCCAACACACGTTTATTTAGAAATTATTTACAGTGCACGAACCCCAGTGCCTCTTGCACCGATTCCCCCAATGTCCAGGCCTCACAAGTCCAATGCCTTTCTCCTGGCCACCTCCCGTCCTCTCTCTCTCAGCTCCGTCCTCTTCCACCGGACTCTCGCCCATGACTGGAGGGAGGCGGCCCCTTTTATAGGAACCC
>JANRMT010062821.1:16455361-16492441 GCA_026402145.1 Polypterus bichir lapradei | reverse complement strand
GTTGGAATGATAAAGGAAATGGGTACCTGAGCAATGTAAAGTAAGTCTAAAATACCTATACAATAACTATAATTGTAATAAACAAACAATAAAACAGCGGAGAAGCCGTGGATTAAACAAAAAGGCTGTAGTTATCAGTAGGGAGACGTGAATCCCGTGGCGAAGCAAGGAAGGGAATGTAGAGACCGGAGCGACGGACGGTCTTATATAGGCAGGCAGCCAACAACGTGGGAGGCGTTGGGATGGGGGACCCAACGCCACCTCACACAGTGACTGAGCTGCAGGCTATGGACTTATATATGTACGTAAGTAGGATTCAGTTAGTGTTGGGAACCCATGTACCAAATTTCTTGAAGATGGGCCCATAAGTAACAAAGACTGTTGAAAAGTTCAATATGGTGGCCGACAGTGGCATCAAACCACCGAAATAAGTACGTAATATTGGTTTCGGTTAGTGCAGGGAAGCCGCCTATAAAATTTCGAGAAGATCGGGCCATAAATAAGAAAGTTTAACATGGCGGACGTTCTTGACCATTATGACCATTACGCGTAGAATTTCGAAATGAAACCTGCTTAACTTTTGTAAGTAAGCTGTAAGGAATGAGCCTGCCAAATTTCAGCCTTCTACCTACACGGGAAGTTGGAGAATTAGTGACGTTGGAAAGTTCAATATGGCGGCTGACAGTGGCGTCATACCACCGAAATAAGTACGTACATTGGTTTCGGTTAGCTCAGGGAAGCCACCTACCAAATTTCGTGAAGATGGGGCCGTAAATAAGAAAGTTCAACATGGCGGACGTTGTTGACCGTTATGACCGTTATGCGTAGAATTTCTAAATGAAACCTGCTAAACTTTTGTAAGTAAGCTGGAAGGAATGAGCCTGCCAAATTTCAGCCTTCTACCTGCACGGGAAGTTTGAGAATTAGTGACGTTGGAAAGTTCAATATGGCGGCCAACAGTGGTGTCATACCAACGAAATAAGTACGTACATCATTTTCCGTTAAAAGTTTAATATGGCGGCCGACAGTGGCATCATACCACCGAAATAAGTACCAAATTTCAGCCTTCTACCTACACGGGAAGTTGGAGAATTAGTGACGTTGGAAAGTTCAATATGGCGGCTGACAGTGGTGTCATACCACCGAAATAAGTATGTACATTGGTTTCGGGTTAGGGCAGGGAAGCCGCCTACCAAATTTCGTGAAGATGGGGCCATGAATAAGAAAGTTCAATATGGCGGACGTCGTTGACCGTTATGACCATTACGCATTAAATTTCGAAATGAAACCTGCTTAACTTTCGTAAGTAAGCTGTAAGGAATGGGCCTGCCAAATTTCAGCCTTCTACCTACACGGGAAGTTGGAGAATTTGTGACGTTTGGAAAATTCAATATGGCGGCCGACAGTGGCGTCATACCACCGAAATAAGTACGTACATCGGTTTTGGTTAGCACAGGGAAGCCACCTACCAAATTTCGTGAAGACGGGGTCATTCTTCTACCTACACGGGAAGTTGGAAAATTGGTGACGTTGGAAAGTTCAATATGGCGGCCGACAGTGGCGTCATACCATCGAAATAAGTAAGTACATCGGTTTCGGTTAGTGCAGGGAAGCCGCCTATCAAATTTGGTGAAGATGGGGCCATAAATAAGAAAGTTCAACATGGCGGACGTTGTCGACCGTTATCGACCGTTATGACTGTTACATGTAGAATTTCGAAATGAAACCTGCTTAACTTTTGTAAGTAAGCTGTAAGGAATGAGCCTGCCAAATTTCAGCCTTCTACCTACACGGGAAGTTGGAGAATTAGTGATGAGCCAGTGAGTGAGTGAGTGAGTGAGTGAGGGCTTTGCCTTTTATTAGTATAGATACATACATATTATGAGGGGCCGTTCAGGAAAAAAAGATTGGTTCGTAAATATATACATTGGTTCAGATATATATATCGGTTCAGATACATTGGTTTGAATATATACATTGGTTTTAATACATCCGTTCAGATATATATTTCGGTTCAGATATATACATTGGTTGGGATATATTGGTTGAGATATATACATCGGTTTGAATACATCCGGTCAGATATATACATTGGTTTAGATACATTGGTTGGGATATATATAAATTGGTTTGCATAGATCCATTCTAATATATATACATTGGTTGAGATACATCCGTTCAGATATATACATTGGTTTGAATACATCCGTTCAAATATATACATTGGTTGAGATATATATATTGGTTGATATACATTGGTTTAAATATATATATTGGTTAAAATAGATTGGTTTAGATATATACATCGGTTCAGATACATCCGTTCTGATATATATATTGGTTCAGATAGATCCGTTCAGATATATACATTGGTTGGGATTTATGGGCAGGCACAATGCGGCCACCAATGTTTAGTATCTCCCTTTCGCTTCATAATTACTTCAACACTGTTGTAATTATTGTGCACATTTTATACAAGTAGCATATGCCTGTCTGTCGCGTTTTGTTTCGTAAGCCCTCTTGGTCGGGGGTCCTCGATTTCAAAGCACTATTTTTCCTTTCATTATTTAAAACACTCGCACAGATACCCGCCTCTTCGCCTCGCTCCGTCCCGCCCTGGCTCACTGTACCCACCTCACTCGCTCCCTCTTGTCCCACCCATGACAGAATCTTCTCAAAAGCAGAGTTACCAGAAAGCATTAATCGCAACCACAGTACGTCCCATTTTTTCACCTCATGAGACGCTGGTTTATCATTGGTGGAAAGCTGCCCGGTGATATCTGTTATTCCCTATTGGCAGCATTTCATTAAAGGGCGATCTGCTTCAGCAAGGAACTTATTCCTGTTTGCTGAAAGGATGTTATGGAGGAAAACACTGGAGTTGCTCTGTTTCTTTAAATGTTGATCAGGGATCAAAACGACCAGAATATTCCCGCTTCACAAATAACTGACGTTTAACTGTTTTTATAAACTAACAAAACCCAACACAAGCACGTACACACTCACACACACACTCAAACTCACAAATCGTGGGTCGCACGTACTACTGATTAAGCGTATCTGTCAAGGGCGATTATTTTTTTACCCCATAAAACAGATTCTTCTCAAAAGCTGAGTTACCAGGAAGCATTGATAGCAACCGCAGTACCTCCCATTTTTTCACCTCTACAGACGCTGGTTTATCATTGACCGAAAGCCGTCCGGTGATTTCTGTTATTCCGTATTGGCAGCATTTCATTAAAGTGCGATCTGTTTCAGCAAGGAACTTAGTCCTGTTTGCTGAAAGGGTGTTATGGAGGAAAACACTGGAATAGCGCTGTTTCTTCTCAATGTTTATCAGTGATCAGGGATCAGAATGATCAGAATATTCCTGTTTCACAAATAACTGATGTCTGTTTTTATTGTAAAACTGAGAAAACCACACACACGCACGTACACAACACAAACACTGAAACTCACAAATCGTGGGTCGCACACACTACTGATTAAGTTTATCTGTCACGGGCGATCATTTTTTTCACCCAGTAAAACTTTAGTTCGTCAAAGTTAGAAAGCAGCGCGGTGATTTCTATTATTCCTTATTGGCAGCATTTCATTTAAAGATGATTCACGTCAACAAGGCGAAAGAGTCTCTTATTTTGACAGGACGATCTTTTTTTAGGCTTAAGCATTTTTGGTTGACTTACAAAAGAAAAATAGTTTTTACTTACCCTCTTTGCTTCAAATTGGCTTTTTAAAAAAACTTTTTGATATAATTTATTTATGACAGTATAAAATAAAAAGTAGTGCTCAAAATTATAATTATAATATCTAACAGGAAGAGGTGGTGGTAAGAGTAAGATTGCTGACTCGCAGTTAAATGATCACTGGTTTGTGTCCGGGGGGCTTCCTTTCTGTTATTTTATTTATCTATTTATTTATTATTACAAATTGCTTTGAGTAGTAAGAAAGGCGCTATAAAAAGTAAGGAATTAATAACAATAATAATGATAGTAGTAATATTATTATTATTATTATTTATTATACGTGTGAATGCATGATCAAATTCAGCCGCTGCGTAGTGGGGTATGAATAGGGACAATACCACGAGTTCATTGAAATAATTACACAACAAGGTGCACACGCAATGCAAACATAATGTGTATATTATTGAAGTAAAGGTTCATATGAATTAATTATATACAACTTTTTAACAAGTTGAGAGATGTCAACTGGTTAAAATGCACGAAATTATACATGTATTGCTTTATAGTCCACACATAGTGTATGTATATCATTAAAATAATGATATAAAAATCCTATAAATGGTATAGAATCTGCGTCGCAGACTTATCTTGTGTCAAATTTCTTCAAAGAAGTTTTTAATTGTTTGCTTTAAAAAATCTTACGGCAAACATGTGAACCGTTGAAAATCGCTGATCTTAATCAATTTGTTTTAACGCATGCTCCGTGCAAAATGCTGTCATATCTGTTAGTAGGTATATTAAACGCTATTGACGTTTTACTGGGGTGCTCTGTGATTGAGGGCGGACAGTAAACCTTGTTAAAATATCGAAAAATATTTGGTGTGTTTACTGTTCTGTTACCAAAAAAATCTTCAACGGGGCTCATCAACAAAGAAAAGTGGATAGTAAGATTTAGTAAAATATCAGTAATAATAATACATTGCTCGACACCCAATAACACTTTACAAAGACATTTAAAAGACAGCTTGTTAAAATAAATGTAGCAATCCTTTGTCATGCTATAAGTGACAGCTTGCTCTTAAACATTTACACAGGTGGTTTTTCCTGGGAATAAAAAAGGGGGAAAAAATCCACGGGAAAGGTTTTGTTGTTGAACTCAAACTTCACCTCCGCCATGTGAGTCATTAAAACTATTGGAATGAAATATAGTTCTATATAAATAAATAAATACATTTCCTATCACACCCACCCTTTCACTGTACATTGGAGAGAAATCTCATTTTCACAGCAGGTGCAATTATCCTATAAAACACATAGGAGTTCTGTGCACCGTTCTTCATGGGAGATTAAAACTCATCGAATGTATTTAAAAAACTTTTAGCAGCCTGTGGCATTCCTCATCTGCAGTGGGCCATTACAAAATGAACACCAGGCAGTTAAAATTGTGCACAGTTTCTTTAATAAGCCTATCAGACAGTCTTTTATAGCACTTTCATATCGAGTGTGTCTCTTAATCCCTTCTAGCAGAGGAGACACTTATTTCCACAGCTTGGTCTATGCTGTAGAAATGTGTGCCCCCTTCTGCTTGTAAATTAATACTGGAATTACAAAACTGTCCACAGTTTATTTAAGTAGATTGAAGGAAGTCTTCTATATCACTTTTTTGTCTACTATGTCCTTACTCATCCACTAATTAAAAAAAAAAAAATCAAGGGCTTACACTGTCTTTTTTAAGTATGTCTATGAAAATCGCTGTGAGTAGCCAGAAAAATGCTATATAAATGAAAGGTATTATTATTATTATTATTATTATTATTATTATTATTATTTAGGTTTTTTAAAATCCAAATAAACCTGATAGGACTTCCAAGATATGTGCCACTCTAGGGTACCAGCAATGTCAAACTGATTAGGAAATTTTGTGATCAGTTTGTTTAAAGTATATTAAGCAAAAAAATAACTTTTCATCATCTTCTCATTTCTAATTTGGCATTTCAGGATACAGTATATATACTGTAAATATACCTTTAAATTGTAACCGCTGACAATTATTTACTCTTGTGCTTGCGTTTTCCATAAAACAGCTTCAATATGTGCACAAAGTATAGGTGATAAAACACAGAAATTCTGACATTAGCATGACTGTTGAAGGAAAAACATGTATTAGAAAGTATTCTATGGAGTTTTCATAAATTAATCATTATATACCCTTTGAGGTTTCTTGATATATTTTGTAATCAGGTTTTTAATTTTTTTTTGATTTTTACTGCCACTTCACAGATCAACAATCCCCAACTTGGTCACTGTCAGAATAAGTCTTTCAACTTTTTTCCTGTATCCATTAATACATTTTCCGGGTTTCACTACCCATCTGAAAGAGTTGGCATCAGGTTGGGTGGCACTTTTAAATTGTAGTAGTATGAGTGAGTGTCAGTGTGGCAAGCACTAGATTGGCATTTCTTTCCATTTCATTTTTTGTCTTCTGGCCCAAGCCTGTAAATCTCTTTTTTAAATGGGTGGCTTGGATAGAGGACAGATACTAACAAATTTCAAGGCTATATTAAAACAATACTAAAAGATATTTGTGTATGTGTGTTGTAGTGCCCCATGTTGTAAGTGTTAGATCCATTGAAGAAGTCAACCTAAACAAAGAAAATGTACATTTTGCAGGTTTGTTTGAAGTGTTTTACATTTTAACCATGTTATTAATTGCTGCGTGAATAATAATTTTTTCAAAGGGATGACCTTTACTATTGTCAAAAAAGACAAGCAGGGCAACAGGAGGAATATGAAAGTTATTTGTTGAGTTTAGGAGACAAAGGATACTTGTAAGGAAGTTCATGCCAGTGCTATCGGTGTACATTCTGGAATTTATAAAACTGCTGATATTATTTCACAAAGATGTTACTGGCCTGGTTTTATGCTGACATTAAAATGGCTACATTTTCTGATAATTATAATCATTATTTTAATTAAAAGACTATAATTGTCAGAACAGATTCAATAAAATGTTTTAATATCTCAGTTGTTGTTTGTCGGACTCTTTAATTGACTTGTCCTACAAATGTTTATCAGTGGCTATTTGGTACTTCATTTGACAAATAATATTCATTTTTCCAAGTCTCATATATTTCAGATATAGATAGATAGAACTTCACTTGTCCTCTAAGGGAAAATGTGCTTCTTTTTTTAACAGAGGCTGAATGAATAAATAAATGAATATTAATATAATGAAAAAACCAGCCAGTCCAATAACAATTGTCTAATGTTCATTCTGCAAGCAACAGTTGGGGCTCACAACTCTGAGGCAAAAGCTCAGCTGTAGAAGTGAGTGTCCCTTTGAGTGGAGAGGACAATGGGACACAGTAGACTTGAAAGTGATGTAGAAGACTTTCATCAACCTTTTACCATGGATTTCAGATAATATTAGTTATCCAGGGTTCATTTTGAAAGCAGCAGACAGGGTGCACACAAGCCCATGGATCTACTCCAGCCATGGAAATGAGTGTTCCCTGTAGGGGTTAGGATGCAGACACATAGTGGAGAAGATTATATAGAAAACTATATCTACAACCTTTTAAAATCAATTTTACATATTTTTACCTCTCCGGTGTTCATTTTGTAATCAGCAGTCAGAGGGCACACATTTTACAGCTCTACAGCAGCCTTGGAAAACGAGCGTCCCGACCAGTGGATGAGACATGCGTTTTCATTCCAATAATTTTAATGACTCACATGGCGGAGGTGAAATTTGAGTTCAACAACAAAACCTTTCCCGTGGATTTTTTCCCCTTTTTTATTCCCAGGAAAAACCACCTGTGTAAATGTTTAAGAGCAAGCTGTCACTTATAGCATGACAATGGATTGCTACATTTATTTCAACGAGCTGTCTTTTAAATGTCTTTGTAAAGTGTTACTGGGTGTCGAGCAATGTATTATTATTACTGATATTTTACTAAATCTTACTATCCACGTTTCTTTGTTGATGAGCCCCGTTGAAGAATTTTTTGGTAACAGAACAGTAAACACGCCAAAACGACTGAAAACACAACTGACGACTGGTATTTTTCGATATCATTTTAACAAAGTTTACTGTCCGCCCTCAATCACAGAGCACCCCGGTAAAACGTCAATAGCATTTAATATACCTGCAGCCTTAGAACGCAGACATCAGGACATCGCTGCGCGTGCATGTTTACTAACAGATATGACAGCATTTTGCACGGAGCATGCGTTAAAACAAATTGATTAAGATCAGCGATTTTCAACGGTTCACATGTTTGCGTAAGATTTTTTAAAGCAATCTAATTAAAAACTTCTTTGAAGAATTATGACACAAAATACGTCTACGACGCAGATTCTATACCATTTTATATGATTTTTATATCATTATTTTAATAATACACATACACTATATGTGGACTATAAAGCAATACATGTACAATTTCGTGCATTTTAACCAGTTGACATCTCTCAACTTGTTAAAAATTTGTATATAATCAATTTATATGAACCTTCAATAATATACACATTATGTTTGTATTGCGTGTGCACCTTGCTGTGTAATTATTTCAATGAACTTGTGGTATTGTCGAGCACATAGTGTCCCTATTCATACCCCACTACTCAGTGGCTGAATTTGATCACGCATTCACACGTATAATAAATAATAATAATAATATTACTACTATTATTATTATTGTTATTAATTCCTTACGTTTTTATAGCGCCTTTCTTACTACTCAAAGCAATTTGTAAAAATAAATAAATAAAATAACAGAAAGGAAGCCCCCCCGACATAAACCAGTCATCATTTAACAGCGAGTCAGCAATCTCACTCTTACCACCACCTCTTCCTGTTAGATAGATGCATTATAATTTTGAGCACTACTTTTATTTTATACTGTCATAAATTATATCAAAAAGGTTTTTTAAAAAGCCAATTTGAAGCAAAGAGGGTAAGTAATAACTATTTTCTTTTGTAAGTCAATCAAAAATGCTTAAGCCTAAAAAAAGATCGTCCTGTCAAAATAAGAGACTCTTTCGCCTTGTTGACTTGAATCATCTTTAAATTAAATGATGCCAATAAGGAATAATAGAAATCACCGCGCTACTTTCTAACTTTGACGAACTAAAGTTTTATTGGGTGAAAAAAATGATAGTCCGTGACAGATACACTTAATCAGTAGTGTGTGCGACCCACGGTTTGTGCGTTTTAGTGTTTGTGCTGTGTACGCGCGTGTGGTTTTCTCAGTTTTACAATAAAAACAGACATCAGTTATTTGTGAAGCAGGAATATTCTGATCATTGTGGTCCCTAATCACTGATAAACATTCAGAAGAAACAACGCTATTCCAGTGTTTTCCTCCATAACATCCTTTCAGCAAACAGTTACTGAAGCAGATCGCCCTTTAATGAAATGCTGCCAATACGGAATAACAGATATCACCGGGCGGCTTTCCACCAATGATAAACCAGCGTCTCATGAGGTGAAAAAATGGGAGGTACTGTGGTTGCGATTAATGCTTTCTGGTAACTCTGCTTTTGCAAAGAATCTGTCATGGGTGGGACAAGAGGGAACGAGTGAGGCGGGTACAATGAGCCGGGGCGGGACGGAGCGGGGGAAGAGGCGGGTATCTGTGGGAGTGTTTTAAATAATGAAAGGAAAAAAAAGTACTTTGAAATCGAGGACCCCCAACCAAGAGGGCTTACGAAACAAAACGCGACAGACAGGCATATGCTCCTTGTATAAAATGTGCACAATAATTACAACAGTGTTGAAGCAATGATGAAGCGAAAGGGAGATGCTAAACATGGGTGGCCGCCTTGTGCCTGCCCATAAATCCCAACCAATGTATATATCTGAACGGATCTATCTGAACCAATATATATATCAGAACGGATGTATCTGAACCGATGTATATATCTAAACCAAACTATTTTAACCAATATATATATTTAAACCAATGTATTTCAACCAATGTATATATTTGAACGGATGTATTCAAACCAATGTATATATCTGAACGGATCTATGCAAACCAATTTATATATATCTCAACCAATGTATCTAAATCAATGTATATTTCTGACCAGATGTATTCAAACCGATGTATATATCTCAACCAATATATCCCAACCAATGTATATATCTGAACTGAAATATATATCTGAACGGATGTATGAAAAACAATGTATATATTCAAACCAATGTATCTGAACCGATATATATATATCTGAACCATTGTATATATTTACGAACCAATCTTTTTTTCCTGAACGGCCCCTCATAATATATATATATCTAGATATAGATATATAGATATATATAAATATGACAACAACACTCATGTCAATGACAAAACAATTACATTAACAATCATGTTACGTTATTTTTAAAATGTTTCCTTTTCTTTTTCATAACTTCTTTTATACACTACTTCTCCGCTGCGAAGCACGGGTATTCTGCTAGTTCCTAAATGAAAGCTGTTGTCTCGATGACAATGGTGCTACATTTCCTTTCATTAACTCCTAGCTTCCAATTTTCCCATTTTTCTGAGTGCACTGGCTGCTCCTTATCTTCAGAAGGGTATCATCAATATAGATAATAACAAATTTGTACTTTAAAATAACAGATTGGAATTTTCTTCACTTCTACAAGAACCCTGATATAATATGGCCCTTTCACTAATAAAATGGAGATTATTTTACTCTAGGGTAAAATTTGCCAATAATTTCAATGTTGTGAGACCAGCTAAATGCCCATTGTTCAGATACTGTACGTATGTACTTATTGTGATTGGTATGTTTTTCCAAAGGGTAGAGGCAATACCAACAACCCAATGAGATACACCTATGGAGATTAGGTTATTGTTGAAGGATTTATGTTGAATGTTATAAATAAAAGACAAAATTGAAGGAAACTTATGCATAATGCTTGTCACATGCAGACTTCAGGACAGGTGGAAGGGACCAATCTAACCATTAAAAACAAATTAGCTAAATTACAGACAGAATTAAATTTGGATTAAATTTGTCATCTGCACTACTGTTATTGTTACTGCCAATAAAGGGTACCCCAACAAAAGTACAGGCCTAACACATTCTGATATACTAACGTTAAGACCAAAGCAACAACCAGCATCTTAAGTCTTTATTCCAGCAGGTAAAGGCTGTTCTTTCTAGCTCATCAGAGGTAACAACAGATGGGTTTGAACCCAGAGAATGTGCTACAGTAAAAGCCTTTTAGTGAAAGAGCTGCCTGATTCCATGGTGGAATGGGCCGTATCAGGTACTTCTAATCTCTACCACAGTGCTAAAAACTAGAAGAGAGACCAAATTGTATTCATGCCTCCAATTGGTGGAAGGTTCCACCTCCTGATGATCAAGCTGCAGTGAAACAGCTAAAATTGAACCACAATTCAATTTAACAAAACAGACAGTGATAAAGATTGCCCTTTAATAGTGTTTCACATTCTAGTAATCCCTGACACCAATGAAACAGAAGTAGATGTAGCTTAGAAAATGTGATTACTAATATGTCAGACAACATGATAGAGAAACACAATAAACCTAGGAGAGCTGTAAGTTGGAAAGAATGGAGTAATGACAAAAGTGAGTTGTGTATTTCAATTAGGATTGCATTCTATGATAGGTACAGTCTGCTCTACAACTGGTGCTAGGGTCAACCAAACAGTGGATGGATACAGAGTAACATGGCTAGTACCTAGTGCAGAAATAATAATCAGAGTAAATTCTAGATGAACGAACGCTGGCGCTACTGGCTGCCACTGCTCTGCTGGAGACTTTGTTTAGTTTTATTTTATTAGTTAAGTTTTATTAATTAATGTGATCTCTTCTAGTCTAATTGACAGCAGTTGTTATACTTTGTAGTTATCTGCCGGAGTTTTGGTTGGTTGGTTTTAACGATATCTGATAAATCTGGTGTTTACCTGGTTGCTGATGACCTTCCTTCTCCAGCTGGAAGCTTTCCACAATGCAGATTAACAGAGTGCTTCTTTAGAGAACACTTACCTAGATTACCCTATTTTTCATACTTCATCCAGTGGTATCGATACTGCAGTATACAGCAGCAGAATTTCTTCAGCTTTGGTTTCACCCTTCTGAGCCACCATTGGCACTGTATCATCACATGGATATTCTCCATCACTCTCTTTGGAAATACTTTCACCCCGATTCTTGAAGTAACTTCAACTATCATGGCTGAAAGCCAATATGATTTTTTTGGTCTACTTTTCCTCAACCTTAATGTAGATCTGGACAGACTGTTGACCATAGTGTGCTATCTAACCTAGCGTGGTCAGCTACTGCAACACCTGGGAAAAATAAACTTGCCTATTCGGCTATTTAATGTCCATTCACTCTCCAGTAAGGGTCCTCTACTCTACAATCTGCTAACTGACCGCAGGCTTGATTTTATTTGTAAGACTGAGACCTGGCAGCAACCTAATGATTTTTCACAGATTAATCAAGCTGTTCATCTTGGGTTTGTTTATATCTACCAACCTCATGCCTCTGGTCAGTGTGGTGTTCATGATACTCTACAGTGAAGTGAAACATATCTCCCAAAACTATGCCTCAGTATGTCTTATTTGAGTCCATTCTCTTACAAATCAATTGAGATTCTCCCACTATACTTGCCACTGTTTACTGACAGCTTAAGCTGAATAACAACTTTTAAATGAATTGTTTGAGTTTGCAAATTCCCTTTGTTCTATGTCCACTAATGTTATTTACTGATACTCATACAAAGGATTTTATATCATGCATTGATAGTATTGGTCTGCAGCAATTTATAGATTTTCCTACTCATTCCAGAGGCCATATTCTTAATCTTACCTGTTGTTTTGATGTTACTCCTCATAATTGTACATCATCTGACCTGTCCATATCTGAACACAATCTGGTGTCTTTTAATGTCAGCTTAATATTATCTAAATCAACCCCACTTCATTCTATTCCATTTCGCAACATTAATAATATTGACTTAACTGTCTTTTCCAATGGAGTTGACAGCGACAATTTATTTACCCCAGATGAACTGGTTTCCCACTACAATGATGGACTATGCAGCCTTTTAGATAACTTCTTTTTCACTCACTCTGCCCCCTGGTTTACTCCAGAATTATGCCAACTTAAAGCTAAAGGAACACCTTCATTTAAAGACTGGCCTTGCTGTCCACAAGAATATGTATAATGAACACATGCAATACTATAAGAGTACTCTGTCTGCAGCAAAAGCTAAATATTATGCAGCACTAATTAGGTCTGGTGAAAGGAATATTAGGGCTTTATTTTCTACTGTAAACAACATCCTGTGGCCATCTGACAATCTTCCACCTCAGTATTACTGCACTGATCGATGTAACTCTTTTATGACCATTTTTAACACTAAGGTTGGAAATATCCACCAGCTGTTGGCCTCTTTAGGAAACTCTGCACATGTAACATTTTATGATCTCCCCTCTTCTCTTCTTTCTAGTTTTAAACATCCAACTGTAGAGGAAATATGTGATATTATTAGAAAAGCCTTTTGCCTGTCAGTTGGATCCACTTCCTATTCATGTGGTTAAATCCTGTTTCCCTTCTCTTTCCTCTTTAATAACTAACATCATACATTCTTACCTTACCTCTGGTCTTGTTCCTTTATCTCTGAAGACAGCTGTAATAACTCCAGTTCTCAAGAAATTTGATGTAGAACCCTATAAACCTAAATAATGATCATTCAATCTCAAAATTCCTTCTCCTTTCAAAAACACTCGAAAAACTATTGCTGTTCAAGTTTAAACCTACCTTTCGGAAAACCATTTGTTTAAACAATTTCAGTCTGATTTTCATCCATTTCACAGTACAAAGATAGTCCTGGTTAAAATCACCAATGACCGGCTAATGACAGCTGACTCTGGGCTGCTAACCATACTTGTGCTCCTTAATCTGACCTCTGCCTTTGACACAATCTCTCATGATATTCTCCTAGAAAGATTAGAATCAGTTGGTATTGTTGGCATTCCACATACCTGGTTTAAATCTTATCTCTCAGTTTGTACAATTAAAAAAATTCATATCACAAGTTTGCCCAGTTATCAGTGTTGTTCCCCAGGGCTCTGTCTTAGGCTCCCTTCTATTTATCATCTGCCTCAGTCATATATTTAGGAAATTTGATATTCATTTCCACTGTTATGCTGATGTCACTCAGCTCTATTAAGCATAATTCCACTCTTCCATCTTCTTCCCTCTCTGACTGCTTGCAGAAAGTTAAATCATGGTTGTCTGCTAACTTTTTTCAAATTAGTGATAAAACAGAGGTTCTTCTGGTAGGAACCAAAAGTGTTTTGGCCAAATGTGACAATATTTCTGTGACTTTTGATAATTCTTTAATCTCTTCTTCCTCCTAATTAAGAATTTAGATGCCATTCTTGATAGTACCTTATCATTTGAGGCACATATTAATAATATCAGTCCGTCGGCATATTTTCATCTACATAATATTAGCCATTTACGCCCATCTCTTACAGCTAATAGCACTGCTATTCTTGTACATGGTCTGGTTAAATCTTGCATTGATTATTGAAATTCTGTCCTCTTTGGTCTTCCTCACAAACTCCCCCACAAACTCCAACTGGTACAGAATGCTGCTGCTCATATCATTACCAGAACCCCTTCCAAAGAACATGTTACACTTGTCCTCTAGCACCTTCACTGGCTGTGAGGCTCCCTGTTAAATACTGCATGGATTTTAAGGTTCTTTTTACTTTCAACATCCTCCATAATCTTACATATCCATAAATTTTCTAATCCTCTTCATATCTCCACTCCTTCCTTCCTTTATTCTTAGATCCTCCTCACTATTAATCTTTTTATACCTTCTGCTCACTTGACCAACATGGGGTTTACAGCTTTCAGTCGAGCGGCCTCTCACCTCTGGAACTCTCTCCCAAAAGACACTTGTTAACATTGACTCCATTCCTACCTTTAAACCCTGCCTTAAAACACACCTTTTTAAACCTGCTTATTCTGTTTGATATAAATATTAGTTGATTTATTTAATTTCAATGTTGAATAAACACTGGTTTTATTGTAACTGTACTTTTTTATATATTGTGACTTGCTATTAATGTGTTTTGTAAGGTTTCTTGAAAGGTGCCTATAAATAAAATAAAATAATAATAATATATGCTGTATTTTTACAGTTATTTATACTATAGACCCAATGACACTTTGTCTGAGTGGACAAATACAACTGGGTTTGTTACACCCGTATGCATAGTCATGCAACTAAATAAGAATTGGAATGTTTTATAATGTTATCTCCAGGGATAAGAAACTGTATATATTTTGTAATTGACAGAGTATAGTACAGGTACATTCTTTAATGTTATGTGTCACGGATAAACTGCTTTGCAGCCAATACCAGAAAATTGTTTGACAAAGAAAAATGACAGTAGCTTTGGAAATGGTATTTAACAGTGTTTTGGGAATAGGGGCACTCATGACTGGGGTGTCCAGCTCATTAGTGTAGCTCAAACTAACAATGGTTGGTGCAATGCAAAGAAGATAATTAATATTATTGCTTCTTTGGATCAAGGTAATATAAAAAATAACCAAGTAAAGGAAAAATTAGACACAAATGGAGATGGAGTGTCTCATGCAGAGAGTGGCAGTGGGTCTGCCGTTTATGAATTTGAAGGTCCTGATGCAAACCAAGGATCTTAGAATTTAATTATCCATAAGAAGGAGGCCAGTGTCTTGTAGCGATGAGAGTAGTGCTGACATCTTCTGAGGGGACGACTGACACTTACTATCCAAGAAAGATACAACATACCTTTAGTGGAAAACAATGGCAGCAGCCTAGTACAAATCATGTATGGATAAGGCAGCAGGTCAGCTTTGTGGATATGATCATATATGGTTGATGAAACCATATGAGATTTCCTATGTCTGGTTGTTCTTGTATACACATTGACTGGGGGAAAAGTCATTGACAACATAAACCATTGACTTTTTGTAGTTTTTAAAGTAAATGCTACAGTTGCCTGAATTGCTACCAATAGAAATAATGAATGATCTGACAAAAAACAAAATACAGGACAAGGTACACTTTACAAAGCCAAGGTAACTAGTATCTATTAGATAGAGGGGTATCAAAGTTACTATAACCCAAGAAAAGGTATGGCATTGGTCAGCATTTGTGGAGAATGTTCAAGTCTGGAACCTCCTAAATTTTGTGAAATTTGCAAAAGTTCATATGTGAAGTTTATAAAATGGAAAATGCAACTGATGCTATTACAACATACATAATAACACAATTATAGGCTGATAAAACTAAAGTGGTGTAAATTTTAGAAGAAAGTAGACATTGTTGCTGAAATTTCTTTACAACAGGAGTGGACTGGCTTAACAAATTTGGTGATTTAATTGTTCTCCTAGGGATTATCATCCTGTTGAGTTTCTGGCAATTGTATATGTGAAGATAATTTTGTTTCTTATATTCTGAGGATCCTTTTGGTGAGTTTTTGCACTTCAAGTGGGCTTCCATGTGTTTTTTACTGAGATCAGTGGAATGTTGCAGTGATGGTTGGTGTTCAGGAAAGTTTCTCCCATGTCCCCACGGGTTCTTTGGAGGTTAGCCAGAGTGACCATCAGGATTTTCGTCACCTGTCTTTCCATGTCCCTTTTCCCATGATTGCTGAGGTTGGTGAGGTGGCCAACTTTAGGATGAGTCATGGTCACCAACTTCCATTTAAGAATTACGAAAGTAACTGTGCTTTTGGGAAAATTCAATGCTGCAAGATTTTTTTGCAGCCTTCCCCAGATTCTGTGCTCTAGTTTAATTATGTTTCTAATCTTTGCATGCTTTCCTTGGACATCATGGCTTAGTTTTTGCTCATCAACTGTGGGTCCTTCTATAGACAAGTATGTGCTTATCGTCCTAATCATGTCCAGTCAATTGAATTGACTGCAGGTGGACTCCAAACAAGGTGAAGAAACATTTCAAAGATGAGGAATAGTACAGGATGTTCCTATGCCAAATTTCAATTGTCAGAGCCAACGGTCTAAATACTTATTTCAATTTGATAATTCAGTTTTTTTATTTTTAATAAATTTGGAAAATTTCTAAAATTATGTTTTCTTTTTCATTCTGTGGTATTGAGGGTTTGTGATGTGGGGACAAACTAAATTTAAATTATTTGGAAAAAGGCTGTAATACAGCAAAATATGTAAAATATATAATTAGTTTGCAGTTGTAAACAAATATAAGAGTTTAGTTGTGTGAGACTTTATGAGCAGTGAAGCAAGGTCCTTTTGAAATGCAAGCATCTAGGAACAAACTATAAAATGAGATCCAGCCAAAGATCTGGCATGAAATCTTTTATATACCTTGCTGGAATATTCTTGTTTCACTGAGAAATAGACATAAGATATGGCATATAGTATATGGAATTATACCTCTGCCTCATGGGTCACGTGTTTATATAACATGTCCAGTGATTTGTGGTGTGGAATTTGCAAATTTTCCCATGGTCAGCTTGGGATTTCTCCCACATCGAAAGACATGGTAGTTAGGTAAATTGTTGATTTGAACTTGACACTACTTTTGTGACAGTGGACCCTGAAATGGATTGGCAGCCTATCCAGGGCTGTTTCCTGCTTTGCGGTCAGTGTTGCTTGTATAGCCCCTGCCCCACTACAACCCTGATTTGGACTAAGTACATCTGAGAATTTATCCCATACCAGTAACACTTGACTTGAGCATTCACAGTTTTTATAGTCTTTCTCTGTACGTTTAGCATTTGTTTGCTCAGAGGCTGATACGCTTGCTGCTTCCTGAGCAACTCTTCTTTCCTCCTCCCTAGCGGCTTGCTTCTTCTCTTCTTTCGTCGGCATATTTTCACGTTAAAACTGATTAAGTCAGTGTTTGTGTTGCAATTACTTAGTACGTTTTCCTTAATTTTTCACTTAAGCTGGCATTTAAGTCTTCAATCTGCCTCAAGAATGATTTAAGACATGAAGAGGTAGGGGAAGTGATGGCAAAGGTGGTAGGGATGAGAACGGCGCCCATACACATGCACCGAACAGCCGCCCTGCTGGCAGCTGCCGAGAGTTGATTCTACAATAAAATAAAATAAAAATAAAAAGAGGAATAACCTTGGAGGTCAATCATCACCCCGAAAGCGGATAGTAGATGTCACATAGTATATGTGTACCAAATTTCAGGTTGTCACACACGTGCGAGTAGGAGGCAGCTAAAGGGTCTGAGTAAGTGTAATAAAACATCTGACCAGGGGGCGGCGGAGTGCGCTGACTGTCTTTCTCAGTTCCCTACAGACCTTTCACGGGAAATCCTGCAAGGGGCCGGCGCCTCAGAAGACGTCACTTCCGAAACCGGCCCCTTTGCTGACGTCACTTCCGAAGCCGGTCCCTTTGCTGACGTCATTTCCAAACCCGGCCCCTCTGCTGACGTCACTTCTGGTTCCGCGATTCTGATGACATCAGTTCCTCTCCAGACCTTTAAAGCCTCCAACTTGGGCTACTATAGCCAGTTCTGTTTTGGACTCTGTGATATGCACACCGTGCTTTTGATACAAAAACCCTTTTGCAGCTGGGAAAAGCAATATACGGGTGGCTGCCCCAAACCTTTATAATGTCTTGGACTCTTAATTACCACAAGGTCAATAGTTCAAAAGGTTTGTGAGCTACAGGTGATTTAAAATACTGGACAGACAAATGAACATCCACGGTAGCGCACCGTATATAAGAAGATATTAAAGTTAAATCAATAGATATTGTCAAGTGTGAATACTGCAATTAAATTCCTACTTCAGTAACTGCCACAAACTACTGACAGCTTTAAATTACCACCAGTGGATATCAAAAAAAGAAAATGAATATTACACTATACATTAAATGCAAAGTTTTCAAGAAACAATAATACAGTTCTAAGTATGAGTAGATGTTGAGTAACATTATGAGCAGTGGATAAAAATTGTCCGTAAATCTAGTGATGCAAGTCCTCATAAATAAAATGATAAAAAGGTGGCTACCTCACCCTGCTGCTTCAGCTATTTGCCTTGATGATTTAATTTAGAAAATTGTCTTGTTGGATAAAGTCATCATCAAACCAGTAAGTCATTGGGCTTTTCTTCAAACAAAGACAATTGGATGCTGCCTCCACCACCATATTGCAACTAAGATTATAAAAGTTTCATTAATAAAGTAATGAATGAGTTGGTGAAACAGTGCTAGGACATTTTATTTCAGACAAATAACTAGAACATTTTACTTTAACACTTATGGTTCCATTCTAAAAGAAACCAAATGCTAAAAAATGTACTGTCCTCGGAACCACCAGCCTGCTTTATTTGCATACAAGATCATTCTTAAGATTCCAAAGAAACAGCTTTATACTAAGTTAGCCTTGGGAGAAGGCTAGTTTGGATTCAGAAAAGGAAGAGGAATGAGTGAAGCAATTGGATCACTGAAAGCATTGGGGAAAAGGAGCATCCTAAATGGAATGGAGGTCAATATATGCTATGTGAATTATTGGACTAGGTAGATTGGAGCAAACCAATTAGTGTTTTAAGAAGACTTGGAATTTATTGGAGGGACAGCTGACTCTTTGAAAATTTGCAACTGGGAGCAGTTGGTGAGGACAGGGTGTCTGCTTTTACCATTTTTAAACCTAAGTAGAAGAGTTAGTAAGGGAAGACTATAGAATGGCAAAAAAAGAGTTTAGATACAGTCTTGTCCAGTCCTGAAAATCCAGGACTTACGAAAATGACACACCATGCAAACAAGTCACACATAAACAAGTATTAGTGGGTTATTACCTGAAATCAAAGCCACATATTTGCAATAAATGGTTCAGAAATTGCTATGGATAAACAGTTTCCCTTACTGTACTGCATCAAAGGCATAATGGCAACAAAAATATAGAAGAACAACAAAATCCAACCACAACAGAAATAATAGCTTTATACTTAGTCTATATTATAGAATCTTTCAGCATAAAATCATCTACTTGCTCTTCCAGGAGAATCCAAATGGAAAACTGCCAGAATAGATGATGCTGCAGCAGTTAGATCTCTCTCTGTAGGAGCTGTCAGAGTGTGCTTATATGGGACAAAGTTAGGCAGAGCCACAGTTCAGCAGCCCTAGTTTGGTCTGGGATGTAGTTGTGGTGTCAGAATGTGTCTGGGCTTTTTAAGAACATTAAGATAATATTTTTTATAATGAATTTTTCTAGAAATCACTGGGAAAAAAATCCTCCGTGTTGCTCTTTACATGTTCAAAAACAGAGAAAAACTCTCACAGACTGAAACAGCATAATAGTAAAAACAAAAAAGCAAGAATGTAACATGTATGATTGCTTGACCTTTTTCCTTATTAATCTTTTCTTGCCTTGTCTTTAAGACCTCCCCATTTCAAATTCATGATACATGCACAGGAAAACATAACAATTTCACACAGACAATGGCAGGGAGTGCAACTGAAACTCAGGAAACTGAAGCCAGTTTGTAAATTCTGCCTATACTTGTATTTACAAAAAAAACGAATCTCTTAATGAAGTAGATTTCAGCTTTGCATTGCTATTCTTTACAAAAGTGAAGGCTAAACTAAACATGAAAAATCAGTCATTTGTCTGAAAAGCAAAATATCTTTGAACAATTTTCATTATAAAGTAGATGGTGAAAAATGACATTTCCTCATTTTACTTCTGTTAAAAAACCAAACATTGTTTCAGAAAATAGGACATCCTAGTTTTGCAAGAAAAAATTATTTATTAGCAGGAATTGAAACAACTTCCCCCCCTTCCCCCAAATAATACATTTTAAAGTTGTAATTATATTAAAGAAAAGCAAAATGTTAAATATTAAAAGTGTTTTAATGATTTTGAATATATATACAATATATTTATATTTATATATATATTTATACTGCGGTGGGCTGGCGCCCTGCCTGGGGTTTGTTTTCTGCCTTGCTCCCTGTGTTGGCTGGGATTGGCTCCAGCTGACCCCCGTGACCCTGTAGTTAGGATGTAGCAGGTTGAATAATGAATGGATGGATGGATAAAATAATTTTTAACATTTCTCATTTTAATCCATTGTTATTATGCTGGAAAACCCGTGTACAGCTCAAATTTTATTTATAGACAGAGGGCTTTATTTTCTTATCCATGATCAGAAAACAGCTCCATAGCTCTACTTGATAGTCAGAACTGAATTATTTTAAATTAAGGCAGTCTCAGATTTTTGCCAAACATATTGTTTTTGTTACAGCCAATTAGATTTATTTTAGATCCATAGCAACATTATTTTAAAAATCTTAGGAATTTTTAAGATGGACTTTGCAACCCTACAAAAAGCACAAAGATGGTATTCTCCTGGCTTCCTCACATAAAAGCAACTGATATTTAGCTTGCATCATATTGCTGATGTGTGAGCTGCAGTAACAGCCATATGAAAATCCTTTGATCATATGTGGAGCTGCTTTAGGCATCTTGTATGGCGAGATACTTTGCTCTGTGGGATAATTTAGAAGAATTTCCACATCTCCATAGAGTGAGTGTGGTATTAAATTATCTCCCTTTGTAGTCTACTTGAATTACAGATGACTTTTAAATTTCAAAAGATTTTTCTCTACACAAAGCAATTTTAAGATGCGTCCTAAAGTCGCCCGAGAACTCTTTAGATTGTGACTTGGTGTGTTAATGTATAAGTGAAACCGCATCAATTAAGGTCTTTATATGTAGATTACGTCTGACACTTTTTTTTCTGGTGATTTGATTTCTGATTAATAAATATGGTATCCAGTTATTTTAGTCCCCAGTAATAATTCCCTCAGGAACTGCACTAATAAGTCTTGATGCAGGACACAATCTAATTTTTATCTCTCTGTTTCTTTTTCTATTACATGCATCAAATTCTATTAACAATAATATAATCTGTGAATTCTAAACCTATCTGTTAGAAAATTAAGTATTCATTTTGAATAAACAATTGTTCACAGTAGATATATAATATTTGGAGAATTAGAAAAAAGGTGTGCAAAACTGCAGACAGTACTTTACATTTGTGTTTTCTAAGTGCTCTTTATTATGTGGTCTACTGCTACTATTTTTTTTGTTTTATTTAAATTTAATTTTTTAATTCAACTGCACTGTAAAGGTGATGCATTTGTCATTTTGAAATGTGTTATGAAAAGATTTTATGGAATTTTAGACAGTTAAATGTAAAATAAGACTGTTGTATTGGTGATACATAGTATAACAGCTGTTAGTGCATAGTCTTTGACAGACATTGTAAAGTGGAACTGTTATTATGTACTATTATTTTTTCACATTCTTTTAGTACACAAATCATTTATCTCTGATTTTTATGTACTGTATTTGATTTATTTCGCATTCCACTTCATATTCTTGTTTACACTGTAAAGCATCTTGTAATGCTGCACACTGTGAAAATAGACCAAGGCAGTTCAGTGGTATATTATTTGGGCTGTACTGGTGTAATATGTGTCACATTAAAAATAGTTAAGGTTTCAAACAGATTTTACTGAGTGCCTACTATATATCATTGCACCTATAAACTAAATGACTACATTTTTCATTATTTGTTTTGAAAATGAAACTATCAAAATGCCAAGAAATGATTGATGCATACTTGTAGTAAGAAAAAATTTCCACCAGATGGCAGGAGTGCGTGCAAATCACCATTTCTTAATGCTTGAGGTGAATAACCACTAAAGTAAAGGGAATGATTGCACAATTTAAACTATTATACATATTCTATACATTTCACAATAAAATCCATTTATGTTTATTCATTTAGTTCTTTATTTTTAATTTGTTTATTTTTTACTCAACTTTAAAACATTATGACCTGTGATGAACAAGCATTTCATCCAGTGCAGTTAGGATACACTGTACCTTCACATTTGCATAAAATGTCTATATGTATTAGAAAAACTAAATAAACTGCAATTTAAAGAATATATTTGGTATTTTTCAAGTTAAAGCTATTTCTTCACAAACATGATTTATATACATTTGATCCATAAAATTGTGTTCTAAAATTAAACCTTTTTTAATAGATTAAAACTGTTCTTTCAGTTTACAATAGGTTAATGGAGACACAAGTCCATATCTGAGTGAAAAACGCCTTAAAACATACTAAATATATCCACTTTGAGCAGCAAAGATTTTTGATCTAATAAAACATGCTTTCCATGTTTATGACCTATCCTTATGATAACAAAAGGAAATTAGAAATAATTGTTTTATCACTGATTCTTGGTCCTATTTTTCACGAGGTAAAAATATCAATTTGCCGTTTATTCATTTGCACACAACCACCATCATAAATGAAGTTATGACAGCCTTATTCTCCACCCTGTCTTTGCCAAGCTATATTACGCTTAATATCTAATATCCTACTTTTGCTTCAGCATTTCTGTTTCTCCCGTGGTTATGTTCTACCATGGCTTGTAACAACAGACCGATGTGCGCTTATAATATAATTATTTTTTTCCACTGACTTTTCTCCTATTACATTCTGTGTTGTTATTTTACATAGCATACACAGCAAGAATTTACGCCAAGAGGTAACATTGCAAAAAGAGTACATATGAGCTTGTACACATTACTTTGTACACATAACAATAAATCTGATCTGAACTGATTACACTGTATAGTATTTTCCATAAAAGCCTTAGATTTTTGAAAGAGCCAAAGAGCTGCACATTAGTAGTTAACTTTAGCCTCATGGATGAGCCACTCTTTCTGAGTAAATGATAATAAAAGAATTGAGGACAGCATGTTTAAATGAGTAAACTCACTGACACTCACTCATACCAATCAAACTGTAAATACACATGAAGAACAAGAAAAAGTCAATGCAGACCATGGTGCTGTGAGGCAGGAATGACATCTCTGAGCTATCTTTTCAACTTGACTAAATTTAGATTTATTGGTGTTGATAAATTGGCTCTAGCCTGTGAGTGTTCATACTGCTATGGGCTGACATATTGAACAGGAATGGGTCCTGCCTTTCAATTTCCCCACAATCCTGCCCTCATGTATTGACGTATGTCTGTAGGGCTAGAAGTGGGCATACTGATGTGTACAGGAATCTCGCTTTCCAACAAACTCTGATCTCCAAGGGGAACCCCCCAAGACTATTCGTTATCATATGCTCATATCAGCACTCTCCAATCTCCAGTGTGGGTTGTTAAATGTCATGTAAAATTAACAATACCACATTATGAGAACAACCAGGATGCCAACAACACTGAGTACTGCCAATAATTTAGTTCCACTTCAAACACAGCCCACAATGTCAGTTCAGTTCATATTGCATGCTACAGGCCACCTCAATATTCTCTCACACTGTAACACACACCCCTATTATTACTCCAATATTTTGCAAGCTTATTTTATTCAAAACTTGTGAAAAAATGAAATAGGTGGATGGACGAAATAAGATTCTGCATAGTGAAAGAATATAAAAAACATAATATGTGACTTTTTCAGTTATTATTGACTAACTCTCTACAGAAAAGACTGCACTTCCCATTTGGGCATCAACATTCAATAATGTCAATAATGGTGCTTGGCTTTTAATTTCCGAGGTGAATCCAGACTCCGCAAACTGAAAGGTCAAAGCAGAGGAGGATGAATTAAAGCAAAGTAAAGTGTACAGCAAGTCTTCTTTTAAAATGGCTGAACATCACAACGTTTGGCTTTTTGCTTTTTTTCTGCCTTAAAACAACATGGATACTCTATTTTGCAATATATATGTAATCTCAAGACACGGATCAATACTCAGTAATATTTTTGGCTTGGAAAATGGGAGTATTTTGTAAGTTTTAAGGTTTTTTCTATTGACTAATTTCCCCATTATTCCTATTGTAAGCTAAAAAAACAGACAAGGTATTTTTAAAATTCATAAAAAATTGTTCACTTCAGAACACAATTTTATGTGGCAAATGAATATATATCATAGTTATGAAAACATAACTATAACTTGAAAAATATCAAACTTCTAAAATTCTTTAAGATAAACAACAGCTCAGATGATTACAAGTTTATTATTTTTTTCCTGGTATTGACTTTTAGTTGTTTTGTTTTTTTCCAATTTGATTTTTTTTTAATTGGAGCCCAAAAACATACAGAAGTAAAAGTAATTTAATCAGCAGACAAGAAAAAATATGGAAATGGAAAAGCTTGCTGGTATATACTGTAATGAAGTGGATGCTGTAACAGCTCCAGATCAGTATCTATAGTAGGGGTGTTCAACTGCAGTCCTGGAGAGCCACAGTGGCTACAGGTTTTCATTCTAACCATTTTCTTAATTAGTGACTAGTTTATGCTACTAATTAACTAATTTAATTTATTTGATATTTAAGACTCAGACCCTTTAAATCAGTACTGAGTAATTTTGGTCTTGGAGGGCCGCAGTGGCTTCAAGTTTTTGTTTCAAACCAGTTGCTTCATGAGAAATTATTCATTGCTGATGAACCACTTATTGCTTAAGTGACATTTTTCTGGATCATTTTAATTATCTCTTTAATTATCTTACCTTTAATTGCTTTGTTTAGTGTTAAACAGTTATATTCATTGTTTTAACTGTTCTTTACAATAAGATGCAAATGACAAAATAACCAGCAGTTCTACATCTAGCTTGTCTCCATTTCCACACGTGTGTACTCATCATTCACTATTTGGTTTAATTAAGTTCACAGAAGGAAACTGAAGAGAAAGTGAAGAAAGGAAAACTACTCGTCTGTTTTAGGCTTCAAATTATGTGGATGATACTTGTATGATTAGAAAGGAAAAAAAATCTATGATTTAAGAATGAACTGACATAGTAGAGTTAAAACATTAACAAGCTATGAAATTAAATAATTCTAGCTGACACCCGCCGTAGCATAGGGCGGTGTAAGAGTAGGAACGGAAAACGGTGAGAAAGGAATTCAGAAATCAAGAAGAAAGAAATACTGAATAGGTGTTTTGCTGGAGACAACAGATAATGAGTCGAAAGATCTAACCCTAGAAAAAGCCACGTACAACAATAGTTTTGTTGCATGTATCTTGGACTTCCTGGAAATGTGGAGGGTAATATGATTATTTTGCCTACACGTACGTTGTTATTTTCAGCCTTTGCTTGCAGTGCGTCTGATAGTCCTTCTGTATTGTTCCACGCACAGGTCTTGTTGATGTAATCTGAGATAGTTGAGACGCACACCGTTTTAACATACGCATCTATGATGTACTGTTGGAATAGTTTGACGCTGGAGTGCAAAATACTAAATGTATTCCTCATTGATAATCTATACGCGTAAAATTGGCATTGAGTAAGCATGATTCGGTTGGCAGTTCTTTTATCGGGAACATGTTGTAAATCTGTGTGCCAGCCAATGTCTCCGTAAGGGAATAATAGTGGGTAAACCATAGGATCGCAATTCATATTGAGCGTGCAAATCTGTTTACAGGAGTTGCCTCTGAGATAGATGCAAATGTCCCTTTCAGCAGGGGTTTCGCCATCTTTTCCGATGAAAATCGCTGCAACATCGGCGTGACATGTCGGGGCAGTGTATCGTCGTAAATCCTGCCCAGGGTTTTCCTTGAAAACCATTTGTACAGATGCTGTTGGATTGGACTGAGCGATTTCATGCATGTGTTTGTATGATTTAGTGAAGGGGTTGATGGTTCTGAGCATTGAATCTAGCTGGAGAAGTACATTTTCGCTGCATAAAGAGTTTGCTTTATTTTGTAAGCGTACTTCAATAGCTTGCACTGTGCCAAAAACATACAACTGTCCATATCCTGGAGAGGTAGACATGTTAGCATATAGTGGAGAGATTTGGTGATAAATTTGCCTGTGTATTTTAAAACAGTATGGTCCGTGGCCAGGAGGTTGAGTTATCTGTGTACCAATGGAAGCAAACGGTAGAGAAGAGTTGTATTCTCGAATGTGTTCACAATAATTTTTTCCTTCTGAGGTTTGCTGTGTAAGAAGCTGTTAGAAAGACACAGGTGGCTCCTGCAAAGGTGGTAAAGCTACTTTACCGTTGTGGTAGCACCTCAAGTACTTGTTGGATGTATTACGCTCAGCAGGCCAGTATAGTGCATGACAGTGCTTGCACTGCTGGTCTGGAGTCCCAATGTTGTACTCTTGGATGGGAAGACAGGAATGAGATGAAGAAGTACCTCTGGTAATGGGAAGGGGATTGTGTGTATGTCTGCTGAGACTGCGTTGGTTTGGAAACGTTGCTTTGCAGATGTCCATTGCAAGACGTGAATGAGTTTTGTTGTGTTTAGTCAGACAATCCTGTGTAGTGAACTTCTTATTGCATTTCTGGCACTCATATAGTTGTTGGGAAGAATGCCTTTTCTTGTGTTTAGCAAGTGAGGTTCGCGTTTGAAAAGTTTTGTTGCTGGAATCGCACTGGAAGAATGTGTTACTGGAGTGGGAGTCAGGTAATGTTTCAGAGGATTGAATATTTGTGTGTTTGTGAAGATAGTTCTGCGTTGTGAAACGTTTTGTGCAAGTATGACACTGAAACAATTTGTCGTTGCAGTGAATTTTCTTGTGTTTGGCAAGGCTGTGTTTTGTTTTGAAAGGTTTACTACAAATATCGCAGAGGAAGGTTGTACCAGTAGACAAAACTGTAGTGTTTTGTGGGAGAGAAGAATGACTGAGGACTGATGTGTTGGTGTTATCAGACATAATATGCTGCTGTGGAGACATGATCAGAAGCGATAGGAGGGCTTCATAGTGGTGAAGAGGACGAATAGGAATCGAGAAATGCCGTGTCCGCTGCGTGTGGGCGGGACCAGTTTTGAAGTGGAAGCAGGACGAACCAGAAGAGAAATATATATAAGATATCCGTTATTGGTGTGGTTTGGCTTCTAATTAACCAACTGAGCAGGAACAAAAATCCGCAGCCACTGCGGCTAGCCAAGATTAGAGCTGGCCACCATTGATCTTTAGCATCTGGAATGTTACACTGCTGTACTAGT
Organism: Polypterus bichir lapradei; assembly: GCA_026402145.1. NCBI lineage: Eukaryota > Metazoa > Chordata > Cladistia > Polypteriformes > Polypteridae > Polypterus > Polypterus bichir. The sequence continues at coordinate 16,464,715 of JANRMT010062821.1, read as the reverse complement.
GGTTGCAATTGTCCCTATCATTTAATCCCTGCTGTCACGTCCTCAGGTAGTGCCACAAAAATAAATGAATACATGGAATGTCTACTCTTCACTCTATTGTATCTACAAAGCTTGTAACCATGCTGTCCTGTTTATTTCTACCTTTTAACTCCTTCTCATTTTTAACAACATGGCCTCTACATGTCCTACATAAAATTCTTCCAAGGCAAGACAATGCCTTTATACTTGGTTTACATTAAACTGAAGATTTTTCTGTCTCACATTCTCTATCACTTCTGTATCCCAATACTCTTTTCTTATGTCTCGGTTGTTAGTCATTAGCACTAAAACATAAGTAACATGATAGTTATAATTTGTTACTAACCCTCACCTATTCTGTTCCTCTTCTTGGTATTCAAATGTGGCAATTGGTGCCACGGCCCACTTGCCAAGTTGTTTTGCCTGCCTAAGGTAAAGTCATCCCTGATGGAGGATCGCAGGAATCATCAGGTAGAGGGGTCCTTTTTAATTGGATTGGCTGGCCGAGTGTTGTTTCAGCTGTGGAATGGCCAAATGGGGGAGGCAGCTTGATGGCTGAGGTCTCCAGGACTCTAAACAAATCCAAATCATATTATGTGATAGCATCTGTTAAATTCTGTTCCGTAATTGTAATATTTTTATTTTTATACTGTATTGAGGATTACTTATGTTCTGTTCTGTGTATTGTTTTGTATTGACACCCTTCTTTTTGACACCCACTGCACGCCCAACCTACCTGGAAAGGGGTCTCTCTTTGAACTGCCTTTCCCAAGATTTCTTCCATTTTTTCCCTACAAGGGTTTTTTGGGAGTTTTTCCTTGTCATCTTAGAGAGTCAAGGCTGGGGGGCTGTACAAAAATAAATTGTATTGTATTATGTCTCAATATGCCTTCATTATAATTGCTGTCAGTCTTATGCTAATATTAATTTTTGGTACCAATCTGGATGCTCTAGGTCAATGACCACAATGGAAAATGAAATCTGCCAAAAAAGACAAAGGACTGTTGAGCAGCTAGAATCCTATATTAGACAAGAATGGGACAACATTCCCCTCCCAAAAGTCCAGCAACTGGTCTGCTCAGTTCCCAGATGTTTATGGACTGTTGTTAAAAGAAGAAGGGATGCTACACAATGATAAACATTGCCACGTCCCAACTTTTTTGAGACAAATTCAAAATTACCTTATTCTTTTCTTAAAATGGTACATTTTCTCAGTTTAAACATTTGATATGTTTTCTATGTTCTACTGTGAATAACATATTGGATTATGAGATTTGCATATCATTGCATTCTGTTTTAGTTTACATTTTGCACAGTGGGAATTGGGGTTGTATTTTTTCTGTATTCTTTGTTTTCATTGTTTTCTATCATTCTGATAGTATTGCTCTGTGCATTTACTTGTCTAATTGTGAATTTTCTGTTTATTGTTTTAGTTTTTATTTAGTTTCTATGTATGTTTCGCTGTTCTCTGATGTCCCATGTATTTTGTGGATGGCTCCCTAAGAGGCAGGGCTACCCATCCATTACTGTTAAAGGCCTGTCCCCAACCAATGCAGGCAAGCTGGGAAGTAAAGTCTCTTTGCTGTTCATTTAAATAAGCTCTGGTGGATTTTTCTGGTTTTTGTGAGAATTGCTTTGTTCTTTGTAATTTTGCTTTGGTTCTTGACTTTTTGCTGTTGTTTGGTGTATTCATGTGACTTTTTAATGGGACTTGCTTCGGATCACCTATTGGGTAAGTCCTTTTCAATTATTTTTTGCTCTTTTGAACACTTTGTTGAGATAAATCACAACACCCACCATGACATCCTCACTGGTTAAAAGCACTTGACAAGTAGTAACGCTACAAGAACACAAACACAATTTAATATATAAAATACTATATTTTTATATATATATTATATATATATATATATATATATATATATATATATATATATATATTCACACACGTGCAAGTAGGAGACAACTAAAGGGCCTGAATAATGGTAATTCCACACCCAACCAAAGGGCAGCGGGGTGCACTAACTGTCTTTCTCAATCCCTTGAAGACCATTCTCGGGAAATCCTGCATGGTGCCTCCGATGACATCACTTCCGGTGCTAGCAAATAAAGACGCCATCTTTACTCTCAAGAATCAGTTCTGTTTTGGACTATGAACTGTAAAAACCTCTAAAACTTAACCTTTAGCAGCCAGGACATAATATACAGATGGCTGTCCCAAACCTATTTGTTGTCTTTCCTGATGTCTTTGTGTGTTCTTTGTGACAATATATATAAATGAAAAACTATGCAGCATCATTACAGATAGCATTCCAATCCTGACAGCCCTAAACTATGCTGAAATCAATGGAGCACTTGGTCAGCAGATGTAAATGTGTTTAGCTGTGCTTCTGACTGTGAAGATTACTCTTTTTCACAATGGATTCATTCAGTTTGAGCCTTGATGCATGCAAGAATAATTCAGGATTATGTAAGTTACAGAACAACTCATAATGTATGATGGTAAAACAGTAGATTTATGCATTTACAGTATATACAGTATGTGTGCTCAGATTTGGGTAAGAAATTAAAGAAAAGAACAACTCATTTCAGCTCTACAAAGTATTAAGTCTATTAAGAAAATAAAATGTATTTTATGAAAGAACTTTTGACAGCTATTATAAAATATATTTTTGACACAGTATATGGAGAAATAACCCAATAAAATTTTTAATTATTGGTAATAAAAAGAAACTACTTATTGTAATAATAAAAGGAATATTTGGTTTTATTTGTAATTTACATATTTTATTATATTATGTTAATAATTTGAATGTTAGGGTTGTGGCCAGACAAGAGCACAATGGAGAGGTCCCTGCAACTGTGAAGACACCAAGTCCAGAGAAGTAATATGAATGGCATTTAATACAAAACACCAAAATATTCAAGTGACGGTTACACAGAAGTAGTGAGTGTAATGAAAAATGCAAGAAAAAACATAGTCTCTAACTATCCTACTGTGGGTGGCTCAGCTACTTATTTAATTATGTATAGTACTAAATGGTTCCTTTCTGCCTCCCAGCCTTTCAGCCTGGAGCTGAGAAAACTTTTAGTTCTATATCTGTTCTGCCCAGAAGTACTTCTGGGCCATATCCTATCTTTAATAAAAACAATATCCTGAACTTGTGTCACTTTACAGTAAAATAACGTTACATAACATTCTCAAACTTATATTATCTGAATCCAGGTTAAAGGTATTGTAGTGGCCGGTTGGCTACTGTGACAGGTAGGCAGTTCCAGGGACAAGATTGAGAGTGGCGAGATGAGCAAGCTAAGGGAGTGCTCTTTGGGGAATCTTCAGGAAGACAAAGGAAGGTGGGCGGAGTCTGAGTGTGGCAGGAGTTAAATAAGAGCCTGCACAAGGAAGAAGGTTCTACTTCTGAAGGAGTGAGATGTCAAGGAGGACAAAGTCAGTTAGACAGATAGATAGATAGATAGATAGATAGATACTTTATTAATCCCAAGGGGAAATTTACATACTCCAAGTTAAGACGTTTATCAGGCATTTCCTGTGGCCAAGAACAACAGAAAGATTTAGGTTGTATCTGAAGTTGTTGTTTTGTTGGTTCAAAATTAAACTTCCAATTCAGGGTTTCACAAGTTAGTGTGTGTGTCTTTACAAGTGGTGTCAGAAGTGAGATGCAGAATGGACAGATGACTATAGAAAGAGAACTGGTGCAAGTAAAGGTGTAGTGCATGGGTTGGTGATAGTTACTAAAATCTATTTGCTTCCAGGCCAGGGAGTGGGTTGCATGATTTTGTGTAATGTCGATGTAGCACTTTGGAGGAAGCTTGTGTTGATCTGGACACCCAATTGTTGGGAGTCAAGATAGAGCCCACCGGAAGAAATTTAATGTGGCCTTCTTGAAGGGAGTCGCATAATCCTGAGCCTTTTGATGGAGGTTCTCACCAGACATACTGGATAGCTGAAGGGTTGCCAGCAGTCCAAAGTTTGCTCCAAACTTTGCCACAATAGCAGCTCCCCTTCACTCTCTATTTGGCCAGGGCACTGCATTCCAGTGTGGCACAGAGGAAATAAGGGGTATTTCCGCAGGTGGAGAATGCTCTGTGTCATGCACTTGTGCTGGCACAACCTAATCCATGCTTGCCTTTTTATGGCCTTTATTGCCTTTATTTAGGTGCAACTGCGAGTGGTGGTATACTACATCTGTACGCTGAGCTGACCTGAATGTAATTAATGCAGAGCTCTTGGTGGTAGTGGAAGCTACCAAAAATTTCCAGAACTACCTTTGTGGTCTGCCCTTCATTGTGCGCAGCAATCATGCAGCCCTTAAAAGGTTGTTGTTTTTCTATGAACCTACTGGCTCAAGGGGCTTCAATCCTTCCAGTTCTCATTGGAGCACAGTGAAAGCGGCACCTGACATAATCCAGATGCCCTGTTCCAGAGACCTTGTACAGAGAATGACTGCCAGGACTATACGTGACTGGAAGAGTTGAAGAAGGAAAAGGCCAAGTACTTCAAAGAGGGACTCCATTGCTGTGTTCTAGCTGTGCCTGAAAATGAAAGAGAGTTTTTTGAGTAGCAAAAGTTGGATCCAGAGCTGAGCAAAGAACACTGTGATAAAGGGGCTCTGGTCCCAGTGGGAAAGTCTGACCATCCAGATGTGTGTATTGAAATGGAGATGGCAGATTGTAGTGCCCAAAGTACTTCAGGAAAAGGTTCTGTGACACGTGTACAGAGCCCCAGAGCAGGACACTTTGAAGTGACAAAAACTTTCAAACATTAGCACTTTTACTGGGGATGCTATTGCAGGGACATAGGGGATTTCTGTCATTGCTGTGACCTGTGCATAGCCAAGAAGGGCCCCCTGGGACAATCAATAACACTGTTGCAGCAATATGAAGCAGTGCGGGAACCTATGGAACGAGTAGGGATAGATGTATTGGGTCCCTTCTTGAAGTTTAACTGAGAAAACCATTTTGTGCTTGTGGCCATAGACTGTTTCACCAAGTGGCCAGAGGCATATGCTTTGCCAAATCAAGAAGCAGAGACCATGGCAGAGACAGTAATCGTGGGCATCATTAGTCATTTTGGGGTTCCAGCTGAACTTCATTTCAGACAAGGTGCACAATTTTGAATGCAAAATGTTTCAGGCTATAAGTGCCCAGTTAGGAATTAGGAAAACCCACACTACACCCCGGCATCTGCAAAGCAATGGGTTGGCAAAGTGATTCACACTGTTACCACACAGCTGGCTCTTCTGAAAAAGATCAGCGCGACTGGGATCTACATTTTCCTTTGATTTTAATGGGATGTCATTCCGCTGTGCAGGAGTCCACAGGTTGCAAACTTGAATTGCTAATGCTGAGAGGTGAAATAAGAACACTTACTGCGATGATGCTGAGTCTTCCTCCTGATAATGCATCATCACCTGCCAGAGAACTGCAGGACAGGTTGGGAGTTACACAAAATTTTGCTTGTGAGCATTTGCAAGAAGCTGGTCTGACCCAGAAGAGACATTATGATATCCAAGTGCAGGGGTGGCTTTTTGAGAGTGGGGATCGTGTGTGGGTTTATAGCCCTAAGAGAAGGAAAGGCAAATCCCCTAAATATTATGGCTTAGTAAATCTGAAACTATTCACTTAGCCAAGGAAACACCAAATGATAATTCATTTCTTCATAGATCAAGAGATACTAATCAAGGAGGTGGCTTTGGGATAATTCTATCTGCAGAACTACAAAGCATCTTGGAGATTAAAACAGATTACTTCACAATTATAGTACTAGTCTACAGAACAGCAGACCAGTAGGGCCAACTTCAACGTTCATGAATGAATTTGTCAGGCTTTATCTGGTCCAGTCATAAATTATGATCATATACTGTAGTGTTGAAGGAGATTCAATATACACATTGATGTTGAAACGGACACACTTATTTGTTTTGCCAGATTGTCAGTGACTCAACTCCTAGTCATAACCTCACATTAGATTTAATTATACTTAAAGGAAGTTATTTCTGATCACTACTTAACTGTCTTTGATTTGGTTCTGCCCTTACCAGTAAACTAGAAGATTAAAACAAGGACAGTGCAACAACTAGATTATAACTCTGCATCAAAATCTGTAGATATTTTAAGAAACTCGAGCATAACTGTTGAAAATAATTTGGATCAGCTAACTCAGTTTACAAAGGGACTTTGAAAGAAGCTTTGGATACAGTAGCTCCCCTTAAAACAAAAGTGATTAAAGCACATAGAAACTCAAACTCTTAAATTAGGATGGTGAAAACCGGAGCATATGTATATGGAGAACAACAAAGCTGCAGGTCTTCTAAACTGTATGGATAGAGAGTGTTAAAAAGTAGTGAAAAGCTCTTTTTAGAGCCTGCTTAGACATCTTTAATAGATAACAACAGTAATAATCCTTGTGAAATATTTAGATCATTTGCTGATCTAACGATTGGTAATTTGTGATTTACAATACAAAATACCTACAGGCATTAGCAGTGCATGTTTAATGAACGTCTTTAATGAGAAAATTGACAATATATGACCCCAGATTTTACCACCACTACACAAACTTAATACTAGACAAACAAACCCTGACTCATCATGTGCGCACCACTTTAATAATTTTCATTTGGTAACTGAACAGGAAGTCATAACTTTAATTTCTAAATTGAAACCTCCTACTTGTTAGCTAGACCCAGTTCCAAGTAAACTAATAAAAAGCTCAACAGATGTTCTGGCTGCACCCATTCTTAGCATTATTAATAGTTCATTGCTGAATGAACCAAAAGTATCACTTATCAGACCATTCTTTGAAAAGCCAGAGCTGAATACATATACACTTAAAAATTATAAACCCATTTCAAATTTAACCTTTCTCTCTAAAATAATTACAAAAAATAGCCACCACTCAGCTTCAGTCTTATATTACAAATCACAATTTATTTGAGAAATTCCAGTTTAGCTTCCACACTGGTCATAGTACAGGAATAGTATGTACTTGATAAAAATGTGTCCCTTAACATGTTCTTCAAAGAAAATGAGCCAAGGACATTGAATCTCAGGTTGAAAAAAAGAATTTATTGCATTTTTTAAGTAAACATTGAAAATGAGTCTTACTGACAACACACAAGGGCTAACCAGCAATCATGTCTTTGAGGACTTTGGAGTAAAAACAAGGTTCCCAGAAAATCACCCACGCAGGAGAATGAACAAACTCTACCTATAACTAAGACAGAATCCAGAATGATAGATGAAAGAAACAGTAGCACTAACCACTGCACCACTCTGTTGCCTCTCGCCCCAGTAGAGTAGCAATACAGTGTTAAAAAGGGCAATGAAGCACCAAAAGAAAATGCATAATGAATATAGAGAAATGTATCATATATGTAAATAGTGCCATAGAAATATATTGTGTCCTGTCTGATATTCTGCTTTACCTCCTGTTTTTCATGGGAAATGTAAAATCTTCAACCGTTTAATATTACAAAGGACCCTGAGTTGACAAAAATAAAAAAAAATGTTTATTTCATGTATGTTGATTTGCACACACAAGTAAGAATTTCACTGCACTCTCTACCTGTCACAATAATGACCTTATTAAAGATAGTAACAAAAACCATAGTACTTGTAGAAAAACTGAAGCAGGCACCTCTGTATTACAGTGACAGAAACATCCCTGTACAATAGGAATAAACTAATTTCTAAAACATACATAATAAAATAATGTCTAAAATACTATAAATAAATAATAATATCTAAAACGAACATAATAAAACAACAATGTCAATTTAGAAATGAAAAAAGAAGAAACCATCTTATAGCCAGAAGGACAGTGGTTCTCAAACTCAACCACTGGGACCGTATATGGCTGCAGTTTACTAAACTTAATTTTGTAACCTCAATATTGAACTCAAAACAAAGAAACTGGGAACTAACAGTTCCCTTAATTACAGTAATAATCCAATTTGATTAAAAAGAAAAGTTGTTTGAACAAAAACCTGCAGCCTGGGCTGAGTCTAAAAACCACTGCCCTAGGATATGCACTGTATATATATGTATATGTTGTAACAAGAAGAGACATGAGACATGGCAAAGGTTTGGGGCAGCCACCCGTATAATCTGTTTCCTGGCTGCAAAAAGTAAAAGTTTGAATGTAAGTCAAGTTTACAAGACAGAGTACAAAGCAGAACTGAATTCCAGGGGAAAGGAGCGAGGCTTTATAGGAAGTCTGAGGGAAGTGATGTCGTCCTCGGGGCCAGGACCAGAAGTGGCATGTCTCGAGTCGAGGCAGTGGCTCCTGGTGGGATTTCCCGGGAAAGGTCTGCAGGGAACTCACAAAGAGTGTTAGTGCAAAGGGGCAGATGTATTACCATATTTCTCCAAGCCCTTCAGCTACCTCCTAGTCACAAGTGTGTGACAATGTATACGTATATGTATATAGCATTAGTTTCAAGTAGTATTAATTCCTGTAATTCATGGTAAACATAAATGGTTAAGTCAGTTACTTCATTCTTTTCAACATGAACCTTCAGCTTTGCTTTTATGTTTCCAGCACAGCTCTGTCACCTACGCAGTGATGATTTGAAGCAGCAAGGCTGCAAACACCTAACACCCACATAAGATGTTCTGTAGCTCACTCCCTGAACAAATATTTCACCCAATCAGCAACTAAGTTTATCTAGCAGTGAAGGAAAATGGTCATCCCTTTGAAACCTCTAGGCTTCATCAGGATGGAAGTGTTCACAGTTTCTATGACTACCATATAGATGATATATAATTTCGGTATTCAGTCAGTAACTTTACCAGTGCCATATAACCAGAAGCTTACCTAATTGTAACACCATAATTTTTTAAATGTTTTAATTGATTACTGATAATACTAACAAAAAATAATGCAAAGAAAAGAAATCATATGATTTTAAGGAATATACTTATATTAAATAGACTTTTTATTGGATTGAAACTTAGAAGGTTCGTCTGGGGTATTGCAGGAATTAGCAAAGAATGAGTACATGCACTCTTGCTTAATCCAGTTTAGGTTCATGTGGAGCTGGAATATATTTCAGCTGCATTAAACACAAGGAAATAAATTCTGGATGTGGAAAACAATCTCTCCTAAGGCATACACATAAATGACAAAACAAATTTATATATCATAAAGTCTAGGGTCGGATGAATTCAACCCAATATCAACAAATTCTTCAGGATCTCAAAGTTGGAGTTACGCAGGGGTTGGATATTCCAACAAGACAATGACCCAAAACACAGTTCAAAATCTACAAAGGCATTCATGCAGAGGGAGAAGTACAATGCTCTGGAATGGCC
>JANRMT010062821.1:16420162-16443050 GCA_026402145.1 Polypterus bichir lapradei | reverse complement strand
TTTTATGAATGAAATTTGGCAGGATAGTACATATAAGGCAATAGGTATCCACTAAAAAAGGACATACCAATATATCAATATATCGAAGTGAAAGGAATAAAGTTATGGAAAGCTTAGAGAAGAAGCATTTAGCAAGTGCTATAAAGATCAAGTGCTTACCAGGGGCCTCATGTATAACGCTGTGCGTACACACACTATAACATGGCGTAAGCACAAAAGTGGGAATGTGCGTACGCACAGAAAAATCCAGATGTAGGAATCTGTTCGTACGCAAACTTCCATGTTCTTCCGCTACATAAATCCCGATCAGCGTGAAAAGTAATGATCGTGCACGCACCTGCTGTCCCGCCCCAACTCCTGCGATAATTACGCCTTTTTGAATATGCAAATCAATATAAATAGCCCTTAAGCTCAGCCTTCTGTGAAAAGACAATGGGAAAAGCACAGGAGAAAATATAAGAATTTCAGCAAATACCAAGTGGAGGCAAGGAAAAACGTACTATTTGTTGGTTTAAACAGTGGTATAATCAACAAAAGGAAGTTGATCGAGTGACAGAGTGTCGGAGAAACTTGAAAGGTCAAGTTCACAAAGTTGCACAGTGCCCGAAATAAAAAAGAAGTTGAAAAGGCGAGTCGTAGCCCACCGTCTGAGTGTCATATGAAAGCTTATTAGGGTACAGAGAAAAAAATAGGCACACATTGGAAAAAAGTACGAAATGTCAACTTTAATCTTGAAATTTCCACTTTAATCACGTAGTTTATTTTGTCATTAAAGTAGAACATCATAAACTTCATCTTAAAATCGTTTTAATTTACTAGTTTCTCAAATCCCATCGTAACTAAAGTAGCACGTTAAATACTTTGTTTTGTATTTGATCTTCTATGTGCTCTATCTGTGTGAATCACTACGTGCTTCCGTGCTTTGTCTTGTCAGGTGGGAGTGTACCGGGGCCGAGTTTTCAGATGGGGAGGGTGTCCCGTGGTTCGGCGAGACCCGGTACGGGCTCCGCTCCCGGCACACTTAACTGGGCAACCTAAAGAGGCCAAGGAGTGTCCAGGGGGGGCTCACAGAGGTGGGCTGCTCCGGAGGGGAGAGACAAAGGGTGCTTACTATGTTCTCTCAGAGGAGAGTGCCCCCCTCCCTGTGAAACCAGAGCCCCAAGTACCACCTAGGGATGCCCCAGACTGGCAGGTGAAAAAATTTAAATATTGGAGGTTGGACCCAGAGCGGCCGACCCACGGACAAGCCTGGTCCCTCTGGGCAATGGTAGGGCAGTGGTTATGGCCAACTGAGAATAAGCCCTACCAAATAATAGAGCAGGTAGCCTGCTATCTGCTTCTGAGAGCGCTACCCCATGGCTTCACCCAGCCGGTCTGGGGTGCGCAGTTTAAGAACATGGCAGAGCTCATAGAGCTTCTGGAGACAAAAAGGGCGGCCTCACACTCAGGGAGAGCAAAACCGTACCTGTGTCGAACTCACCCGGAGTATGTCCCAAAAAATTAGCCAAACCCGTACTACCCGGAGCTTGTGCCGGTGTCCCCGGACTCGCAGGCGCGCAACCCGCTTGGAGGCGAGGTGGAATGCAGGTGGAGGGGGAGAGGGGGTTGGTGCGCTTTGACTAACCCGTTGGCAGTCCCACACACAGGAGTGGTGATCGTAAACGGGTATAAAACTAAGGCTTTATTTGATTCCGGCAGCAACATTACCATTGTTGCCCGCCGATTTGTGCTGCCGCGACAATACTTAAAATTTAAGACCAGTATAACCTGTGTCCATGGAGAAATCCGCTGGTACAGGTCCGCCTCTTATGTCGTCAGCTACGGAGGATCGGTTCAGAAATTAAGCGTGGCAGTCCTTCCCGATCCTCCACACCCGGTGATACTAGGGCAGGACTGTTCTAAAATTAAAAGCGGCGAGACACATACCACTCCTGGGGATAACTTGGGCCTAGATACAGACGGGAATGAGCCGTCTCCAGCTGCCTCCACACCGTGTATTCAGCCGGCAGGGAGAGACGAAGCGGCCACCTTTAGTGACGTGGCAACTCCCAGACCGTCGCGTACAGATACGTTATCCTCCAGCGCCGAGATGGAACGGGAGGAAACCGCGCCCCTTGAGGTCGGTCCTGACCCTCTCTCCCTTTTACGGTTTCAATTTAGAGAGACGCCGGCTTCTTTTAAAAGGGAGCAGTGGAATGATGACTCCCTTAAGTTTGCAAAATATGCAGTGGTCCTGGTCAACGGCCAATGCACTAACCACAGGGTCCTCTGTGTTGAAGAATGACCTTATTTATCGTGTAGCTGAGCATGACGGGCGGGAGAGAAGGCTACTGCTATTCCCATGGACCTTCCGGCGGCAGGTCTGTGAGCTAGCACACGCCCACCTCCTAGGTGGCCATCTGGGCACTGAGAAAACACTGGAGCGGATCAAGCTCCGCTTCTACTGGCCGGGAATCAATGAGGAGGTTCGTCGCTTTTGCACTTCTTGCCCGGAGTGTCAATTGCGAAAAATTCCTAGGAGGGACCGTGCTCCTCTCGTTCCTATTCCCCTGATTGATGTTCCCTTCCACAGAATCGGGGTTGATTTGGTTTGACCCCTGGAGCCCTCAGCCCGAGGACACAAGTATATTTTAGTCCTCATGGATTACGCTACCAAATATCCCGAAGTTGTTCCATTGCACTCAGCCACTTCCAAAGCAATCGCATGGGAATTACTAGGGGTCTTTTCACGTGTAGGGATCCCCAAGGAAGTCTTGACAGACTGGGAGACGCCTTTTACCTCGGAGACGTTAAGGGAGACTGCCAAGTTACTGAAAATAAAGCATTTAAAGGCCGCGGTATATCACCCTCAAACTGACGATTTGGTGGAGAGGTTCAACCAAACTCTCAAACAAATGCTGCGTAAGGTGGTCAGCGAGGATGGAAGGAACTGGGATCAGCTCCTTTTGCCTATCGGGAAGTCCCTCAAGCCTCCACGGGGTTCTCCCCTTTTGAATTACTATATGGGCGACCACCCCGGGGCATATTAGACATCTTAAAAGAAGGATGGGAAGAAGAGGCTCTTCCCTCTACAAATATATTAGAATATATTGCGCAGTTATGCGATAGATTTGGTAAGATTCGAACCCTCCTTAAAAAGCACATGGAAGAAGCTCAAGCAGCACAGGTCCGTTATTACGACCGCGGCATGTCTCTCCGGGAGTTCTGCCCGGGAGATCAGGTCATGGTCCTAGTACCTACCTCCCACTCTAAGTTACTTGCCCATTGGCAGGGGCCCTACGAAGTTAAGGAGAGGAAAGGCCTCGTCGACTATTTGGTGAGTCAACCCAATCGTCGGCCGAGGGAGCGGGTTTATCATGTCAACCTGCTGAAACCGTGGAAGGACAGGGATCCCGATCCCTCCTCCGGTCAGCCCCGCTCACTCTTTTCTCACACGGCTAGCCTTAACTTCGGTGTGGATTTAAATCCCAGACAACGACAGGAGCTCGAAGCAGTTATCCTGTCTGTCCGGGGGGTAGTGAGTGAACGCCCCAGATGGACCTCTCTGGTTAAGCATGACATTGTGACAGAACCCGGGGTTATAGTCCGAGAACGCCCGTATCGGCTTCCCGAGGCAAAAAGGGCTGAAGTGGAGCTTGAGATCAAAAGCATGCTGGAACTAGGTGTGATCGAGGAAAGTCATAGTCCCTGGTCCAGTCCAATTGTGTTGGTCGCTAAGCCTGACGGGAGTTGGAGGTTCTGCAATGACTTCCGTCGGCTTAATCAAGTCTCAAAATTCGATGCTTATCCAATGCCGCGAGTAGACGACCTCCTCGAGAGGCTTGGACAGGCTCAATATTTGACCACACTGGAAATGACAAAGGGATATTTGCAGGTTCCCTTAACGGACTCCGCGAAGGTTAAGACCGTGTTTAGCACCCCTAGCGGACACTGGCAGTATCGTGTCCTTCCATTTGTGTTACACGGGGCTCCAGCTACCTTCCAGCGTCTGGTGGACAAAGTGCTCAGGCCTCATAACTCATACAGTGCTGCCTACCTGGATGACGTGGTCATCTATTCCAGCACATGGACGGAACACCTACAGCAGGTAAAAGCGGTATTGCGGACACTTGGAGAGGCCGGGCTTCGGATCAATCCCAAGAAATGCTTCTTCGGATTGAGTGAAGCCAAGTATTTAGGCTACCTGGTGGGTCGGGGTACCGTGAAGCCACAGTGCTCCAAAGTAGATGCCATTTTAAAATGGCCCCGTCCACAAATTAAGCAGCAGGTCCAAGCCTTTCTCGGGTTAGCGGGATACTACCGCCGGTTTGTACCCCGGTTCTCAGAGAGAGCGGCGCCCTTGACTGATTTGACAAAGAAGAGGGCCCCAAACATTGTGGTATGGACTGAAAAGACAGGTGCTGCATTTAGTGACTTGAAGCAGGCCCTTACGTCCACACCTATTTTGAAAGCTCCTAACTTTGCCTTACCTTTCATCCTCCAGACGGACGCTTCGGACACAGGCCTGGGGGCAGAGCTGAGCCAAAACGTCAATGGTGTGGATCACCCCATTATGTTCCTGAGCCGGAAACTGTTGGACTGGGAGACCAGGTATGCGGCGGTGGAGAGAGAGGCTTTGGAGGTTTAATGGGCGATTACTCAGCTGAGGTACTACCTGCTGGGCCGGGAATTCACCCTTGTCACGGACCATGCTCCTTTACAGTGGATAGCCCTGCACAAGGAGTCGAATCCACGGGTCACCAGGTGGTTTCTTGACCTCCAGCCATACAAGTTTTCGCTTGTTCACCGTCGGGGCACTCTTCGTGCCAACACTGATGCCCTCTCTTGGGTTCACGACCTCTCGGTCAAGGTCGCCCGACCTGACGGGTCTGGGCTGAGGGGGGAGCCTTGTCACACACGTGCGCATGGGAGGCAGCTAAAGGGCTCGGGTAAGGACAGTTCTGAGACATACCAGGATTTGGCAGAGTGCACTGACTCTTTTTCTTCCTTGCCTGCAGACCATTCCCGGGAGGTTCCGCCTGGCTCTCCTGACGTCACTTCCGGAGACGAGCCTATCGAAGGAGACCTTGCCAGCTCCGGCCTCTGTGATGTCACATCTGAGCTCGAACCAATGGCTGAAGACCTCAATGAGCCCGACCCCTACAATCTCACTTCCTGTCTTCCCCTTTAAAAACCTCCTCCTTTTTCCTATGCCCTCAGTTCTGTATTGGACTCGGTTTTGTGCACAGCAGTGTTATCATTTGACACGACAATTTGCAGCCAGGAAAACAAATTATACGGGTGGCTGCCCCAAACCTTGCTTTGTCTCATCGTGGCTTTTGTGACAATTAGTAATATTACAGCTCTCTGAATAATTAAAATACTGAGATGCATAAGTGACATCTTTTTCATGATGATAGGAATGAAAGCATGTTATTAAACATGGTAACACGGTGGCGCAGTGATTGTCCGCGACCTTTGATGAAATTATTGCAGCAGTACTGTCTCTTTCAAACGTACTAACCTCCAATTCCTGTCCTTACTTTTCTTTCTCCAAATACCCAATCGCCACACAATCAGCTCTGTAATATACGTTAAGCCATCTGTAAGCTTACAACGACGATTCTTCAAAACTTTTAAGGAACATTGAAATATCTTCGTAGTACGTGTTTAATTATTCTATCCATCCATCCTTCCAGTGTCACACCAGCCCAGCAAGAATACAGCACGAGGTAGGATCAATCCGTGAACTAGCTAGCGCTGCGGCACCGTGTCCTCACATGTTCAATTATTAACAATATAGATTATTTAAATGAAGTTAAAGTTTTATCTGTATAATATAATCAACATATTTTGCTGCATTTCATCTTAAAAATGATATCGTCATCATATGTAAATACGCACTTTATAAAGTGGCACAGGTTGTGCAATATTATAACTATAGTGCAAGTTTACAGTGAGGTGATTGTACTTATAAGTACAAACAGTTCTACAAGGAGCATTTGATGGACTGATTGACTGTGTTTAAAGTTCTTGGGATGAAACTGTTTCTGAACCGCGAGGTCCGTACAGGAAAGTCTCTGAAGCGTGTGCTTGATGCTGTATCCCAGTAATTCTCTTTCCGATCAGCTGCTGCTGTGATTCCCCACTCTGATACAGTGATATACTGTAAATACTCTGAGTGGTGCAGTGAGAGTAATATGGAAAAAGATGATCCTTTGTGGCAACCCTTAACGGGAGCAGCTGAAAGAAGAAAAAGAAGGTGCAGTGACAGTAACAATGCTAAAGCAGTTATGGTATTTGGAATACTATGGCTATTCCCTGGACCATTATATTGTTACAGGTTAATTACAATCAGATGCATTACACTAATAAACAATATGCGGTTAGTTTCAGTGTATTTACAGTATAAAGGCTCAACAGGAATGTGGATCTAAGAAAGAAAGTGTAACCACACAGGAACAGTAGCATTGCTTTGACGCTGGGTGCCGCCAGTCTGCAAAACCGAGCGCAGAACTTGTGTATGACAGGGTATGAGATACCGTGGAAATGTTTGTGGCTTTACGCCAAGTTTAGGTTTTATACATCTCGATTTGAACGTGGAAACATTCGTATGCAACAGTTCTATGCGTACGAAACCACTTATACATGAGGCCCCAGGTGTTCTGGCTGTGAGCATAAAGGCATTTAACCTATTTAACATCCTCATCTTATCTGAAACTTTGTGTCAAATATCGACAATTCCCATCAGCCAGCACTCTGCTTCAGACAATTTCATCAGAACAAAGTTTAAATAAGAACATCAACAAAAGTGGCATGTCGTCGAAAAGTATGCTGCATTTTTTATTTCCTTAACAAATTTAGATAACAATTTCATTGTTTCGCTGGATTACAGCATTAATCTTCTTATCTCATCTTGGATTTTGTTTAGATTTGTTGAATTTATAAAATATACTTTTCCCATTTTATTTTAATCTGGACCCTTTTCTGAGAAATGTGTAGGCAAAGTAAGCGTATGCTATGTTGCCCATTCCTTTAGAAGCAATCTTCCTTTCTTTCTTTCTAAACCCAACCAAAAACCCGTTTTTAGTAAAGTCTAGCTATTGCAAGCTTGCACATGAAACATAAAGAATTCAAAAGCTGTTTTCCTTATCACTACTTCTTTGATGTTATATTCAACAATCTATGATTGAAACAGTGGTGATGTGATGCACTTGGCTATGCATGTGCTTCATTTTACTGTGTCCACCATGTGTGACAATAAATCTGAGAAGAGTGATCAAGCTACATTTTTTTAATCAGTGCATAGCCTTGCATTTTTGAAAAACTTACCACTGTTGTCCATCTCCATATCATCATTAAGTTTGCAGTACCAATCAACAATCAGAATTAAGGGCTTTTTGAAGTTAAAAAAAAACAAAGAAGAAAAAAATCTGCAAATTAACCAAAGGAGCCAAACCATGATTGAACAGAATGAACCATTATTTTTTTTCTATAGCTATTGGAGGTGCTCTTTTTTCAGAATGTGAAAGTAAAGAATAGTGTTTTTGAGTGAGTAAAAGTAAATAGTCACTTTTGCTTTTTTTCGTTGGTAGACATTAATTCAAACCCATAAGGCAATACTAATTTTAGAATTTGATGCAAATGGAGAGACAAAATTTTTAACCTTGCCATTTTTAACCTCAAATGAATCAAATATAAATCATGTTAAATTGCTCTTCCCTTCTCATGCCCCTTTGGCCCATCCGGCTTTAGATGCTTCCCACAGTCCCTGCTGTTTGTAGCTCACTAAGTTATTTCTTTTCACCTGTTCTTTTCTGTACAGTGCTTAAAACATTCAATTCGTTACATGGGCCATGTTAATCTGCAACCTGCAAGTGACATTGCTGTTTGCAATTAGTTCAATTAAAGCACAATTCTGTGTTTTAACTTTATTGTCTGGCTATAGTCATGGCAAAAATAAAAAGCTTGAACATACAGCAAACAAAAAACACAAAAAGAAGTATTTGTGTATAAGACATTAACAAATCAAAATTATAAACACACTCAAAATTCAAATTATTCCTACTGATTACCTGTTTCAAGTCAAATGAATACAGTTCCTGTAAAATCCTGTTTTGCAATGACCATAAACAAAGTACTTGGAAAAGTAGAAATTGATTTTGAGAAGAAATATTACACTCATGGATCAATTATATGTAGCATGTTCAACAGTAGGCAGCTCAAGTGAACTAATATTATTAGCCCTGGTAAAAAAAATCAAATATTTTATACAGGAAAATACTTAGTTATAGAGTACTTCTGATACACCTGATTAATGAATGGCACTATAACTGAGGCTTATTATCTTAGAAAATATTCCAGGCAAAGGTAAGTACACAGCTAGTTCTATAATATGTTACATTATTGAAGTCACTATCTGTTGAGAAACCATGGAAGTTCTTTGATGTTGGAGTCTTCAAGCTGATGACACTTTTCAAGGCATTTCTGGGAAGCTACAAAAATATGTAAATGAAGTCAAGAAAGAGAAAGGGTTAATAATTGCCACATATTTTCTAACATTCTTGAAAATTCATCATATTACATAAGCAAATTGTAAACTAAAATAATTTTAGTATGTATTGCAGTATGACTTTTTTAAATAAGCTAATAATACATCCATCCATCCATCCATTATCCAACCCGCTGAATCCGAACACAGGGTCACGGGGGGTCTGCTGGAGCCAATCCCAGCCAACACATGCCAAACTTAAAAAGTTGTATATTTAGCATTTTTTGAAAATGTTCTTCTACAGTGCTTGACTTTTGTATCTCTATTGTTAAAACATTCCAAATTTTTGGTACATAAAGAGTTTCTTAGTATTTCTTACCAGTCTGCTTTCTCCTTCAGTGCTTAGTTCTAAATATGATGAGAAGGCCAGCACTTGAAGAGAGATAATGATTAGAGGTCATTAAATGACAAGCTTTCCAAAATGCAGTATAGTAAGATGTAAGATCAATAATACTTATTAGAATACAATGAAAAGTACTTTAAAATCAAGCCTAAATGATACTGGAAGCCAATGAAGTAGGGATGAAGCAGGCATAGACACTCACTTTTAAAGAACCCTAGCTGTTGCATTTTGCAATCCTAGCTGAAGCTGAATCCTGTTTTGCTATTTATGTGTTTATTTTTTGCAACTCTGTTAAAAGCTAAATTGTCATACTCATGATGTTTCTTAAGTGGAAAAACACTGTCTTTGTAACCTGGGTAATGTGGCATATGAAGTTTAATTCAGAATCAACAATGGCATCTACAGTTTTTACTTCCTGCTTTGCCTGTGAAGCTAGATAATTGAGGTTTTCAATTCAGATCCCAATTTTTTCATTCTAGTCAATTAGTAGAATGTATGTATTTTCTCTTATAAAGTAAATTACTGCTCTTCCACTCTGTTACAATAGATAGGTGTTCAGTCACAGGGTAAAACACGTGCACTAAATGTGTGTTATATATAGCTATGGAAATTCATGTCATTTTATAATAATTCTGCTGAAGGAGAAGGTGTAATGTGAATACTAACAGACCAAGGAGTGATCCTTGTGGCACCATATTCTATATCAGAGGTGTCCAGGTCTGGTCCTTTCTGCCACTTTCTTAATCTGTGACCACTTTCTGCAGGTAATTGACTCTTTTCCCTTCATTTTAATGTCCTTGCTTCTTAAGACTCAGTCCTTCAAATTGCTTCGTTCTTTTCCTTAAATAGCAGCTAAGCAACAATGAGATGTGAAGCAAGACAACAGATGACTAGCTGAGTCGGGGCCTCAAAAATCCAACCAATTTAATTCCAACTAGTTTCTTAATTAAAATTCTTGCTGTTTAATTAAACCTGTTATGTAATTCCATGGCTTGCCAGTGCTCTAATTCTGCCACACTAGACATTTCTAGAGCTGCTGATTTTTTTGTTTCTAAGAGTATCATCAAAATGTTTTGTGGACCCAAGCAGATCAGCAGATCTTCAACTTTATTTATTTTGAGATATTGTGTGATGGAATGCTCTGTGGTGGGCTGGCACCCTGCCTGGGGTTTGTTTCCTGCCTTGCGCCCTGTGTTGGCTGGGATTGGCTCCAGCAGACCCCCGTGACCCTGTAGTTCGGATATAGCGGGTTGAATGATGGATGGATAGATGGCTGTGTGATGGAAACAGGTTTGCGATTAACAGTTGTCTAAAATTCCATGAATATATGACTAAAACCAATTTAAGGCAGAGCCTAAGATGCTAACATATTGTTTTGGGTGGGGAAGAACACTGTGATCTAAGTTGTCAAAAGCAGAAGATCACATTTAGAAGAATACATGCCGACACTTTATTTTCCATAGTATCGTTAATTAGTTCATAGTCCTCAGTAACTGTTTCCAGTTCCTGTCAAACTTCTGGACGATAAAGTTTGTTTTTGAAATCTAAACTTTTTGCAATGCACTGTATCAATGCATGTTCCCCAACCTAAGCATTGGTTTACAACCAATAATTTGATTATTAGTCTCTCTAGTCAAGTCTTACAGAGATAAAAACAACTGCTATAGTTGGTCATCCCAAGGAAGGCATGCATATTTCTTTTAAATGTGACATTTACTCTCATCATCCATCCATCCATCTAATTTCCAACCCATTGAATCCGAACACAGAGCCAATCCCAGCCAACACAGGGTGCAAGGCAGGAACCAATCCCGGGCAGGGCGCCAACCCACCGCAGGTCTCATCATAAGTGAGGTACCTATTCACTTTATGCTGCAAGAGCTTAATTAACAACTCCTACATAGAATGTTTAACACTTTTGAGGCTGAGATATAGTAAACTTTAACTTTTTCCAACTTGCAGCCAAGTCAGCCTCTTTCAGACTGCCAGGGACCTGTTGGAGATTACACTAGATTCCTGTTAGTTAAATATCATATAATTTTTGGGACCTCCTCTACAGGGATGCACGTTCTCTGATGCTAAAAGGATCTTTATGACATCAAAATAAATTCAGGTTAAGATTTTCTTTATTTCTGTATAATGGAAGTTCTCACAATAACCATAGTCACTTCAGAGTAAAGAAACCAAATAATTTTATAGCATGGACAGACAAATTTATTCAGAAAATATTCTATTTGCTTAAAATGCTTTTTATGAAAGCTGTCTTTTCATGTATTATAGAAAATCCATATTTTTAAAACATATTTCATTAGTCAAGCTTTTGCCCTGACTTTCTTCACCTTGAGCCATTAGTATGATGGCATTTTACATATTCAATTCAATTCAGTTTATTTTTATATAGTGTTCTTCATTGTGTACATGCTGTACATAGCTGTCACACATTCTCAGGTAAAATGTTAGTATAGACTTTACTAATTATTAAATGTAGAATTAGTACACATAAAGACAAAGATTGTTTAAACACACAAATAATAAACTATTATGTATGTATTTCTTTTTTTGTATGTCCTTCCCCTTTACATAGCTACAGTATATCTATGAAATTATTCCACAGACATCCTTTTCTAGGACAAATACAACTGGGAACAATCTACACTTAGAAAATGATTCTTTAGAGGGGCTTAATTAATTTACACACAATTCCATGTAAATAAATAAAATAATTCAAATTTAGATCACTGTGTTTAATCTAACACTACCCAAATAAGTTACTTCAGTGGAGTAAGTTATATTAACGTATTTTATTTCAATTACCCAAACATACTTTAATTAATAACTGTTAAGCAAACAGCTCTTTTAAACCCAATACCTGAATGTTAAGTCAAGTCAAGTTCAAGTCAAGTTGAGGAGCATGCACTGGTACAGTGCATTGCCGCACCCACTTCATGACGAAACAACTCGGGATCCCGGTTTGCAACCCCCCAGGCAGACACGCGGTCCAGTCCTACCCCCTGGAAATGACCCTCTATCTGCCATAGCCAGGTGTTACGTGGGTGACCCCTTAGCCTAGTCCATCCACTTATGTCCCCAGTAATGAGGATCTTACGAGCCAGATCACCCAAAGGGAAGCCTGCCACATGGCCGTAGTGCCATAACTGATGCTCCCTCACAATGCAGGTAATTTGCCTCATTCAAGACTCTATGAGCAACCGCTCATTCGACACAAAGTCAAACCAACAGTATCCAAGGATTTTCTGGATAGACACAGTACCAAAGGAGTCCAGTCTTCATCTCAAGTCACTGGATAGCGTCCATGTCTCCCAATCATATAGCAAGACAGGAAGCACCAGGACTCTAAAGACTTGGACCTTCGTCCTGTTGCATAGATATCGGGGGTACCACACCCCCTTTCCAGCAACCTCATGACCCCCCATGCTCTCCCAATCCGTCTACCGACTTTATAGGAAGAGTCACCAGAGACATGAATGTTACTGACAAGGTAAGTAAACAACTCGACAAGGCCGACACTCTCTCCGCAAACAGACACACTGCTGATGGCCACGAAGATCACAGCATCATCAGCAAAGTCAAGATTCATGAACCTTTCTTCACCGACAGATGCCCCACAGCCACTGAACCCCACGACCTTGCCCAACACCCAGTCCATACAACCATTGATCAGAGTAGGAGCAAGAACACACCCCGACGAACCCCAGAATCAACAGGGAAAAATGCACAGGTTCTGCCTCCACTCTGCACAGCACTCACAGTACCAGTGTACAGGTTGGCCATGATATCGAGCAACCTTGAGGGGATCCTGCGAACTCTTATGATGTCCCACAGGGCAGCTCGATCAACCTAGTGGAACACTTTGCGAAAATCGACAAAGGCTGCAAGGAAACTCTGCCGATATTCGCGTTTGCGCTTCATGAGAACCCTCAGTGCCAGGATGCGGTCAATGGTAGACTTCTTAGGCGTAAAACCAGACTGTTCCAGTCGTTGGTAGGTGAGCAAGTGATCACGGATCCTATTGAGGACAACCCTAGCAAGGACCTTACCCGGCACAGAGAGCAGTGTTATCCCCCTGTAGTTGCTGCAATCCAGGCGATCACCCTTCCCTTTCACGCTTTCCAGTCAGTTGGGATGATGCCAGTCTCCCAAATTGAAGCAAAGATTGCTTGCAATGCCATGAGGACAGCCTTACCACCAACCTGGAGAAGTTCACCTCGGATACCACAGATCCCTTCAGCCTTTCCCCTACTCAGCTGGTTCACCACCTGTGCAATCTCAGTGAGATTGGGTGGTTCTCAGCTAATTGGAGGATCAGCCTCAAAGACCATGGACCCAGAGATATCCAACATCCTAGCCAGAGGATCAGCTTTGAACAACTGCTCAAAGTAGCCAGCCCAGCGGGTAATGGAATATGCTTAAAGTTGCTTTGTAACAGCAAATCATCCTAAAAATCATTTTTGAAAGCTTTAAACATGTTCTTTATGAGTAAATTCAACCTAAAACAACTGGGTAATGGCAACATACCCTAGAAATGATTTCTGTGAGTGGTGCTGTTATTTAAAGCGATCCCTTCACATTGTTCCTACATTAGTTATCCAAGTCAGTTTTATTAGAAAGGATGCATAATGCCTTGAAACCTGCTCCTCTTGAATAAAGGTATTTCAAATTAGCTGTGTAATACAGTAACTACACACCCCAAGAGTATGCAGAACGTGGTTAACTTTCTTTTGAAACAAATGTTGCAGTTTAACCAAACACATGACAAGAATCTGTAAAACAGTACAACTTCAATTCTCCTCCATTCACCATCCTCCCCATAACCCCTCATATCCTCTACACTCTCAAGTTAACACATAGACATACAGTGTCACTTCTTCATAAATAGCTTGCTTTTGCACGCAGAATTTAAATATCTAAATATTTATAAATATCTAAAACCCAGTAGTTCTTCCTGCAAAATACATTTAACCTCATAAATTAACATTCATGTTATGAGTTTGCAATGGCAGAAATAAACCTTAATTAATACCATTTAAGCTTGAAGCACATAGTGTAGTCTTGAGTTCAATTTGGTACCCTTCTCACACAGGCTTCTTTCTTATTCCTGAGGTTCCCTTAAGTTTTTGTTCTTTTTTCAAAAATACATGGAGCCACTGACTCGACCTCCTTACACTTCTTGTGTTAATGCGGGGACAAGATAAAAGACACTCCAGGTATTATCATTTGGAAATGCTTATACAGTATATGGGACCATATTGCTCAAGCAATTATTGGAGAGATAAATACTTTGAATGCCCCTTGTACACCATACTAGGTTTCTTGACCATGATGGAGGACCCACATACAATGTGAAATGTCTTAGCACTTTTCCTGTCAGTGTAAGCCTTCACTTCTTTTTGTTTTCGACTACTATTTAAAAGCTCAATTTTATGTATGAGGGATAGAACAAATGTAGTTTGTGGGGGTCAGTTAATGATAATACATTTTTAGGTGAACTGACTGTGTAATCCAAAATGGCATTATGGCTTTGTGATTATCCCCATGGTCTTAAACTGAATAAGAAGGGTAGAATTGATGACTAGAAAGTTATCATGAATATGCTGTTAACTGCACACCCATAAACAAGCACCTATGTGTATATGCAATGTGAAAGCAACATTAGAAATAGGTGTCATTATCTTTCATAAAATTGCTGCTGCCTGGTTACATTGCTTACCTTTGCCAGCAATACAGGAACATCTTACCATTTCCAAAATATATGATGACTTGGACAAGTGCACTTTTAAAAGAGTTTAGGTTTTGCTTTTATTTAGTAGCATTGCCACATATCATGCTATTGGTTTGTCTGTTTAAGTGATGTCCTTGTCCTAGATTGTCACTTTGCTTGTGTATAGTGGCAATACCCTACCACCTTGTATTTCTAGGGCATAGTTTTAGACCTTACCCCTTCATCTTAATTAAAAGTCTGGGAAGTCCCTTAACACCTTTCTTTTTGAAACAGGAGCTGGAAGTGATTAAAAAGAGAAATATAGAAAGGTGAGCCAGCCCATGAGGAATTACCTACTGAATCAAATGGAAATATTCAGTAATTGTACTTAGGGATTCTTCCTGTGCTCAGGTGAGTGGAAATGTGGCAGGACCTGGAAATCAACAGAAGCATGCTGCTGAGGACTTCAGGGACATTTCTGACTCGCCAAATGCACTGAAACATGGATTCTTTTAAGAATCAGTAGGATTATTAGTATTACTCTTGTTTTGGGAAGACGATCCTCAATACAAGAGTTGGTTGTAACATCAGTGTATTTACAGTACTTGGCATAGGACTTGTAAATGTTTTCGAGACACAAACTTGAGGTTTTTTTTACTTATAGAAATTTTATGAAGTGGGTGTTCTTCTTCTTTCTTCAGGTTCTCCTGTTAGGAGTTGCCACAGCGGATCATCTTTTTCCATATCTTCCTGTCTTCTGCATCTTGCTCTGTCACACCCATCACCTGCATGTCCTCTCTCGCCACATCCATAAACCTTCTCTTAGGCCTTCTTCTTGCCCCCTTGGATAGCAGCTCTAGCTTTAACATTCTTTTCCCAATATACCAAGTGTCTCTCCTCTGCACATGTCCAAACCAGCACAATCTCTCGCTCCTCTAGTTTTGTCTCCCAACCATCCAACTTGAGCTGACCCTCTAATGTACTCATTTCTAATCCTGTCCATCCTCGTCACACCCAATGCAAATCTTAGCATCTTTAACTCTGCTACCTCCAGCTCTGTCTCCTGCTTTCTGTTCAGTGCCACCGTCTCCAATCCATATAATATAGCTTGTCTCACTACTATCCTGTAAATTTTCCCTTTCACTCTTGCTGATAACCGTCTGTCACAAATTACACCTGACACTATTCTCCACCCATTCCACCCTTCCTGCACTCTCTTTTTCACCTCTCTTCCACAATCCCAGTTACTCTATACTGTTAATCCTAAGTATTTAAACTCATCGACCTTCACCAACTGTACTCCCTGCATCCTCATGATTCCACTGACCTTCCTCTCATTGACAAACATGTATTCTTTCTTATTCCTACTGACCTTCATTCCTAATCCTCTCCAGAGCATATCTCCACCTCTCCAGGGGCTCCTCAACCTGCTCCCTACTCTTGCTCCAGATCACAATGTCATCAGCAAACATCATCTGTCACTCCTACTGCAGACCTCACCACTGTCACATTTCCCTCGTACATATCCTGTACAACTCTTACATTATTCTCTGCCACTCCCGACTTCCTCATACAATACCACAACTCCTCTCGATGCACATATGCTTTCTCCAGGTCCACAAATACACAATGCAACTCCTTCAGGCCTTCTCTATACTTCTCTATACCATACTGCTGCTCACCAATCATCACCTCCCTTCTTAACCGAGCTTCCACTATTCTTTCTCATAACTTCATGTTGTGGCTCATCAATTTTATCCCCTTGTAGTTACCACAGCTCGGCACATCCCCCTTCTTCTTAAAAATCGGTACCAGTACACTTCTTCTCCACTCCTCAGGCATCCTCTCACTTTCTAAGATTCCATTAAACAATTTGGTTAAAAACTCCACTGCCATCTCTCCTAAACACCTCCATGCTTTCACAGGTGTGTCATCTGGACCAACGGCCTTTCCATTCTTTGTCCTCTTCATAGCTGTCCTTACTTCCTTCTTGCTAATATCCGTTGCACTTCCTGGTTCACTATCTCCTCATCATCCAACCTTCTGTCTCTCTAATTCTCTTCATTCATCAGCCTCTCAAAGTACTCTTTCCATCTTCTCAACACACCCTCCTCGCTTGTGAGTACGTTTCCATCTTTATCCTTTATCACCCTAACCTGCTGCACTGCTCAGTCCCTCTGTCTAGCCAATCAGTACAGGTTCTTTTCTCCCTCCTTAGTGTCCAACCTCTCATACAACTCATCATATGCCTTTTCTTTAGCCTTTGCCACCTCTCTCTTCACCTTGCACCTTATCTCCTTGTATTCTTGTCTACTTTCTGCATCTCTCTGACTATTCCACTTCTTCTTTGCCAACCTCTTCCTCTGTATACTCTCCTGTACTTCCCCATTTAACCACCAGGTTTTCCTTCTTCCTCTGTCCAGATGTCACGCCAAGCAACCTTCTTGCTGTAACCCTTACTACTTCTTTATTTTATTTTTGAGTCCCAATACTGTTTTCCCTCTTCATTTCACTGTGAAAACAATTTAGTAGTCTATCAGTCACATAGATCACAATGGTCATAATGTCAGCTTGAAAACGATTAATATATTTATTTTTTGCTGTTGCCATATTAAACAATAAAGAATCCCCTTATGTCTGGTTATCAAAAATGTAAGAAAAAGAAAAGAGTGAGAGCAAGAGGAGGAAAGCTTAAAAAAGAAAAAAAGCATCTTGAAGTACTTTAAAACAAAAAGCAGCCAACAAGGTGTTGAAATTTATTAAGCTTCTGAAGCAGTTCTGTATGTCATCCCACAGCTAAATGAAGAAAGAATGCCTCCTTGCTGCAATCAACAAATGAAACTTTGATGGTGAGTAAAGAAGACACACCCTCTAGTGCCAGGCCAATTGCTGCTGCTTTGAAATTATTGTTCCACTCTCCATGTTGGAACACTTTTGCCTCTGAATTTTCAGAGGCTGTAGAACCATCGTGCAGCATATCCATTGAGGTTGTCCCCTTTATTGTTCCAAGTGAATCTTCTGAAAGTGTGGACTATTTAAAAGATGTCACTTGGAAGGACCCAGCATTGTGGTCAGAAGTCCTTAAGGACAAGAAAAAAATGATTGTGTGTTCAGGATTAATGGCAGAAGAGGAGTTCAAGGAAATGGCACAGTGTATGACTTAAAATGTTGATGGATATTTTTTTAATGAATTTCTTCTGTATGCAAAATCATCACATGGATGTGAAAAAATTTTATGAGACTGGCTTAGATGGAGCAATAGCAAACAAGCGTTATATTGCATAAGTTGCTTTGAATTTTCCACTGACTACAGCAGCAAGGATACAAGTTATCTCTGCAGAAAAGAAGGCTATGAAAAATATGTGTCATAAGCTGTACATTGGATTGCCAGGTCATGAACAATTGGCTCAGCACAGGAAAAACTACTGAAGTTGGAGAACCCTTCAGAAGTCCATAAGTGGGCAAGGTATCAATACTGAGACGCAAAAGTATTTTGCAAAAGAAGCTGAAAGTTTACCAATCTGCTACAAAGACTTCTGGGTTTAAGGTTGTATTTGGCATTAATAAAGTTTGCATTTAGGGGAGACACACAAAGAATTGGGGATGTTAAAAATGGAAATTTTCTAGGAACTCTTGAAATCCTATCTTGATACGATGTATTACTTCATAATCATTTAGAAAAGGAAAAGATATTTAGAAAGGAAAGATATTACCAGCTCATATATCTATCTTGGTCTTCCCAAAAGAAATTTATTGATATTTGTGGAAATCATGTTCTGAATGCTAGTCTTTCTGAAAGAAAATAAGCAATATATTTTACCATCATATGTGGTCCTTCACCTGACATTTCTCATACAGAACAGGATGTAATAGTTATAAGAGATGTTCACCGAGATCCATTAGAAGGAAGTCGGAGCATTCAAGAGAGGGTCCTTGAGTTTTTTGATTTCTTTAAAAAGTTGGGAAGAAATTGCGGAAATGATAATATCAAGATTAAGTCACTATGAAATCGATCTCAGTAATTATAGAGGGCAGGGATATGATAATGGAGCAAATATATCTGGCAGAATCAAATAAATACGAGCCAGAATCAGGGAGAAATATCCTGAAGCTATATTTTGTCCTAGCGCTGCTCACACACTTAGTCTTGTAGGAGTACATGTTTTTGGATTATACTGTATGTTCTTTGCAGCAGCAGTCCTGAAGAATGGAACACCTTAACTGTAGAAGTAAGCAGTTTTTCACATGTGACACCAGGTGAAGTGCATGAATAGAAGCTGTTTGGCCTATTACTCAAAGACCTTCAATCATTCTCACTGCACTGCAGAAGATCATGGCATTTGGGAAACTATCAACAGATGGACATTTCTGATTCTTAGTATTTTTCTTCTTTCATGGCACTTTTTGGACAAAATTCTGGGAAAAAGTTCTGCAAAGTTTTGAAGAGAGAAATAAAATCTTGCAGTCCATGTCTAATTCTATGGATATTGCTGCTGCTAATATCAAGACTTTAATTGAATAAATGCAGTCACTTAGTGAAAACTGGGTTTCTCTGCTTTCAGAAACTACAGTGGTAGTGAATAACATGAATATTCCCACAGAACTAATGAATATGCAACAGCTTCATCAAACAAGAACACGATAAGAGGATGTACAACATAACTTCTAAGTAAAATTTTCTTACTGACAATACATATCATAATTTCTGACCATCATCAATGATTTAAGTCAATGGAAGATGTCTGCGAGTTGTTTGCTCCTATTTTGAAATTAAGGTAACTTCAGGATGAAGATCTCATAACTTTCTCATGTGAATTGATCTCTGCATACCCACATGACTTTACAGATACTTGGAGAACTACAGCATCTTCACAAAGTGTATGTGGCTACTTTTTTAGAGGATCCGCTGCCATTAGATTTACTGAATGCCATCTGTGCCCTACAGTTTAGGGGAATATTTATTGAGTTATGCATTGCTCTGAGATTATTTACAACTTTATAACACTTCCACAGTCAGTGGCAGTAGGGAAAAGATCATTTAGTAAATTGTCCTTAATCAAGAGCTACCTACATTCAACAATGAGTGAGCTGCATTGCTTGCAAAAAAGGTAGATTTCAAGGACCTGATAAAAGACTTTGCAAACTGGAAGGGGAGATGGCTGACTGATCCAAATATTTAGAAAATGCTTTGCCTTTTGCAATATTGGATCTTTTAAACAAGTTTTTGGACAATGTGGTTTGTGCTAGAATATTTATACTCATTAAGTACTTAATGTGTCATCTCTTAAACATCTTTATGTAAAATACGTGGCTGTTCATTTGTCTGCCCAGGATTTTAAATCACCTACAGCTCGCAAACCGTTTGACATATTGACCTGAAGTTTGGTACACATATACTACATAACGTCTACTATCCACTTTTGGGGTGATGATTGACCTCCAAGGTTATTCCTCTTTTTATTTTTATTTTATTTAATTGTAGAATCATCCCTACCACCTTCGCCGTCACTTCCCCTACTTCTTCATATCTTAAATCATTCTTGAGGCAGATTGAAGACTTAAGTGCCAGCTTAAGTGAAAAACCAAAGAAAACATACTAAGTAATTGCAACACAAACACTAATTTAATTAGTTTTAACACGAAAAGATGCTGACAAAAGAAGAGAAGAAGCGGGCCGCTAGGGTGGAGAAAAGAAGAGCTGCTCAGGAAGCAGCAGGAGCATCAACCTCTGAGCAGACGAATACTAAATGTTCAGCGAAAGAGTATAAAAAAGATGAATGCTCAAGTCAAGTGTATTCACTGTGCCATTACTGGTATTTATATGTTTAAATGCCAACTAAGACATTTGAAAATATTTTTTTCATTAAATGCACTATACTGTATTTTATTGAAAATATTGCTGCTAAAGCTTCTGTTTAGTTTCGTACTTGAAGAAAATTGTTTTTCTCGTAATATAGAAAGTGTTCATCTTTAAACTAAAAGATTCAACTGAATGACTCTTACTTATTGGAACTCAGTAGTTATAGGAATGATTAAGAGAAAAATATGTCAGTACCATTCACTAGAGTAGCTCTGCTGTTTTTACATTTAGATGCGCAGAACCATTCTAACATATTACAGAGAGAGCAATATTTTCTTCTAAACTACATATTTCACCTGATGGCTCAACTAAAAGTATCATACTTATATACAGTGGAACCTCGGTTTGCGAGTAACTTGGTTTACGAGTGTTTTGCAAGACGAGCTAAAATTTTTAATAAATTTTGACTTGATAAACGAGCGACGTCTTGCAAATACGAGTAGTATGTATGTATACGCTTTGTCTGCTGTCCGTGATCTTTCTGGATTCGCTTTTTACTGCGAACTGCTGCAGCGCTGGGAAACTGCGATTGCTTTGGGATGTTCTTCCACATGTCGTCCCGTTGGGTGGAATCCCACAAGAATTTAGAAACTCACTCACACCAGCCATGAATCTTTTCAAAGGTAAAATGCAGTCACGCCTTGTCGCAGGTTTAGTCTTGTCTCATCCCAAGATTTTTTTATTATAATATTTATTATAATAGAGAGATCTGAGCACATGTGGTCAATGTATTGAATATACAAGCTTGCAGGCCCACAAGAATCAGCATAAATCTTAGGTTGAGATTAGACAAGCAAAAATAAATAACAACTATTTGCACTGATAAGTGTGTATTCTTGTTATGCTGCAGATGTTGGTGCATCATATTTTTCTTTAGTAAACAAGTGGTGGAGATTGTTGTTACATGCCATTTCATTGGTTAAGCTATCTTAAAATAGATTTGTTTAAATTAGGTTACGTTAAGTTAGATTAGGTTAGTTAGGGCCCTGTTGAAAGAGTCTAACTCAATGTAGTGGCAGGCTCGATGTGGTGGCAGGCTTATAAATCTTTTTACTTGACAGAAGTTTGGGCATGTGGTGGCCCAGAATTTTACCTAGAATGGGGCCCAGAAATTTATGATGGCAGCCCTGGACATGAATCATAGTCACAGAGGTAGAAACTGAACATAGCACCAAACCTAGTAGCCCAGTACATAAAATGAAAGAAAAGTGGAAAATGAAATAATAAGCTCTATAACACCTAAAGTTTTAATAACATTCAGAGTTTTATCTGCAGTCTCAGAAGCCGAATAAAAGGTGAAGGTTATTTATAAAGCTTTGAATTTGTTACATCCCAATTGCGACTTCCATGGACTGTGACCCTAGTTACAGTACATTGCGTTATAGTAGCCAACTTGCAAAATTGTAACATCTAAATGGTGATGCAGAAACCACAAAACATAATGAGAATTAAAAGTAAATTCTTCCAAGTGCAAAAATATACAACAAATAATCATCCAAAAGGATTCCTTGCTTCAGAGCGGAAAAATGTATTAAAAGTAGAAACAAAATTATAATATATGCTGAAACACTGCACACATGAGCTTGATGAGTGCCTAACATGGGTCAATTTTAAGGGGGAAGAGAGAGGATGTAACACAATGTCTAACCCAATTTTTGCTTTTGTTCCCAGGATTTCCACTCACAAAACAGTGACAACATTATTTTCTTATCTCCTTTTGTGAAGGTGGCTCTGGTGTTAAAGAACACCAGTACAGGAAGCTGTCATCATTTAGATCAGTTATGCTGAGCAGAGCACATCAGCTATTTAATGGCTCTAAGTTTTCTATCATTTATCGAAAATCAGTTTCTTGGTATTAAATGCAAATGCTGGCTGGCTCCCAAAACTCTTTTCATGTCTTTCTCTCATTTTGTTTTCTCACACTGGGCAACACTTACACTCACCAACTGAAGTATAGAATGATACAAAATGATAATGGTGTTTCCTAAAGTTACTTGAAGGTCATGTCAGAACCAGTCTAGAAAGTAGGTCAAGGAATTTCAGAATAAAAGACACATTTTTGCTTTCTATTATAAAACTAGCAAAATACCCGCGCTTCGCAGTGGAGAAGTAGTGTGTTAAAGAAGTAATGAAAAATTAAAGGAAACATTTTGAAAATAACATAACATGATTGTCAATGTAATTGTTTTGTCACTGTTATGAGTGTTGCTGTCATATATATATTTATATATACACATACATACATACACACACATTATATATACAGTATATATATCTATATCTATATATATACATATATATATCTACTATCTATATATATATCTATATATATCTATATCTATATCTCTCTCTCTATATATACACATACATACTGTACATACATACACACACACACACATTCTATCTATCTATCTATCTATCTATCTATCTATCTAT
>JANRMT010062821.1:16398329-16420062 GCA_026402145.1 Polypterus bichir lapradei | reverse complement strand
CTATATATATATATATATATATAGCAAAATACCCGCGCTTCAGAGCGGCGAAGTACTGCCTTAAAAGTTTTATTAAGAAGAAAATTAAACCTTTTTAAACTGACGGAAAATATACCAATAATTATTTGTTAAGGATCTCTTTGTATACCATGTTGTCAGTTCGGCCCTCCAGTTGTAATATGACCAAACTGTGCACTGAGCTTACTCTTGAGCATGCAACGTACAGTTGGCCATGTGAACAGTAATCTTGTTTCAAATCTCACAGCTTGGATTGCTGCTGTCATAATCGGTTTGAGTTTCATGGTTTGTTTCAATTACGTTAGTATTTGCAGGACTTGTTGTATTGAAGAGACATTCGGCATCTGTCAAGTGTTGTAAGTATACAACCAGTTTCATCGATAACTTCACATCCAGCTTTTGAGAGTTTAAACATTCATAAACATCAAAGTGTCCACTACGGAAATCGTCACTTGTGAATCTAAGATGTTTAAGAGGCATTGGCGGTTGTCCAAAGGTGTAAAATATTTGGCCATTTCGGTACACTTGAAAGCGACAACCGAACAATTCAGCGGCAGCCATCAACTCACATGCAGAACCATAGGTGAAGGGCTTAAGCATTTCACTCTTCTAGTGCTCCTGTGTAGTATAATTATCTCCTGTACCATCATCATTCCACACCTTGAACCTGTCCCAGTCATTGAATACATAAGACACAATGTTCCTCCGGATATCAAGAGTGAGCCTGATATGGCCGTGCAATATGTAACAAAGAGAATGGAAAAGATAGGTGCCATCTCCGGGCATGGAAACCACTCAGTAAGTGACAGTTCTTTGATCGATGGTGATCACCTCGATAGACATGTTAATGCGGGTACGGTTGGAATGATAAAGGAAATGGGTACCTGAACAATGTAAAGTAAGTCTAAAATACCTACACAATAACTATAATCGTAATAAATGAACAATACAACAGCGGGGAAGCCGTGGATTAAATAAAAAGGCTGTAGTTATCAGCAGGGAGACGTGAATCCCGTGGCGAAGCAAGGAAGGGAATGAAGAGACTGGAGCGA
This sequence comes from Polypterus bichir lapradei, assembly GCA_026402145.1. Taxonomy (NCBI): domain Eukaryota; kingdom Metazoa; phylum Chordata; class Cladistia; order Polypteriformes; family Polypteridae; genus Polypterus; species Polypterus bichir. The sequence continues at coordinate 16,418,992 of JANRMT010062821.1, read as the reverse complement.
CGGACAGCCTTATATAGGCAGGCCGCCAGCAACGTGGGAGGCGTTGGGATGGGGTACCCAACGCCGCCTCACACGGTGACCGAGCTGCAGGCTATGGACGTATATATGTACGTAAGTAGGATTCAGTTAGCGTTGGGAACCCGCGTACCAAATTTCTTGAAGATGGGCTCATAAGTAACAAAGACTGTTGAAAAGTTCAATATGGCGGCCGACAGTGGCATCATACCACCGAAATAAGTACCAAATTTCAGCCTTCTACCTACACAGGAAGTTGGAGAATTAGTGACGTTGGAAAGTTCAAAATGGCGGCTGACAGTGGCGTCATACCACCGAAATAAGTATGTACATTGGTTTCGGTTAGCGCAGGGAAGCCGCCTACCAAATTTCATGAAGATGGGGCCATGAATAAGAAAGTTCAACATGGCAGACGTTGTTGACCGTTATGACTGTTACGCGTAGAATTTCGAAATGAAACATGCTTAACTTTTGTAAGTAAGCTGTAAGGAATAAGCCTGCCAAATTTCAGCCATCTACCTACACAGGAAGCTGGAGAATTAGTGATGAGTGAGTGAGTGAGTGAGTGAGTGAGTGAGTGAGTCAGTCAGTCACTCAGTCAGTCAGTCAGTCAGTCAGTGAGGGCTTTGCCTTTTATTAGTATAGATACACTTTGTCCACTGGGTTTATTGCGCTGTAAATATTAATTGTTTCAAGTTTGTTTCATTGCAGTTTTTATAATGTTTTGGGCTGCATACTATTATTTTATTTTGCTTCAGGTCAAACAACATTTCTTCAATACATTGGAGGAGGTCACATGTGCACTGCAGAATAGTTCATTAAGTCATAGGTGGTCTTTCAACTTGAATGACACTGACATTAAAATACACTTTAGAGTTACCGAACACCAGGGGCATTATTTCTGTAACTGTACAGCTTGTCAGAAGTTATAATCAACTAGAAGTGTGCAGTCAACAGATTCCATTTTGTTACCTGGCAACATCTAAATCCCTTTATTAGCAAAAATAAATCTGAAGATGGTGCAAGGGAGAAACAGACAAAGACAACTCCAGTATAACAGTATAGTGATGGCCTAGAGCTGGCTCCAACATTGCTAGAAATTTTCAATGTTTGGATTTTTAAAGAAATCGACAATAAAAGTAAATTGATGTTTGTCCTTCAATACACACATACAGCTGCCTCACTGGACCAAAACGTACAACTTGATAGAATACATTCTTGTCACTCTCAGGAAGTTAATTCTATTGATAACTTTTTTGTATGTGCCGTTTCTATTTTCTGTCTTAGATAATCATTAGCCTGTGGTGGGCTGGTGCTCTGCCCGGGGTTTGTTTCCTGCCTTACTCCCTGTGTTGGCTGGGATTGGCTCTAGCAGACCCCTGTGACCCTGTAGTTAGGATATAGTGGGTTGGGTAATGGATGGATGGATGGATAATCATTAGCAGAACATCATGCTGAAGCTCATTAGTGTCCTTTGCATTGTGTTTCCCAACTCGTTTTGGAGTGTGGCATTGATTGTGATTACTGTGCCTTGGGGCCATTGTTGACTTTGCTTTTTGACAGCCTTCATCACTTAACAGTCAGAAGACAAGCTCAGAACACAGAACAGATTGAAAAGAGACTACACTGAAAAACAAGCTGAGTGGTACATCAATATAAATATCTGGCAATGACATGTGACTTGAAAATGAAACAATGTTGTATAATTTAAAAAAAAACATCACTGATATGTCACTCTCTTATTTCCTGAACTCTGTTTATTTAGTGCAAGGTGACACAGGGCAAGATCCTATACTGGTACAAACAGGGACAAGGAAAGAACTAGCTATAGATATAATGCCAGTCCTTTACCAGGCACTTACCACAACAATGTAACCTTGCCACATTACTGACAACCATGAGCCACTTTAGTACATTGACAATGTGCAATTACTTCAAAGGCTGCTTCACAATGTGAGAAAAATTGGTGATGGTGGAAAAGTCTGGAATATCCTTCAGGCATCTGCATTTAATCAAACTAATTGGAAAATTATGTACTACAGTTTGAATCTAAATTGTAAATATTATGATTCCAAAATGTAGTCTTCTAAGCTACAGTGCAACCCACATGTTTGAATTCATGATTTAAAGTTAACAGGTATCAATAAATCTTGTTGAAAATGTATCTCTCAGGTTAAAATCCAATTTTGCACCCAGACCTTATATGAATCTGAATCTAAGACAACAACAACATTTATTTATATAGCACGTTTTCATACAAATTATGTAGCTCAAAGTGCTTTACATGATGAAGAAAGAAAAAATCTATACTAATAAAAGGCAAAGCCCTCACTCACTCACTCACTCACTCACTCACTCACTCACTCACTCACTCACTCACTCACTGACTGACTGACTCATCACTAATTCTCCAACTTCCCGTGTAGGTAGAAGGCTGAAATTTGGCAGGCTTATTCCTTACAGCTCACTTACAAAAGTTAAGCAGGTTTCATTTCAAAATTCTACACGTAACGGTCATAACGGTCGATAACGGTCGACAACGTCCGCCATGTTGAACTTTCTTATTTATGGCACCATCTTCACGAAATTTGGTAGGCGGCTTCCCTGTGCTAACCAAAACCGATGTATGTACTTATTTCGATGGTATGATGCCATTGTTGGCCGCCATTTTGAACTTTCCAACGTCACTAATTTTCCAACTTCCCGTGTAGGTAGAAGGCTGACCCCATCTTCACGAAATTTGGTAGGTGGCTTCCCTGCGCTAACCAAAATCGATGTACGTACTTATTTCGGTGGTATGACGCCACTGTCGGCCGCCATATTGAATTTTCCAAACATCACTAATTCTCCAACTTCCCGTGTAGGTAGAAGGCTGAAATTTGGCTGGCTCATTCCTTACACCTTACTTACAAAAGTTAAGCAGGTTTCATTTCGAAATTCTATGCGTAACGGTCATAACGGTCAACAATGTCCGCCATGTTGAACTTTCTTATTCATGGCCCCAACTTCACGAAATTTGGTAGGCGGCTTCCCTGCGCTAACCGAAACCAATGTACATACTTATTTCGGTGGTATGACACCACTGTCAGCCGCCATATTGAACTTTCCAACGTCACTAATTCTCCAACTTCCCGTGTAGGTAGTAGGCTGAAATTTGGCAGGCTCATTTATTACAGCTTACTTACAAAACTTAAACAGGTTTCATTTCGAAATTCTACACGTAACGGTCATAACGGTCGATAACGGTCGACAACGTCCGCCATGTTGAATTTTCTTATTTATGGCCCCATCTTCACGAAATTTGGTAGGCGGATTCCCTGCGCTAACCGAAACCGATGTATGTACTTATTTCGATGGTATGACGCCACCGTCGGCCGCCATATTGAACTTTCCAATGTCACTAATTTTCAATGTCCGCCATGTTGAACTTTCTTATTTATGGCCCCATCTTCACGAAATTTGGTAGGTGGCTTCCCTGCGCTAACCAAAACCGATGTACGTACTTATTTCAGTGGTATGATGCCACTGTCGGCCGCCATATTGAAGTTTCCAACGTCACTAATTCTCCAACTTCCCGTGTAGGTAGAAGGCTGAAATTTGGCAGGCTCATTCCTTACAGCTTACTTACAAAAGTTAAGCAGGTTTCATTTCAAAATTCTACGCGTAACGGTCAACAACGTCCGCCATGTTGAACTTTCTTATTCATAGGTAGAAGGCTGAAATTTGGTACTTATTTCGGTGATATGATGCCACTGTCGGCTGCCATATTGAACTTTTCAACGGTCTTTGTTACTTATGGGCCCATCTTCAAAAAATTTGGTACGCGGGTTCCCAACGCTAACTGAATCCTACTTACGTACATATATACGTCCATAGCCTGCAGCTCGGTCAACGTGTGAGGCGGCGTTGGGTCCCCCATCCCAACGCCTCCCACGTTGTTGGCTGCCTGCCTATATAAGGCCGTCTGTCGCTCCAGTCTCTACATTCCCTTCCTTGCTTCACCACGGTATTCACGTCTCCCTGCTGATAACTACAGCCTTTTTATTTAATCCACGGCTTCTCCGCTGTTTTATTGTTCATTTATTACGATTATAGTTATTGTATAGGTATTTTAGACTTACTTTACATTGTTCAGGCACCCATTTCCTTTATCATTCCAACCGTACCCCCATTAACATGTCTATCCATGCCCGGAGATGGCACCTGCCTTTCCATTCTCTTTGTTACATATTGCACAGCCATATCAGGCTCACTTTTGATATCCGGAGGAACATTGTGTCTTATGTATTGAATGACTGGGACAGGTTCAAGGTGTGGACTGATGACGGTACAGGAGATAATTATACTACACAGCAGCACTAGAAGAGTGAAATGCTTAAGTGTACCGAAATGGCCAAATATTTTACGCCTTTGGACAACCGCCAATGCCTCTTAAACATCTTAGCTTCACAGGTGACGATTTCAGTAGTGGACACTTTGATGTTTAGAAATGTTTAAACTCTCAAAAGCTGGATGTGAAGTTATCAATGAAACTGGTTGTATACTTACAACGCTTGACAGATGCCAAATGTCTCTTCAACACAAGTCCTACAAATACTGTCGTAACTGAAACAAACCATGAAACTCAAACCGATTATGACAGCAGCAATCCAAGCTGTGAGATTTGAAACAAGATTACTGTTCACATGGCCAACTGTACGTTGCATGCTCAAGAGTAAGCTCAGCGCACAGCTACAGCTTGGTCATATTACAACTGGAGGGCCGAACTGACAACGTGGCATACAAAGAGATCTTTAACAAATAATTATTGGTATATTTTCCCTCAGTTTAAAAAGGTTTAATTTTCTTCTTAATAAAAATTTTAAGGCAGTACTTCACCGCTGCGAAGCGTGGGTATTTTGCTAGTAAAAAAATAAAAATAAGATTAGGCAATTCTAAGTAACAAAGAATAAAGTAAGGTCTGATGGCCAGGAGGACAGAAAAAAACAAACAAAAAAAAAACTCCAGAGGGCTGGAGAAAAAAAAATCTGCAGGGGTTCCAAGGCCACGAGACTACCCAGCCCCCTCTAGGCATTCTAACATAAATGATCTCAATCAGTCCTCATAGTTCTCAGGCAAGAATCAGATGACGATGGTCATGTGGACATCTGGCCTTTGATCCATCAATGTAAGGACTGCATGGTGCCTTGATCAGATGGTGGTGGCACGCATCACCACCACAGAAAACCGGAAAAAGTACAGCAGACAAAGTAGGAGTTAGTATGGATTGCACAGCCATGGTAAAAATGATAATTAAATACATATACATAATATCAAGCTTACACTAAAATGAAACTTTGAGAAAGCCATATTAAAATAATTATTTTTTAGCAGTTTTTTAAAAATGCTGAATTCTATTAGCCTGGTGAATTTCTATTGGTAAGCTATTCCACATTGTAGGTACATAACAGCAGATGCTGCCTCACCACTTCTTTTAAGTTGAGCTCTGAGGATTATAAGCAGACATTCATTTGAAGATATAAGGTCATGATTTGGAATGCAAGGTGAGAGGCATTCCAAAATATAGGATGGAGCAAAATTATTTAAGGCTTAGTAAACCATAAGCAGTATTTTAAAGTCAATTCTAAATGACACAGGTAACCAATGTAGTGACATCATAACTGGGGTGATGTGTTCGGATTTTCTTTTCCTAGTTAGGATTCTAGCAGCTGCATTCTGCACTAGTTGCAATCGATTGATGTCTTTTTTGGGTAGTCCTGAGAGGAGTGCATTACAGTAATCTAGCCGACTGAAAACAAAAGCGTGAACTAATTTTTAGGCATCTTGCAAAGTTATAAGGGATCTCATTTTTGCTGTATTTCTTAAGACATATTATTAATTCAGAAGGTATCATATTAATTTGTCATGGCAATTTTAAAAGAGATTTTACGCACATTATGTAAAGTATACTGAATGTTTTTCAGATCACTTTATTATTATAAATCACATTGCAATTTACTGTATAAGCTCAATCAATTGTAGATTTTCTTTATTGGTTTTACCTGGACTATTTCATTTTCAGGGTTTTGGAAATCTGGAATCTATCCTATACAAAGCACAAACCACCCCTAGATGGAATGCTAGTTCATTGCAGGGTGATTTCACTCACATGTCTTGGCTAACTCACTAGCCAGTATAATGTCATAATCTAACTAGCATGTTTTTGGCTTAATACTTGGAGAAAACCCACTGAGAACACTGGGTAAACATTCAAACTCCAATTTTGCAGTGACCAGTGCAGAATGTAAACTCAGCACCATGTTTGAACTAATACACTAGCCAATGCACCACTGGAAATGGACTGAATGAAAACAGCCTCAATTGTTTGTGGCATGGATTCCACAATATGTTGGACACATTCCTGTGAGATTCCGGTCCATGTTTACATGAGATCATCATGCAGTTTCTGCAGAATTGTAAGCTGCACAATCATACTATGTTCCTCTCATTATACCACATTCCAAAGGTGTTATAATGGATTCAGAACCAGTTTACTGGGAAGTCCATTAAAGACCACTGAATAGGTAAATTGTGGCCATGAAGGGATGAACATGGTCCCCAACAATACTCAAATAGGCCATGACATTCTAGTAATGATGGATATTAACAGGCCCAAGGTGTGCCAAGAAAACATTCCCCACACCATTATACCACCACAAGCCAGGTGGAGTGCATGGATTCATGCTGTTGGGGCAAATTTTGACCCTATCCTCTGTGTGGCTCAGCAGAAATTGAGATTTATCAGACCAAGTTTTTTTACTCTACAACTGTCCAGTTTGGGCGAGCCCATGTCCAGTGTATCCTCAGCTTTTCTTTCTTGGCTGACAGATTGGTTACCTGAGTTACCTGAGTTACCATAGCCTTTCTGCCAGCTCAAATTAGTGTGGCCATTCTCCTATTTTTCAAAGATTGTGACACTGTTAAAAAGCATTTTCTAGACTATAAGTGCATCATAGAACTGTAATTGTTAACCCTTTTTATTTTTGTTCTATTGGAACTTCTTACCTTTGTAACATAAGCTAATCACATAAAACAGGAACGCTTAGTAGCTGTAGAAGACCGGCCTGCAAAGAAAAACATTCTGCTGTAAGAAGGGACTTTTGCAGACATGTTGGATTTAGAGAAATGTCAAAACTTTAAAACAGCAAAATGGTCAATTTTGCTAGACATTCCATGTGCTTATGAGTGAGGTGTTCCACCTTTGCATGTACAGATCTGGTCTGTTAAGTAACATTAGACCGAGAGGGGCTAGGGGTGTTCACCTTGGCCCTGACAAGCTTTTAAAAGTTATCAACTTCAAGTAGGACACTTCCATAATTCGGTAACTGTAGGCAGGTTTCTTATAACGTTGTCCGAAGTTATCTTCGAGAGATTCTCAATTGAGTTCAGATCAGGACTATGGACTGGCCATTTCATCACTTAAATATTAAGAAATGCTTTTGCTCATCTTGCAGCGTAGCTAGGGGCTTTGTCATGCATTAAAATAGCTGGCTTACTGGGTGAAGCTCGCAGGGATGGAACCTTCAAACTTTACTGACTTGTTCACACACTTTGGGTTCTGTTTTTCCCCAATTTGACACTAAGCATAATGTTTCCCATCTGAATCAACTAATTAAACTTGCTTTCATCACTAAAATGAACTTTGACCAGCTTTTCTTAGTCCACAAAACATGCTTGTCAGCAAAGGCTAGTATAGCTTTTTATTTTTCTTGCTGATGAGAGGCTTGGTCACTGCGTAGTGGGCCTTCAGTCCCAAATCTCTCAGATGATGAAGACACTGTATGTCAAGACAAATTCATGCCCTGTTCAGCAAGCCCTTTCAACAACTAAACAACAGTTAACAGCTCTGCTGACATGAAAGTTTGTAAAACTTCATCTAGCTAAAATATTGGTTGACTGGGTTATAAATGATTGTAGTTTTGCACAGGATAGTGGCAGAAGGCTCAATTCCTCATTGATAATTAAAGACAGCACACTGTCCCTGTTAATGATGAATATGTCTACAGGCAGTCCCCGGGTTACGTACGAGATAGGGACTGTAGGTTTGGACTTAAGTTGAATTTGTATGCTTTGTATTGTAAGTCGGAACAGGTACATTATTTTAATAAATGCTGTTGTTGACAGACTATAACCAAGTGCTCTGCCAGTGAATGATGGAGTTTCACCTCTCTCTGAGCTTTTTATTATTTCTACTTTATTTTTAATGGTGATGGTTTTTCTCATCTTTACTGTATCACCAGCACTTGCATCAGATTTGTGTTTTTAGAGACATTCTTGAAGGGTGAAGACAAAAGGTTAAGATGAGCTCTTCTGCACAGCACTATACACACTATCACAGCAGGAAGGCACCCGTCATCAACACGTATGATGTACTGACAAGAGACAACTTCCTGCTATGTGCATAACTGTACAAGCAGGCTTGCTATTGAGAATGAAAGGGGGCGGCGAGGGGGGGTTCATCACCAGCCCACCACACAGTCACCTCCAGTACAGTATGCTGCCTGCAGTGTCCGCCCTCCGAGAACGAACACGGTGCGGCCAAAGGTGGGTAGTGAATCACCCACCACCACCCCCAATCAACAGGCAGCCATCCGAGGAACACTACAATGCTACCCCCTGCCGAGCTGTAGCTGCGGCAGTGTAGTGGGTGGGCAGCGAACCTCCCCATCAAGCCTCTGTCCTGCACACGAGTGACAGCTGTGGCCCTAGTGACTATGGATCACGGGTCACCACTTGCCACCGGGAGCCACCCGAAGGACACTACAGTACGCGAGCAGCGAAATCGCCCACCTCCAGCCATCGCTTGCAGCGTCCCTAAGCCGAAAATGACAGAGCGGCAGTTACTGAGGCGCATGCGTCGCAGCTGCGGCCCCGTTCGTAAGTCGTAGGTTGGATGTCCGTAACCTGGGGACTACCTGTATTTTAGTCTTATTAAGCACCAACAGGGTTTAGGGGAACCCATGTGTTTTACGGTTAACCCAACATATTCCAAATTGAATATTTTCACACCGATCAATCCAGCTTCCGGGGCTGTATGACTGTCTGATAACAGCTGCCATCACATAACAGCAGGGTTAAAGACAGAGGAGTACAGCGGTGCCCTGGCACACTTGATTGGAAGCAAGAAGTGGAATGAAAGTCTTGATACAAACAAGTACTAAGATGAGAAGCAACAATAGTAGGAAATATTAAAGTGCAATTTAGACTTTACCATTAAAAAAGGAGCATCTGGCAAACAGTCAAGATTCAAAAATGAAAAAATCAAATATTCATACTGTAATGAAAAACACAGACAAGCATAAAGACTTGGGCACCAGCAGGAAAACCTCATAAAAATTTAAAATAAACATGAGTTATAAACTCGTTGAAAAAGGCAATAAGACGTTTGTATAGAAGAGAGTCTCAAAGTGACTGTTCCAAGATGGTGACACTTCTGGTTAAGAGCAGGCTGGGCAGGATGAGGGGGTCAATGGGGACAGACACAGGAAGTGACTTTAGAGGTGGTAGGTCTATTATTATGTGGTCGGTAGAAGGAGGAAGAGAAGAGGCATTAGTAAACAGCAACATCTTGTGGATCAGTGAGAAATTACCACCACCAGAGCCTTTAAGCTGTCCCCAAGGTGCACATATATGACAACAAAAAAACTAGAAGCAGGCAAAAGTCTATACAGTAAATAGATATCAATATTAAAAAGGCAGAAGGCATTTAAATTAATACATTATGACAAAGAACTTTTGTGCAAACTCAAGGACTAATCGATGGAAATGCTACTTGTTCATCCTATGATTCAAGTCTATGGTTGTTTATTAAAATTAAATTTTCTAAAAGATTAATAGCAGTTGGATTGAAACAGTATTGCTTTTTATCCTTGGGACCTGGAATCTGTGACCTGATGGTAAGAACTGAAATTGAGAATGCAGTGGGTAAGCCCAGTCTACTTTCCATAATACCTTCTTGTTAAAGAGGTTTGTGAGTTTGGTGTGTTGAGGCCTTTTTATTCTACTGTTCCATTTTATAACTTAATTTATACTGTTTTTGCTGCTGACATTAAGATTTCCAAACCAGGCCAGAATAACATAATTTAAAACATGTTCATCATCTAAGCAATGTGCATAAGTGAATAAAAGGGAAAATAAAATGTTAAGTTATATTGTAAAAACTGTTGAGTATGAATTAAGGGACAATATACTCTTACTATATAAAACACTAGTAAGAATGCATCCAGAGTACTTACTTCAATTCTGGACACCAAGCTACAAGAAAGACATAGCAGCATGTAAAGCTGTCCAGAGAAGAGCAACCAAGTGTTTCCCAGGACTTAAGGACATACCCTATGTTGACAGACTTAGAAAAATAAACTTGTTTATTCTGTAGTTGGGATGTAGCGGGTTGGATAATGGATGGATGGATGGATTCTCAAACAAAGAAGACTTTGTAGAAACCTAAAAATCCTGGCCTGCAAAGTTCTCTAAGGCATTGATAAAGAAGGAGAAGGAGGAATCCAGGAGAATTCAGTGAATCACATAGTTGAGAACTCCAGTGGAAATTCAGGGGAAGTGCATTAAGGACTGAAGCCAAGAAGACCTTTTTTATACAAGTAGTTGTCGTAATCTGGAACAGAGTATCATGTCATATAGTTAAAGCAGAAACCTTGACAACCTTTAAGAAGAATCTGGATGTGATATCTTAGCTATTAGCTAAACAAATAGGCTTGATGGACTGAATGGTTTCCCCTCATTTGTCAAATTTTTTATATTCTTATGAAAGTACAGATTATGGAAACATACTGATTATTCTTCACCACTTGCTTCACCAGGGAAACTCAAATTAACAAATTTTGCTAAATTAAAGAAAGCACAACTGAATCAATGCAGAAAACACTCAGGATGTACAGGTGCATCTCAATAAATTACAAAATCATTGAAAAGTTAATTTATTTCAAAGGTCATTGCTAAAGTAACTGACTGTGCACAGAGTGCTGTATCCAAGCATATTAATGGAAAGTTGAGTGGAAGGAAAAAATGTGGCCGAAAAAGGTGCACATGCAATTTTCTGAGATACTGAATTTTGAGTTTTCATTACCTGTAAGCCATAATCAGCAAAATGAAAAGAAGTAAATGCTTGAAATATATCTCTCTGTGTGTAATGAATCTATATAATATATGAGTTTCACTTTTTGAATTGAATTACTGAAATAAATTACATTTTTTATGATATTCTAATTTATTGAGATGCACCTGTATGTGTCAATGTAGTCAATAATGCTCATAGGCAGTTACTATTTATTTGTTCCCTGTGAATTTATGTTAAGAATTTCATGAAACAGAGATGCTCTTATTTAAAGAAGTAAACTAAAAATGTAACAAATGCAGGTAGAAAAAGTATTGCGGTCCACATACGTCATATCACAGTCAGGCTGAATTAATCACTTGACACAATTGATCACATAACCTTTTCATATTCAAAGCTAATACACATCCCAATTTAGGCTGACAGGAACTAAAGCTTTAATGCAGCTTGTAATTCAGACAAATATAGCATTTTACATGTTCATTTCTTATGGGAAAAAACAGTTTATTTAAATGAAATGTTGGAAACTTGACACCATCTATTGTCAAAGTCAGCTAGTTTTAATTTAGCTTTTTCTTTTTTAAGGTTTCATTGCCCAAGTGCAATCATTCTGTGGTTGATTTGTAAAGAGAAAGATGGGGAGCATCATGCTGTAGAGCATATTCAAAGTTGATTAAAATTGCCTTTTTACAAACATGAACATATTTGTACTGGAATTCCTTCAAGTAGCACACAGTCAGATGTACTGCAGTTTGAAGACTTTTTCCTTTATTTCTTCTCATTTTCTTCCCGGCAGCTGACTGACATAGGAAAATGGAGGGAGAGCACTACACTAAGACTGCCAGACATTTGCTATGGCATAAAATAACAAGCAATGTAGAAAGAAATGCATTTAGGTATAACAAAAAAAATTATATACTTTCCATTACCAGTATCACAGGTGGCTGGGGCGACCTGGCCGGACGCTCCGGAGGACCGGAGGAGGGCTTACGCCTCCCCCAGACCATGTGGGGGCGACCGCTCTGGTGGCTATGGGGACCACAGGTACAGAGCAATGAAGCTCAGCCCTGTAGGGGCCCATGGTCACTGCCAGGGGGCGCCCCAATGCCTTGGGAGCCCTGGACCTCAGCACTTCCACCACACCTGTAACTTCTGGGGGAAAGAGGATCAGGGACACCCGGAGTGCTTCCGGATGCAGAGCCGGTACTTCCACCACACTGGGGTGTGCCGGGGGAAGATTGCCGGGAGGCACCTGAAGCACACCTGGGTGTGTATAAAAGGGGCCGCTTCCCTCCATTCGATGGCTGGAGTCGGGAGAGAAAGAAGAACAAGGTCTTGGAGGAGGCAAGGAGGCGGCCTGAAGAAGGAAAAGGCATTTAAAGAGTTGGCCTGGACTTTGGGGACTTTAGGGGTTCGTGGTGCACTTTATTAGTGTAAATAATGTATAATAAACATGTGTTGGGTGATTTGAACGTGTCCACCTGTCTGTGTCTGGGACATCTTCCACACCAGAAATGAAACTGCAGTCACAAAAATGAAGAAAAAATGCTACTCACTGCCAGTTTCAAGGTTTTGCTGATCCTCAACACAAGGTAAGATCAAATTATTCATGTATTTCTTCTTACAGAATCATTTTATCTGATGTTCTATTATAAATCTTTCAAACCAACCTAAACAAAGAAAACTTCCAATCTTCTTATATAATACACTACCGTGGCTGTCCGTTTGTCTGTCCAGGATTTTAAATCACCTGTAGCTCTCAAACCGTTTGAACTATTGACCTAAAAATTGGTAAACATATACTACGTGATATCTTTTGGGGGTGATGATTGACCTTCAAGGTTATTCCTCTTTTTATTTTTATTTTATTGTAGAATCAACTCTCGGCAGCGACGGGCACTGTTCTCATCCCTACCACCTTCGCCGTCACTTCCCCTACCTCTTCATGTCTTAAATCATTCTTGAAGCAGATTGAAGACTAAAGTGCCAGCTTAAGTGAAAAATTAAGGAAAACATACTAAGTAATTGCAACACAAACACTGACTTAATCAGTTTTAACACGAAAAGATGCGGACAAAAGAGGAGAAGAAGCGGGCAGCTAGGGTGGAGAAAAAAAGAGCTGCTCAGGAAGCAGCAAGCACATCAACCTCTGAGCAAACAAATGCTAAACGTACAGAGAAAAGAGGATGAAAACTATAAGTCAAGTGTATTCACTGCATGTTACCGTTACCGGTAAATAATAAAAAATCTTGTCTGCAATTCCCCCTAGAAGATGAAAACAGTAGAGATGGAATCTGCAGCATGAAAGACTCCACCATTGTATCCAGGTTAGAGATAACACTCAGCAAAATGCAACTTTTAAATTTATTGCACCCTTTCACAAATATGCAATTACATTGCATACAACCTATTGTCAGAGTAATGTATATTCAGAAACATAATTTATAAAATAATATACAAAACGCATTCAATGAAACTCAAAGGATCAGGCAACAAAACACAAAACCTCTGTGCCGTATGTACATGTAACATTACAATTTATAAGTGGAGAATGCTCACCAAGAAGATTCCTAAAACCAGTAAGAAATTACTCTTAAAATGGATCAATGGGTCAGCAAAAATGGATTTTGTAATAACTTAGCTATTCTCTTAGCTAATCAAAGAAACTTGCTGGACTGAATGGTCTCCTCTTTTCAGTCATTTGTTTGTTTGTATGTAGTTGCCACAATGGGGCTTCAATCAATTGTGGATTGTGGGTGTTGGTTGAGTGACATGAAAACTACAGGTATGACTCTTTCTGGCATGGAGATTTCAACTAATCTGAGTCCTGCCCAAAATAACAATGTTAATGTTATTAACCCCAGCAAGCTGTTTTCTTTACAGGCAGGGAGCAATTTTATTTGTGACCCTAATGCAGAACAAGTCAAATGCATCAAAAACAGTAATTTATTAAAGATAAAGCACACATGGGAAACAATAAGAAAATAACACTTATTAAACAGAAGAAACACAAAATAAATGTTATTTTTCTCTTAGGGTAAACTTTTCAAGTACCAGGTGGGTCAGCTTGCCCTCCATCCAACTGAAGCAGTTTCCAAGCACAAAAAACACCCCTCCACACACATTTTCCGTACCTCTGGCTATACTACCTGCCTGTAACTTGCACCAATGGACGACAGATTTAATTCACAACCAAACGGTCAGGAAATGTACCACTCTAAAAGTCCTGGAGTCATTTCACCAGGGGTCACTCTCAGAGCTAATATTCCCAATTAGAGGGTCAGGTAGCGTAAAATGATTTTGGATACTTGTCCACTGCTTGCATTGCCTTCATTCCCTGTCCCAGCAGCAGAAGCTCACCCAATCACATGCTGTCTGATTCCCACAGCACTACATAGATCAGATCTGCGTGTTGCAGAAACGCAAGACCAGAACCACTACGAAGCTGTATTTCCTCTGGAGATATGACACACCTCCCCCTCCCTCAAGGTAAGTGTGCAGATTTTCTTAATAGCTATTTAAACAAACAAAGGTAAGCCTATAAATAGCTATACTACTATAGTATAGTATTTGCACCTTAGCACTGCCCTGCTCTTAAAGAACCAGGCCTTTAAAGCTACTGATGGACTATCTGCTTTCTTCCAACCCCTTAACCCAGGTGGGTGTCTCTGCTACCATCTGCTGGGCTGGAGGAGTTTTTGAGACTTTATACCAGTCCTCTAGGTCCTCACTCTTTTTGCTCTAATGCACTTGAAGGATTTACCTTTAAGAAGAACATTGCCTACTGACTGGCAAGGATACATTCCTTCTGCCATATTGGGTTTCTTGCTATCTTGCTCACTGTATGGTTAATTTTTTTTGTCTCCTAGACACTGGAAAATTGTTTATTGACCCTATAATCATAGAATATACTATATCTATAGGTACTATTTATTTACATTCAGAGAATGTAGTAGTTAAACAAGGAGTTCTGCAGGGGTCTGTTTAGGGGCCGCTTCTACATCTTCCCAATAGGCAATATTTTTCTACATCTTGGCATCCAATTTCACTGTTACGCTGACGACGCACATCTTTATTTATCCACTAAAGCTACCTCCATTTACACTCTAATATTCTCACTGCATGTCTCCAAGACATAAAGTCATGATGGCTCATACTTTTCTCCAAATAACAACAACGACAACAACATTTATTTATATAGCACATTTTTATACAAAAAATGTAGCTCAAAGTGCCTTACATGATAAAGAATAGAAAAATAAGACACAGAAAATAAAATAAGTCAACATTAATTAACATAGAATAAGAGTAAGGTCCGATGGCCAGGGAGGACTGAAAAAACAAAAAAAAACTCCAGACAGCTGGAGAAAAAAATAACATCTGCAGGGATTCCAGACAATGAGACTGCCCAGTAATAAATAAATATACATAAATATAAATAAATAGCAATATACTTGAGGTGTTCCTCATTGGTTCTAAATCTGCATTTGCTAAGATTAACAATTCTTCCATTTGAATTAACAACACTATTACAAACCTCTCTTCCCAGGTTAAGAGCCTTGGTGTCATTCTAGACAGTAGGGAAGACAAAGAGAGGGCGGAAGATAAAGAGAGAGAAAAACAGACAGATGGAAAGAAGAAGAAAAGAAGAAAAAGGCACAGTGCTGTGTGCTTCTTATATTGTGCTTATTGGTGCTTTTTTACTGTGTGCAAGCAGGAAACACTTTGGGAAGAGTTTCCCACAGCCTAATAAAGCCTCTGTGTGTTGAACCTGTGCATCTGTCGGGTGTTGGGAACTGAGTGCCCCCTGCAGGCCACACCTGCAATTATCCAATCAGCCAATCATGTGGTAGCAACATATAATCATGTCGACACAGGTTTAGGAGCTTTAGCTAAAGTTCAGATAAAAAAACACAATGGCAAAAAAATTTGACCTCAGTGATCTCAACCATGGCCTGATTGTTGGTGTTAAATGAGCTGGTTTGAGAATTTCTGTAACTGCTGATCTCCCTGGTATTTCACACACGACAGTCTCTAGAGTTTACTCAGAGTAATGCAAAAAAAAAAAAAAATCCAGAGAGTGGCAGTTCTTCAGACAGAAATCACCTTGTTGTTGAAAGAGGCCAGAGCAGAATGGTCAGACTGGTCTGAGCTGACAGAAAGGCATTGGTAAGTCAAATATCCACTCTGTACAACAGAGAAAGTATCTCAGTATTCACAACACATTGTACCTTGAGACAGATAGGATACAACAACATAATACCATGTTGGGTTCCACTCCTCTTAGCCAAGAATAGAAAGTTGAGGCTGCAGTTGGCACAGGCTTACCAAAACGGGTAGGCTGAAAACTGTAAAAAGTGGTCTGATGAATCTCAGTTTCTGCTGAGGTACACAGGTGGGTTAGACTTTGGGACACCACTTCTGACAAGTTGAGCTACAGAAACACCAAGGTTAAATTCTAGGATCCTAAAATGAAAAAAATAGCTATGCCCCCTTTAATTTACTACTTACAAAGCCAAATGTATTTAGAATTTATATTTAAATTAAAAAAATATATATATGAGTGCTAGATAGAATAAAATAAATAAAACTGTGTCTGTTATTTTTAACACTTCCATCAAGCAAGGGAATAGTCTCTGTTTTCATTATGAAACAAGATTAATCTCAACCATCCAATGGAAGTTTTTTGTTTCACACAATACTGGTTGATTCTTCTTTTTTTGAAATCTGGGAACATCCAGTGAGCATAATCCATTAAAGGAATTATCCGGAAACATCTCCATTTCACTTAGAATCCACAAAAACATTGTAATTCTTAATATCAGTGCAAAATGTTTACTTTATAGGCCTGTTTCCCGAGATGGAAGATCTTTCTTTCTTATTCTTTTGGGTTTTCATGGCGGTTGACAGACCAACGTGAATGGTGCATCACCGCCACCTACTGAGCTGGAGTATTGAGCACAGACTCAGGAAGCACACCCTATGGGGGGGGTGAGGTTAAACAAAAAAAAAATCATTAAATAGTATCAACAGGTCCAACATTTAAAAAAATTCAAATAAGCATTTTGACACACTAAGTTGACTATACTGTCCTAATATATACTTTCAATTGTAATAACCTCCTGTCCCAAAGATTTCATTTTTCAAAAAGATGCATTTTTTGCTCCTTATATGCAGTGCACAGTAATATATACTTTACTGTTTCAGGAAAAAAAAACACCTTCTGCATAACCCTGTGTAATATTTGCTTATAAATGAAATGTATCAAAGTGAACATGAATTAGTTATTTTCCACATCAGTTGTTTTAGTAGAACATGTTGTTTCAACAGGCAGACATTTTTATACAGTTATGCAAGGAAAAAAAACATCTACCTTCTGCAGAAGACTTGTATGCCTAATCGTTCTAGGCTTGTGCCTTCAGTTTGTCCATATTAGCCTGTCTGTAAACTTAATAGCAACTAATTTAAATTTAAAAAGCTGGGTTTAATGATCAAGAATGTATCCTTGTTAAACAAAAAGAGAGTATACAGCTCAGAGCTGAGTGTTTGTAAGCTGCTTGCAGAACATTGAGACTGAAATTCTTTCGAAGCAACAAACATAGAGGCTGAAATGCACTTTCAAGTGCCAAGCTTTTGAAAAAAGGAATGTGAGAAGAATAAGCTGTTTTCCAAGGCGGCAGATACATTCAGCTTTTTCTTTCAGATTATTTGCATATTTAGCCCATGCTCAGCAGTAGCTGATGGGAACATTTTGCTTAACTTTTCAGTGTCCATGTCTCACTTGATTAATGTTAGAACATGAATGCAAAGAATTCCAAAGTGCAGAAGAGGATCTTTGTTTTGAATGGTCATTTACATGGTAATTTTACCAAATGCCTTGGATACTGGTTTTCACTCTATCTGAAGGAATTTACTTTCAGTTTGAAACAGCTCATTTTAATGCTAAATAATATAATAAATCTGAGCAGATATTGTGTGCATTTAGGGGGCCTATTACACTATTTAGGGCTATTGGAGACTAAACCTTGTCAAGGCATAAAACTGGAAAATGTAGAAATAAAATGATAAAATATTTAATATAGCTATTTTGTACAGTACAGATTGTCCATTCTCCCTCACACTGTTAGTATTCAAACAAGACCAGTCACTTGACTTAGCCTCACATTTTCAGACATCATATGATGGTTACATGAAGGTGTTGGTTGTTGAAGGAGCACATCCCCACCCTTTTGCTCGGTCATCAGCTATTTCAATTTTCTGGGTTTAGGGTTTAGGTTTCATGGCTTTGGCCTTTGCTTCTTTTTTGCAACTGTCGTTACTTCATGAATATGTAAAGCTTTCCTCCTTTAGAATTTTTTTTTTGCCTGCTTCTTGGCCACATCTTTTTCTGTTATCTGTTATTATGTCCTCTGTCAGGAGCTGGCATTGTCTGAACATGATGTTGCACTAATTGCAGCTTGTTTTCTGTGGTTCCCATGTTAGTTTTTGTATTTTGTTTCCTTTGTTCAAATTTTCATGCTTCAATGAGAAGCTCTATCCCCACAGAAAAAGGTCCCTGCTACGGTGTGTGCATTACAGCTTTACTCAATTTAGTGAGATGTTATTAGCATCATTTCATATAAAGACACTTGCAGTGTAGTGGAACTTTGTAGAGATCAGGTAAGGTAAGTTAAAAACTTATTTTAAAAGGAAAAAAGTAAACAAATCAGTTATTATAAAATAATAATCCAGCATCTAAAAAACAAATGGAGGTTTTGATTTGGTTTGCACCTGATTTGTTAGCTTCTTTTCCCTCATGCTTTAACGAATACATTAGAGTGTTTAATAAATAAGGACTGCTATTTCAATACAACCCTTTTTAGCATATTGATAACACAGACAAATGGATAGATAGAACTTTGTCCCCAGGGGAAAGTTTGGGTTTTTACAGAAGCTCTTTTAATAAATAAACATACACATTTTAGTCTGAACACACACCAGAATGACTATAAAGCAAGGCAGTTACAAAGAAAGAAAAGAAAAGTTCTGACTTGGCTGTCAGAGTCACAGTCACCACGAGGCTTTATTCAGACATATAGCTGTTGGTATAAAGGAGTCCCGCTAACGTTTCTTGACACACTTCTGTTGAATAATCCGTTGGCTGAAAGTACTCAGTGTTAGTTTGCCATAAAGAGGATGTGCAGCTTTGCTCATAATGGCACTCAGTTTTGTTTCATGAAATAAAAGAAATGATTCATGCCTTTTTCTTCCTCCTCATTTTATCATTTTGAACATACAGTGCATCCGGAAAGTATTCACAGCGCATCACTTTTTCCACATTTTGTTATGTTACAGCCTTATTCCAAAATGGATTAAATTCATTTTTTTCCTCAGAATTCTACACACAACACCCCATAATGACAACGTGAAAAAAGTTTACTTGAGGTTTTTGCAAATTTATTAAAAATACAAAAAATGAGAAAGCACATGTACATAAGTATTCACAGCCTTTGCCATGAAGCTCAAAATTGAGCTCAGGTGCATCCTGTTTCCTCTGGTCATCCTTGAGATGTTTCTGCAGCTTAATTGGAGTCCACCTGTGGTAAATTCAGTTGATTGGACATGATTTGGAAAGGCACACACCCGTCTATATAAGGTCCCACAGTTGAAAGTTCATGTCAGAGCACAAACCAAGCATGAAGTCAAAGGAATTATCTGTAGACTTCCGAGACAGGATTGTGTTGAGGCACAAATCTGGGGAAGGTTACAGAAAAATTTCTGCTGCTTTGAAGGTCCCAATGAGGACAGTGGCCTCCATCATCCGTAAGTGGAAGAAGTTCGAAACCACTAGGACTCTTCCTAGAGCTGGCCGGCCATCTAAACTGAGCGATCGGGGGAGAAGGGCCTTAGTCAGGGAGATGACCAAGAACCCAATGGTCACTCTGTCAGAGCTCCAGAGGTCCTCTGTGGAGAGAGGAGAACCTTCCAGAAGGACAACTATCGCTGCAGCAATCCACCAATCAGGCCTGTATGGTAGAATGGCCAGACGGAAGCTACTCCTTAGTAAAAGGCACATGGCAGCCCGCCTGGAGTTTGCCAAAAGGCACCTGAAGGACTCTCAGACCATGAGAAACAAAATTCTCTGGTCTGATGAGATTGAACTCTTTGGTATGAATGCCAGGCGTCACGTTTGGAGGAAACCAGGCACCGCTCATCACCAGGCCAATACCATCCCTACAGTGAAGCATGGTGGTGGCAGCATCATGCTGTGGGGATGTTTTTCAGCGGCAGAAACTGGGAGACTAGTCAGGATAAAGGGAAAGATGACTGCAGTAATGTACAGAGACATCCTGGATGAAAACCTGCTCCAGAGCACTCTTGACCTCAGATTGGGGGCAACGGTTCATCTTTCAGCAGGACAATTTCACTAAGCACACAGCCAAGATATCAAAGGAGTGGCTTCAGGACAACTCTGTGAATGTCCTTGAGTGGCCCAGCCAGAGCCCAGACTTGAATCCGATTGAACATCTCTGGAGAGATCTTAAAATGGCTGTGCACC